>CM060174.1:38580085-39180085 GCA_030549775.1 Tamarix chinensis
TTGATGTGTTTTATGTGGGAGAAAGGTTTAAAAAGGAGGATGGGGAAAGAGATTGACCAAGGGAGGTGAGTCGACCTAATTATTTTAATGATCTATGAGTGGCAGAATAAAATGGAGAATTCTAGGGTTTATATGGGAGATTCTAATTTATGATTTTATGTGGAAGAATCTATCTCATGATCTTGTATGGAAGAATCCAATTTGTGGTTATGAATGGGGGAATCTAATCAATTGTATTATATGGACAAATCTTTGGGTTTATATGGTTTGAATCTAGGGTTTGGTATAGATGGATCTTTGGTTTTGTGTGGAATGAATTTAGGGTTTTGTGTGACAAAATCTAGGGTTTGTATGGTGATATTAATGGTTACATGGTGGTATCAATGGCGGTATGGTGGTATTAGGGTTTGCATGGTGGTATTATGGTTTATATGTTGGTATTAATGGTTGTATGGTGGTATTAGGGTTTGCATGGTGGTATTATGGTTTGTATGGTGGTATTAATGGTTGTATGGTGGTATTAGGGTTTGCATGGTGGAGTTAGGGTTTTGCATGGGAGTTAATGATTGTATGAGATTTAGGGTTTGTGTGAAAAGTTTGAGAGGTTACATGGGATGTGTAAAGTTTGCATGGGAGCGAAATTTACGTATGAAAGGTTGGTTGGGGAGGTAAGGAAGGTAATGCAAGTATTATTTGGGTGTTTGAACTGTTGGACAGAAAATAGTACGTGGAGTATTATAAGGGTATGGAGGAGCCAGAATTAAGGTTTGGAGTGATTAACTCTGGGTCGTTGTGATTAAATAGGGTTTGGAGTGGTCAACCACGGTTTGGTGTGGACAATTAGGGTTGGTTATGGCTGCTTAGAGTTTTGTGTTATCATGTGTACTTATTGATTAAAGTGTAATTATGATTGTGGAATTTTATTATTTGTGAGGTGTGAAGTATAAAGAGAATGATTCTGATATGTCCATGGTGAGAACTTTTGAATAAGATACTTAAGACATTAATCACGTAAAGTCGAAGATGTTGAGCCGGACCCAGACCGGTCCACCGGCAAATAATAGTGGCAGGGTCTGTTACCCTCGCGACCAGTCCACTGGCTATAATAGTGGCAGGGCATGTGCCCTCGTGACCGTTCCACCGGCTATAATAGTGGGGGATCCCGTGCTCAAAAAACCGATCATAATAATGATAAGACATGGGAAATATACGAATATTTACAGTGAAATACCTTGTGAGTCGGGGCCAGACCGGTCCACCGACAAATAATAGTGGCAGGGTATGTTACCCTCATGATTGGTCCACCGGCTATAATAGTGGCAGGGCATGGCCCTCGTGATCGTTCCACCGGCTATAATAGTGGGGTTCCCGCACTCACATGGATTGCTAAAGACTATGATGTGAATTGATTATAATTATTAGAGATATGATGAAAAAGTTATCTGGTTCATAACCGGTATTGTTTATCTGTGTTATTGCATGTTATCTACGTAATTATGCTATGTCTGCTATGTCATGTATCTCTATGTATGTGGGCCTTAGTGCGTCTGTTACCTTACTCAGTACGTAGCGTACTGATCACCCGTTTCACGGGTGCTGCTCATTCCCACGAGCAGAAGACCCGTTTGAGCTTGTGCAGGTAGGGGTTGGTGTCTTCGATACCTACGACACTTACGAGGCATCGGATGGGGCTGAGCGTTGAGCCTAAACCTGACTTGGGGATCGAGAGTGGCTTGGCCGGACTCTGTCTCTTTTATTGGACCTCGTATTATCATATTTAGTTGTGTTATCGTGCTATGCTTTACGTTTTGAAAAACTCTAGTCACGTACTCTTTGGTTTGTAACCCTAAATCGCACTCTGATTTCTGTATGACTAGTGTTTTATTAATAATTCGTGTTTAATGTTAACTTTATTTAGCCTTAGCACTTAGTACTGGAACAGTACGAGTGAACCGATCTGGTACAAAGTGTGGTGGTAATGCCCCCGAGTTTACGGTTTTATCCTTTCGCTTCCACTAAACCCTTTTAATTAAACGAAATTTTTTAGTAGTAAATTTGGGGGTGTTACATTTATAATTTCTAATAACGACCAATCTGTGAATCAATCTGTATTGGTATCTAGCAAAGATTTATTAGAGACCCTTAGAACTTTTCAAGAACAAACGACTGCTCAACTAGTTGTTTTATCTGCTAACCTAGAACAGAGGATAGGAGAACAAGAAATGAGAATCAATGAATTACAGAATAACAGAATAGATAACCAACATGATGGGGTATTAGGAAGGGCTCCCATGGACCCTAGAACTAAGATTCCACCCTTAAATAATTTAGTAGAACTAGAAGATCAAATATCCAATAATAGTAATAGGAAGCCCAGACAGAATAATAGGCAAGAAAGAGAGTTAGATCTAGTTGATAGCAATCTAAGTAACCTTAAGTTTAATATACCTGGATTCAATGGGAGAAATGACCCTGATTATTAATTTGAGTGGGAAAGAAAGATAGAATTAGTGTTTGAATGCCATAATTATTCTGATGAGAAGAAAATTAAAGTAGCAGTAGTAGAATTCACAGACTATGCATCTTCTTGGTATCATAATCTTGTCTTAACTAGGCATAGGAGTGGAGAGCCACCTATACAAACATGGGATGAATTTAAGATTTTAATGAGAAAAAGGTTTGTTCCAAGTTACTATTATAGGTAATTACATAAAAAGTTGCAGACATTAAATCAGGGGAATAGATATGTGGATGAATACTTTAAGGAATTAGAGGTATTAGTGATTAAAACAGGAATTGTTGAGGATGAGGATGCTACAATGGCTAGATTCTTAAGTGGATTAAACTCTGAGGTAGATGATTTATATCCTTGTGGTACCTTGAGTGAAATGGTTAATATAGCTACCAAGATAGAGAGTCAAATAAGGAGAACTAGGCAGTATAAACCCCCTAGAATTGGGATTAGGAGTACCCGAAAAAGGAATTTTGGAGGACCTAATTCTGGAAACTGGAAGAATAATGGGAGGTTTGAATCCAAAGGTAAGGGTAATGAGGTTAAAGTAGGAAACAAGACTGATAAGGGAAGGACTATAACAGCTAATCCTATTAGTGGTCCTAACAGAACTAGAGACATAAAATGCTTTAAGTGTGGGGGATTAGGTCACATAGCTTCTGAGTGTCCTAATAAGAGGAACATCTTGATTAGAGATTCTGGAGATATAGAGTCTGAATCTGAAGAGGAAGAATTGGAGGTTAACTTGATTAGGGATGATATTAGTGAATCAGAAGAAGAGATAGAACTTCCAATAAGTAGAGATCTTTTTGTGGTATGTAGGGCATTAAATAGTAATAAATTACCTGATTCAAATGCAATTCAGAGAGAAAACATATTTCATACTCGATGTTTGATTGATGATAAGTGTTTTAACATGGAAATAGATAGTGGTAGTTGTATCAATGCTGCTAGTACCTTATTAGTATCTAAATTAGGCTTACCAACTACTAGACATTCAAAGCCTTATAGATTACAGTGGTTAAATGAGTTAGGGGATGTTAAGGTTAGTCAACAGGTTCTAATAAATTTAAAATTAGGTAAGTATGAAGATTCTATTTTATGTGATATTGTCCCAATGCATGCTGCTCATTTATTATTAGGAAGACCTTGGCAATATGATAGGAGAGTAACACATGATGGGTATAAAAATAGATATACTGTAAATAAGGATGATAAGAAAATTATTTTAGCATCTATGACTCTAATAGAAATCTTCAATGATCAAATTAAAATAAAGTCTAGTTATAAGGAATTATCCAAACAGAGTGTAGAGACTAGAACTAGTTCAAAGGAAGTTAAAAGATCATCTGGGTTTTATGCTAATAGTGGAGATGTTGAAAAGGCTATTAGACGACAAGAAAGTGTATATTTGATGGTTTATAAGGAGTGCTATGAATGTCAATTGGAGTTAAGTGAGGAAGTGCCTACTGATGTTAGGAAATTGTTAGAAGAATATAGTGAGTTGTTTCCTGAGGAAATTCCCCATGGATTACCTCCATTAAGGGGGATAGAACATTAAATAGACTTTGTTCCAGGAGCTGTTATTCCAAACAGGCCTGGAACTACACAATTAAAAGGATCTACTAAAATAACACAGTAATATTAACAATCGTTTATCAACACACAGTAACAAAATTTTCAAGAAAGGAACGAGATTACCACGCCAACAAATTTTGGCAGTTAAGACGAATAACAATTTAGGACCCCTCTTCTTGGAGCCCCTATTGTAACACCCACAAAATTTACAACTAAAAATTTGCATTTAATTAAAAGGGTTTAGCGGAAGCTAAAAGATAAAACCGTAAACTCGGGGGCATTACTGCCACACTTAGTACCAAATCGGTTCACTCCTACCATTATAGTACTAAGTGCTAAGGCTAAGTAAAGTTAATATTAAACACGAATCATTAATAAAACACAAGTCATACAGAAATCAGAGTGCGATTTAGGATTACAAACCAAAGAGTACGTGACTAGAGTTTTAAAACATAAAGCATAGTATAAAAAAACAACTAAAATATGATAATATAAGGTCCAGTATAAGAAAGAGAGTCCGGCCAAGTCGCTCTCGGTCCCCAAGTCAGATTTAGGCTCAACGGTCAGCCCCACCCGATGCCTTGTAGGTGTCGTAGACATCGAAGACATCATCCCCTACCTGCACAAGCTTAGATGGGTCTTATGCTCGTGGGCATGAGCAACACCCATGAAAAGGGTGATCAGTACGCTGCGTACTGAGTAAGGTAACAAATGCGCTAAGGCCAGCATACAAAACACACTACACAGTATACATGGCATAGTCATATGAACAACATGTAGTAAAATAGATGATAAAGGCTAGCTATTGTCCGGATAGACTTATTCTTTTAGATCTCTGGTAATTATAATTGATTCACATCATAATCTTTATTAATCCATGCGAGTGCGGGAACCCCACTATTATAGCCGATGGATCGGTCACTTATAGGGCAGAACGCACCTAACCACTATTTTATGCTGGTGGATCGGTCACTTATAAGGAAGAACACACCTAACCACTATTTTATGCTAGTGGATCGGTTTGGCCCCGACTCTCATGGTATTCCACTGTAAGTACTTAGTATCTTTTACGTGTATTACAAATTAGGGTTTGGTTTACTGAGCTCGGGATCCCCCACTATTATTATCGGTGGGCCGGTCACTTGTGGGATGATGTCCACACCACTACTATTCGTCGGTGGATTGGTCACTTGCGGGACAATAGTCCACACCACTATTCCTTACCGGTGGATCGGCTGGACCCAGCTCAGTACTCTTCCACTTTACATGATTAGTATTTTATCGTATATTATTCAACATATTCCGCCCTAGACATGCATGACTAACTCCAGCTATAATTATTCCCCAAAGAGGGCCCGTCTCATATCTTGAGACTTGGCGCCCACTAACTCACACCCTGACATCCATTTCCCTTTACACTTACCCTTTAATGAAAACTCAACTCCTAAAGGTGCGGGTTAGGGCCCAACACCTCATGACATCAACTCCACCTACCATCACCCTCGGGGGTTTTCCCTTGAAAACCCTAATTAGACCTATGTGGCCTAACTTCCTCTCACTTACACTACTATTGCTCCATTCATCTCCCCACATCTCACCTTAATTAGATCTAATCCCCAAACATATCACTTTACCTCTTGACTTCACATGTGACTGGAAAAACCCTAGTTGGCCACTTCAAACCCTATTAACTTTCTTCTCCCACAAGTAACCTCTCTCCTTTCGCCCAAAATCTCTTCTCTCCCATGGAACCCATACTCACCCCTTATATAGTAAATTCTCACTCTTAACCCGTACTCCACTCTCCCTTAATCATTTTTACTTTCTCACTTTCCTGATTACTACTCTCTCCCAAAACCCTAATCGGGTCCCTTATACATCCTTACACCAACCTACGTACTATTTTCATCCCAAGTCTCCAATCACTCCACAACTCTCCCATTACCTTGTTTACACCCTAAATCAACTTTCCTCGCATAAAGATCACCCCCATGCAAATTTTATCCATCACATACAAACTCTCGAAGTCCCCATGCAAACCCTAGAATTTCCATGCATGGTTCTCATCTCTCGTTCATTTTGGTCAACCTCATATCCCCCTTAGCATCTCACTTCCCATTTGTTTCTTTTTGTCCTTTCATTTCCCATATCATAATATCATTTGTCCTATCATGCATGTCTTAGAGGGCCATATCATATCACACCACAATCACCACATATACATGTCATACTCATGCCATAAGAACACATACAGAACATACCTCAACTCCAAGCTGTGCTACACATAAGTTAAGGAAAATCATATGATACATAATATAACATGAAATATAAAGCACCCAAGGCATACAAGTCACATAACACACATGAGCCTTAGCTACATCCTTACCTAAAGCGACGTCGGGCTTGGAGCACGCTCCTACAACTCCTTAGGGTTTTGGTTTGATTCACCTATAAAAGGGAAATTACTAAGTATTAGTTTCCCTCAAAAGTACCATCACTCCTTATTTTAGTTTAAGATTAGGATTATTATTATTAAAGAGATTATTATACGAAAACTAGGGTTTTATCTTAAAAATAGTCTACTAAATATTACTAGTCAAAATATATTTATTTTAATATTTATTGCTACACTTATATCATTAAACCTATTAGCTTATTCTTCTAATAATAGTCCTGATACAAATTATAGCCAAATATTGATAATAGTAATACCTATAGTAATGCTAATGCTTGTAGTGATAGAAACCCTAGCATTTTTAAGGCTAAGTCTAATAATAGCGTTGGAGTTAAAATAATAATATAATAATTGCAATACCAACATAGTACAAATATTCCTAAAAAATAATAATGATAAAAGTTATATTCTGAATAATAATAATAATAATAATAATATAAGGGTTCAAATGTTTTTGTCACAATAATAGAAATAAAATAATAACAATGATAATAGTAATAACTAATAATGATGCCATAGTAATAATGTTAGTGGCAAGGGAATTAGGACTAATAGTAATGATATTCTAATATTAAATAGTAAAATATTAAGGCTTAGGTATTCTTCTTCTTTAACGACAAAACGACAATGCACCAACTTCGATTAAAACACATTAATAGTAATAAAAGTGGCAATAATAATAATAATGATGATGATGATGATGATGATGATGATGATGATGATGATGATGATGATGATGATGATGATGATGATGATGATGATAATGATAATAATAATGATAATAATAATGATGATAAAAAATGTTAAGTATAATAATAATAATAACAATAACAATGATAATAGTAACCAAAATGAAAAATAATAATCTAAGGGTCCAAATGTTTATATTAATAAATAAAAGCAATTATGGACAAAGTTAGTATTAACAATATTAGCAAGGAAATGATGATAATGATAATGGTAATAATAATACTAATAATAACAATAATAATAAAATAAATTTGGGTTAAGTAGTAATAACAATAATAATAATGGCATTAATAATAAAAATAATAATACTAATAGTAATAATAATAAAAATGATAATAGTAATATAAGGGTTCAAATGTTTACCATAATAGTAAAGATAATGATAATAAGCCATATCTAGTATTAGTAATAATAGTAGGAATAATAGTGAGATTAGTAATAATAATAGTAGTAAATTAGGAAAAGTATCAATCATAATGACACTAAGGTTGTAGGTCATCATTAATGATAATATTATTATTGGTTAGGAAAGTCATAAAGTTAGGTTAAGTTGTAGTAATAGTAATAATAATAATAACAACAACAACAATAATAATACCACTAATAATAAGAATGATAGGGATAACCATAGTAATACTAAAGTTGTTAATAATAGTAATGATGATGATAATAGTATTAGTAGTAGTAGTAGTAGTAGTAGTAGTAGTAGTAGTAGTAGTAGTAGTAGTAGTAGTAAGGAACCATTTTAATGTTAAAGTTGTAGCCTTTTAGATAGTATAACCTAGTTATAAATATTTCTGAAATTAGGTTAAGGAGTAAGGGTGATACATAATAATATTAATAATGGTAATAATAATAACAACAACAATGATAATACCAATGAATAATAATAAGAATAATAATAATAGTAATATTAAGGATAACACCATTAATATTAAATAAAATTATTAACACTTATAGAAAATAATGTAGGGGCTGGGGAAATTGGAGTACCACCTCAGGTTAGTGATGGAACCGGCGACGGCGCGTGGCGGTGACGGCGGCGGTGGTGGAGGAGGAAGAGAGGGGAAAGATGGATATATAGGCTAAGAGAGGGGAAGTGGAGGGGTGTTTGAGGTGGAGGAAGGGGCAGTAGGTGAAGAGGGATGGAATGAAGGTGGTGGTGCGACTGGGAGTGGTGGGGCACGGTGGTTGGTGCGGCGGGCGAAGGTTGTGGAAGGTGGTGGAAGATGGAGAAGGTAGAAAGAGAGGGAGGCAGGGGGAGATGAAGTTGTGGAAAGGTAGGGGAAGGTCCCCTAGGTGTTTTGGAGGGTGGAGGAGGTGCTGGAGGCAGCGGTATTAGCGGCGGAAGGCGGCGGAAGGGTCAATGAGGAGCTGGAGGGGGCTGCTCGGGTGGCAATTTTGCACGGCTAGGGCGGCTCATGCAAGGAAAAATAGAGGGTGGTGGTGGTTTGGTTTTGTAGAGGGAATTGTGGGGATGGCCTTGGTGGGCGGCGTTTGCGGCGGTGATCGTTAACGGTGGCAAGGCAGGGATCTGTTTGGACGGTAGCGAAAGGCCAAGTTTCTTGGCTTGTGAAAAAGAGAGCTCAATTATGGCTGCCCCGTGAGTGTATTTATAGGCCAATTGAGGGGGAAGATGACAAGAGATGAAGAAGACAAGTGGGGCAGGTGTGGCAAGACCACCGGCCGATGGTGGTAGGTGGTGCAGTCATGCCATGGCAGATTAGGTCGGGTCGGGGAGAAAGAGGAAAGGAGATGGGAACGCGGGGAGGAAAGAGATGGGGCTTGTTGGGTTTGAAAAAAGGAAAGAAAATGACAGGGTGAGGGGCAGGTGAGGACGGCCGGTCGTTGGCTTGTGGCTGCCGACGAAATCGGGGATGCAAGTTGGCGTTGCTGGTCAGGGATGGGGAAGAAGAAGACAGGGCAGGGTGGACCGGTTAGTCCAAGGGAAAGAAAGAAAAGAAAAAGGAGGACGGTTTGGCCGGCAGGGGGAACGGGTGGTGAAAGAGGGCTAGGGAAGATTAGGCCACACGAGTCGGGGAAGGGAATGGGATCTAGGCTGACAGGCTGGCCCAAGCCGGGGGGATATTTAAGTAAAGGAAAAAGGAAAATGATAAAATGGTTGGATTGGGGTATTTAGTCCTTATTTATTTGTATATTAAAGTTGGATATTTAATTTTAATAATAATTATTTTAAGTATAATAATTAAATTCATTTTTAGATTAATTGGGATATTTTAGATAAATTTTCCTTAACTCCAATTTAAATTAGTAAAATGTCCAAAATTTTCTAAATAATTTATTTATTATTCTCTTTAATTTCCTCAATTAATTTCCTCTTTATTTAATAAAGTAATTTATCTTCTTAATTTTCCTAGTAAATCATTATTCTGCCATAATTCTTAAATTAGGATTTTTGGGGTATTTCACCTACTCCTTTCTAGAACCAAAGGTTCACCGGTACTAAGTTAATACCTGCGCACTCCTTAAAGATTTTGTGGAGCATTAACTTGCAGTAGGAATATCAAGTCCTAAGCCCAATAAGTGCAGGAGTTAGAAAGAGAAAATGATCGAGTTTACCGTTTGTGAAGTACTTATCAATTACTGTCAGGATTCAAGAATCCCGACCAAACCATAATTGAGAAGTTCGTAATAACAATTACTTAGGGTTTCCAAGTACTGTCATCTCATTAGGGTAACTTCTTCGCTGACAATTTAATCGCAACAAGAATCGTTCAATTCTTGTCAGTCGCAAACCCTAGAAACACCGCTTACAGAATCGAGGGTTAAAAAACTCAAGAATTAGGAAAAGAACAATAAAATTCAACAATAAACAAAATAAACCACAAGCACTCGATGATTTGAGGCTCTAATACCAAATGATGAAGCCTGGATAGGTTTCAAGAAATTTTGCCGGATCGTGAATCGAGTTGTAATACCCCAAAAATTTCGAAAACCTATATTTTAATAAATGACTTTATTTGAACTAAAATTTGCTTGTAAAATTATTTATTTAAATTATTTTATGGATTTTGGAGTATGTAAAGTTAGATAAGAGTATTTAATAAATTAAAAATAAATATTTTGATATTTATCATATTGTTTTATTTAAATAATTTTTCAAACTAATATTTTACCCACTTTATCTTTTTTTTAAATTAATATTTTAGATTATACTGAATTAAATTATTAAATTAAATAATTTACCAAGAATATTACATTTTATGATTTATAAATTAATTTAATTTATTTTTCCTATTTTTCCATTTCCTTCTTTTACCCTTTTTTCCTTTTCTTCTCCTTTTTTTCCTTCTTCCCCCTTCCTTGGGCCGTCCGCCCGGCCTGCACCGCCCCCTCTCCCCCGCTTGGGCCACGGGCCCGTTCGCCCTACACGCTCCAGCCCTCATTTCCTCCCCCACGCCTGACGCACGCCCAGCCCGACCTCCTTCTTTTTTTCCCCCTGGACCGGCCGGCTCTTTTCTTTTTCTGCGCCGGTCCAGCTGCCCGTCCCTTTCTTCTTCTCCTTTCTTCCTCCTCCCACGCCCGACTCTCCTTTCTGCCATTGTCGAGCACCGACCGCCACCCTGCACCTACCACCACCACCTGCTCCCTCTCCCTCTCTCTTCCCCCGTCGTTTTCCTTCCCTTTTCGAGCCAAACCAGCCCTGAACCACAGCCTCGCGTGCCCTTGTTTCTTTCCTTCTTCTTCCCCGTCTTCCCCTGCCACCCGACCACCACCTTCCACCTGCAGCGCCGTTCGCCGGCCATCCCTGCCCCTCTCTTCTCCCTCTTCTTTTTCTCCATCTACCCAGCCCTCCATTCCCCTCATTTTCGATCCCTTCTCTTCCCCCGAGCTCCCTCCTCTCTCCTTCCTTCTTCCCCATTTTTCTTCCTCGTTTTTTTATCACCGCCAGCCTCCGCCGCCTGAACCACCAAGCCCAGCCCTGTGCCGCCTTCTGCCACCGCCTACTACCACCCTCCACCACCACACAGCCCCTTCGAGCCCTACACTTCCTCCCTTCTCCTCCTTTTCCTTTTTCTTCCCAGCTTTTCCCCTTACCGCCGAGCCACCTGCAACCGCCTCTACCGCCGCCGTCCGGCAACCTCTGCCGCCACCCAACCCACCTTTCGACACCCTGCAACCCCCTCTACAACCGCCATCCATTAGTTGGCCGAAACCAACCCTTGCACCCCTCCATTTTTCCCTCCACTTTTCCTTCCTTCTCAACCCTTCCACCTCGACCCACTTCGGCAGCCACCTTTTCCGCCTCTCCATCGCCGTCTCCGCCGCCTTAAGCCGCTTCGAAACCACCCTTAGCCTCCACCTACACCCCCTCTTCACTTCTGCACCATTCACATGCCTTAGAACCTCCCCCAACCACCTTCTTTTCTAACCTAAATACCCTAACCCGAAAATAATAGATTTTGCTTCCTTCACCCCCCTTTGAACCCTTCCACCCCTTATTTTTGCATGAGACTCACGCTGCTCATGCAGCGTGAGCTCCCCCTTGATTTTGGAAATCATTTAGCTAATTTTTAAGGTATAATAGTATTTTATGTCAAGTGTTTTACTAATTAAATTTTATAAAGTTTTATCCTTTTTAACTTCTTATTTCTAACAATAATGATGGATATTATTTTTAGGTGTTGAGTTGGTAATTATGCTTGGTAAGATTTGATATTTTGCGGGATTAAGGTAACCGTAATCATCCCTTAAATATATGGAAAAACGCATGCTAGCACATTTAGGGTTTAGTATGATGTTATGCATGTTTTGTATGCTTAGCATGGTATGTTTATGGTTTCTTATATTGTTTGTTAAAAAGAAAAAGCATGATAACTTTTGTGCCATATGTAGGTATGTTAAATGAAGAAGGAGTTGGAATATTGATAGAAATGTTAAATACTTGTTTATGATGTACCATGTTGTTAATGCATGAATGATGTTATTGTTTAAGGGTATTTTAGTAATTACGCTTATGAGGTATATAAATCAATGTGTGTAGTTGCTAATGAGTATTATGTTGAAAAATGACAAGTTGGTGGACTTAGATGATAAAAATGAAGTATTAATATCATTATTTTATGTAGTGTTAGTAAATTCATAAAAATGGTGAATAAAGGGGTTGAGTGGAAATTTTATAAGTGGAAAGGGTATTTCGGTAATTTTTGAGATAAAAGAATAATATGGAAATTTTATGATTAAATGGTCAAATGATAATTTACAAGTAAAGGATAAAATTGTAAGTTGTGAGAAAGAAGGGTAAAATGGTAATTTTGGAAGTGGGGGTAAAATAGTAATTTTGGATGAAGGAGGGCACTATGGCAATTTTGGAGGTAAAGGGGCAAAATCATAATTTCATAAGTAAAGGGGTAATATGGTAATTTGGAAAAGAAGGGCAAAATGGTAATTATGTAAGGAAAGATAAAGATGGTAATCTTGGATGTGAAGGGGTAAAATAGTAATTTGTAAAGTAAAAGATGTAAGGTGGTAATTTTCATAAATAAAAGGATATTATGGTAAAATTGGATGTAAGGGGTAAAATGGTAATTTTGTAAATAAAAGGATATTATGGTAAACTTGGGAGTAAGGGGTAACGTGGTAATTATGATAACGACAAAAGATAATTTAGAAATTAAATTATGATTGTAGAAGGGCAATTGGATAAGCATGATGCTATAGAAGGGTAATTTGGTAAATTAACCAATTAAAGGGCATTATGGTAATTTTAAATATGGAGAAGGGTAAAATTGGTAATTGTAATTATGAAGAGGGGTAAATTAATTATGAGGAAGGTTAATTTGGAATTTATGATAATTGAAAAGGGTAAATGGCAATTAAAAATAATTGAGAGAGGTAAAATGGTAATTATGATAAAGGAGAAGGGCAATTTGGTAATTTGTTCAACTAAAGGGGCAATTTGGTAATTTAGCCGATAAAAGGGTAAAGTGATAATTGTTTAACCAACTAAAGGGGCAAAATAGTAATCATGATAATGAAGGAGGGTGATTTAGTAATTTATCCAACTCAAGAGCAATTTTGTAATTTTAATAAAGGAGAAGGGCGACTTGGTAATATATCCAACCAAATGGGAAATATGATAAGTGTAGTAATTATGAGGGGTGAATAGTGATCTAAAAAGTGTAGGGGATAATCTTGGTAATCTAAATTGGACAAGGGGTAATTTGGTAATTATGTAACCTAAAGGGTAATACGGTAATTTGGCGAGTAAGGAATGGATACTTAACAATTATATAAGAAAAGGGAAAATGAGTAGTTTGTACCTAACATGCCTTTGAGATTGTGGAATATTAATATGATTAAATAATGCTGATTAGCCAAGTAAGAGTATCTAATGATTAGTATGGCTTTGATGGTTTCTCTGTGACATCCTGGATAATCCTCTGAATAAGAAACGATTAATGATATCGAAACGATTGAAAGTGAATAAGTATCGGATTATCGTGCTTTTCGTGATCACCTTAATTAAGTCACTATTACTAAAAGTGAAAGACCTCGAGATCGGGAATGGTGACTCCTTAGGGGTCGCTACCCTAAGGACGTGGTTTAGTCCACGATTATTCTGGTATTTGCTGGTGTGCCTTTGTGCCCCAGCCAGGCCCTATATCTTACTCTTCCTAGCTCTACGGACCTAGTTAGGGGGTATGCATACTTATGGATTAGGCGTCCTTGTCGGTAGGGTACTGAGTTAGCTTTATGCACCAGTACGACCAGGGTACCTTTGCGTCCTTGGGTTCATGGTTAAAGGGTACTGAGTCGCTGATATGCACCGGTACGACCGGTGTACCTTTGTGTCCCGGGTTATCGATCTCCCATTCGAGGCAAATAAATATGATTGATGTGCTGATTAAATAAAGGAAAGATACTATTATTGAAAGTGGAATATTAATGAGCCGGGCCCAGATGATTATGATATTGAGTACCGGTCCACCGGTTATAATAGTGGTCCAGGAGCGTGTTGCCCTGGTATGTGATATTGAGTACCGGTCCACCGGATATAATAGCGGTCCAGGAGCGTGTTGCCCTGGTATGTGATTATGAGTACCGGTCCACCGGTTATAATAGTGGTCAGGAGCGTTGTGCCCTGGATGATGATTACATATATATTCCGGTCCACCGGCAATAATAGTGGGGGTCCCGAGCTCAATAAAATCGGTTATGTATGTGAATAAGATTATGGAAAAATACTAATCACTTATAGTGGAACACCATGTGAGTCGGGGCCAGACCGGTCCACCGGCAAATAATAGTGGTCAGGTGCGTTCTGCCTTGTGTGTTATCTTCCGGTCCACCGGCAATAATAGTGGTCAGAGGCGTTCTGCCCTGAGTGTATACTTTCCGGTCCACCGGCTATAATAGTGGGGTTCTCGCACTCACATGGATATAAAATATGGTATTGATTGAATGATGATGGAATAATGGCTTAAGGCCCGAATGTATTGATCTCACACTATGACATGGCTTAAGGCCCAAAGTATCGATCGTGACCTATAAATTATTATGTATGTTATTGTTGTGCTTGCACCTCATATTATTCATGTGTGTAGTTTGCATTTTGTACCATATGCGGGCCTGTCTTTAAGTGTGGTATTAAAGGGTTACTCAGTACCGTAGTACTGAAGGGATTCCCTTTATGGGGCCCCTGCCTATTCAATGGGCAGTGCCCTTGCAGGTATTTTCAGGTGCTACTCAAGTGGGTTACGGGAAGGAGAGTAAGGAATTTTCCGATATCATGGCTTTTTCTCTTTCTCATTTAAATTCTTGGTTTTAAATGTTAACGTTGTTAAAGTAACCACCATTGGTGGATTTTATTCCTGAAAACGATTTGATGCGCTACTCTGATTTAAATATGTTGAAGTTCTTGCAATTTACTCTGATTTATGCATGTCGAATGTCTTTCGAATTGTATTTCATTTTCTTAGCCTTAGCACTTGGTACTGGAACGGTATGAGTGAACCGGTCTGGTACTAAGTGTGGCGGTAATACTCCCAAAGTTCACGTTTTATTTATCTGCTTCCGCCAATTATCTTTTAATAAAACGAAATTTTTTAGTAGTGAATTTTGGGGGTGTTACACGAGTGCGAGGTTCGACTACACACAGTAATCAGCCTAATAAGTTTAATCCAAAGGAAGATTAGTAAAATTCATAGCACAATTATAATCAATGGCTATTGAAGTTGGATTAGCAGAAATAGATTCAAGAAGAAGATCAAGGAAGAAGAAGATTGAGCGAATAAGTCCATCGCGAGAGAGAGAGATAGAAGATTCCAGAGAGAAAATACAATCGAATGGTATTCAGCAAAAAAGTTTTGTATAGACCTTCCTGTATACGCCTTATATATGGGCGTATACAATACATACAATACATATAGTACAATCCCTTATACGCTCAATGGGCTCAATTACAAGAT
Organism: Tamarix chinensis; assembly: GCA_030549775.1. Taxonomy (NCBI): domain Eukaryota; kingdom Viridiplantae; phylum Streptophyta; class Magnoliopsida; order Caryophyllales; family Tamaricaceae; genus Tamarix; species Tamarix chinensis. The sequence continues at coordinate 38,595,813 of CM060174.1, forward strand.
CCAACATATCAGCCCAATAACTCAACCGGCCAATATAAACAAAACAAGTCTTTAGTGCTGGTAACAATAAATCAGCCCAAACTACAAATACAAGTATACGTGAATCCAAATAATGAATTTACAATTTAATTCCTATCAACTAATTTATTTATCTATTTATGGTTATTAAGGGCTGCATAATCCCCAATCCTTCTAACCATGCAAATATGGGTCGGGTGGCGGATTAAGCGGTCAACTTAATTTCCAATAGCCAAGTCATGCTGGGGAATACATCATATGGGATAATCAACAATTTATTACAGCAATTTCCTATCAGCAACAGCAACCAGCAGCATCTATACACGGTAGCCTCATCATGATCCATCCCCCATAATCTGATTTACTTTCCTAATTATCCACACATTAAGAAAAGTAATTATATGTGCAATGTAATTTACAACAATTAATAGAATTATTTAAATAAAAATTATTGAGATACACATCATGAACCCACAAGGAATGGTTTATAATCGAGAATTCTATAATCAATGTTAAAACTCTGTTTATTCAATAATTTTAATTTCTATCACTAAGTTCTATACTATGGATCAATAATAAAACACGTTACTCACTAATTAATGAATAGGGATAGGAAGATATTGATTATGGAACTAGGATATCAAATAATCAAGTAGAAAAGAATAATTATAAATGATCTAATGTTAACCTATAGAAACTCATGATAATTCATCTATTTGCTTTCTCTTAATTCTAATAAATTAAATAAGCTCTAAATTTATCATCTAGCCAATTAATAACCTAGGCTAAAACTGCTAGATTCAACTAATGGTAGAATTATGAATGGAAAGCAGTCAACTACAACCATACTCACATAATCTCGGATCATGTAATCGTACGAGTTAATAGAAAATATTAATAATTAACCTTTTACTACTTTAGAAACATTAATTAACAATTACATATTAATTTCATTATCCTAGCTTTGATTAACATCTAAACTAAATAGGTGATCAATCCAATTAGTTTAAATTCTTATCCTATGATGCGAGATCATTAAATTCCGTCTATTAATCTAATTAAATTTCATTTATAATTATAAATTCAAATTACATTGTCATATCTGAAACCCTAATTTTGTCATGAAATCCTCCATCCCTACACTATCTGTGCTACTATCTTCATAATTGCAATAACACATAATTAAATGCAGTAATCTATAATTAACATCAATGATTAATAATAAACTAGCAATGAAACAATAAAAGTAAGAGAGATAATAATACAATAAAGAGAATTTACTTGTATTCAAACAAAAATCAGAACTTGCAATTAAGAGATGAATGGGGAAGAACTTATCGACTTGAATTGTAAAATGTTAATCGTTTACTTGAATACAAAAGAGAGAAAGAGAATTGGAATTGTGAAATATATGTGGTTTCTAGATAATATAGAGAAAAATAGAGAGTCTAACTCATAAACTACTAAGAACTGAATGTCAAATGTTTAGAAATATCAGAAATATATTAGGAAAAAGTTCAAGTGAGCAGTTACAGAATTTTAAAAAAAAATTACAGTCCATGTTTTAGGAAACATGGGGCCTCTTTGTTTTTCCCTAAACCTAATGCCAATTGCTAAATTAAAAAACTGATATTTTATGTTCTGACGGAAAAATACGACCCATGTTTAAGAAACATGGAAGTATCGTGTTTCTTGTTCCTTCATTCTCTCTTTATAAAATTTCAACACAAGCTTCTCTTTGATGTATATTCTTCATTTCTGGTCTTTTCTTCTATTGATTCCGCCTCTTGATATGTTATTTGCTTCATTTTCTCTTTCCTTTGATTTCTCTTTTGGATTTCTTCATTTTTATGTTTACCTCCAAAATCTATCCAAAAGAGAAAAACTTGAAAAAAAGATTAAATCTTATAAAAACAATGAGGAATAAATAACATTTTAACATAGGATAATAATGTATAAATATCATATATCAAATACCCCCATGCTTAAACTGTTGCTTGTCCTCAAGGAATAAAAACATGTCATGCACAAAAGAAACATCAAGGATTACAAGTGAGACAAGTTCTGAACAACAATAATTGTAAGATTGGATTTAGATATTCACGGAAGTTAACAATGCACTGGGATTTAGAACATTTATAAATCACAAGATAGAAACTTTAAAAAAACAAATTGGATCACACATCTAACATACCAATAAATAGTTTTATCAAATTCTTAGGTGGTTAGGGAATGATAATTAGTATAGTTAGTATCTCACCATGCCAAGTTAGACTAAGATTAATGAAAGTTAAATTGGTAGATTCTTACTTTTGGTATGTGTAAACGCTCACTCTCATCTATCTAGGGAAAAATGTGTTTACTATAAAGTTTTCTCCAAATGATTATGATTGCCCATATGTTTTCCATTACTCTCAATTCGCCACTGCTTAAGAGAACTAAGGTATATAAGAATCAAAAGGTCTTAAATTTGGTTATAATGGGGATAGGGTTCAAAGGTGGGATATAATTTTGGGATTGTAGCTAGATTCTACGAACTAATTAAGAAATTTCTTCCTTTTAATTAAATCAAAATTCTTACTCTTCTCCCTTACTTCACTTCCCCTTTTTAAAAGAAAAATCAATTATAATTTCAAACCCTTCCATTAAACCAAATAAATAACAAAAGACATGAAGTTTTATTCTCTTCCTCTCTCTCTATTTTTTGAGAGAAAAAGAATTTTAATATATACGAATGAATTCATGTCTCTATCATTTTTTATAGATTCTTAGCTAATTTATCCATTGTTTTTATGACATACACAACCCCATGCTTTGATTTCACTTTATTAACAAAAAAAATGTTCTCCTTGAAAATCTATTGCTCCACTAGTCATAGAGTAAGGAAGGAAAATGCATATTGAGATTAGTTGTTAGCAAAGGTTAGATCAATAGAATAATACTTTAGGCTCAAAGGGGTTATGCAATGGATAATAATTTTAAAGGTAAGCCATTTGGTCTTGTAGCTAATGAAGAAAGAAGCGTGCCTCTATCATTTTTCAAATATCCTAAAGTTCTATGTGGTCTTGAAGAGAACTAATGGAAAATTCTAGTTTTATATATCATTAGAGAATATACACAAAAGAAGACAAATTATTTTGGATAAACAATGTATCCATAAATTAGGCTCAAGCACTTACAACGTTATGTCTACCAATTTTGAATTTCATTTCATCTCATTCATAATTAATGCATGGATTGATTCCTAACCATTCTAACTCTCTTTCCTTCACCACTATCACAATCTCAATTTATATTTTTAAGGTTTATAAGATGGTGTTCAAATCAATTATTATGATTTAAAAATAGCCTTTATCAAAATATTAAGTCCCATTACTTTGCTTACCCAATGAATAAATAAATCAAATCTAACACTTCTTATTTAGAAAGATTTTTTTTACACAAACTAAACAAACAAACACAAGATCACATAAATAGAAAAAAAATTGAACAAACTAAGAGCAAATCATGGCAATGCAAAAAAAGAAAGAACTAAAAAAAATACATGCAAACAACACCAACAAAGACTACCATCAACTATATATACTGCCAAAAATGATTCCCCCCATTTATCTTGTTTATTGTCCCTAGTGAACTAACCGATGTAAAAGAAAAGAGGAATGAGGAAGGATCTATTAAGGAGGAGGTGGTAGATCCCTAGTCCCAAGATTGAACTCATAAAGAGTTTTCATCATTTGCATAATTTGATCTTATGTGGTATAAAGGGAATCTAACTAGGAGAATACTTGAGTCTGAAATTGGAGGTGCCAATCAAGGACATAAGAAAACGATAAAGATGATCCAGCATACGAATAGGAAGGAGGAGGTGGTGGTGGGGCTTACTCACCTTGAGGGGGATAAGGATGCTTAATAGTAAGAGGGGTAGGAGAAACCTCATCATTTGAGGGTTCCCAAGTTCTTTGGTTCTAGTAAGATTAGGCAAAGAAAAATGAGCACATCCTCGATAACATAGATACCACACATTATCCCTACACTCAATGAGATGCGCTAAATGGTAATGTTCAATGTCGATACACGTGTTCATGGTTTCAATTGGCATGTCATATGGAATGAGACGGTCCATACTTATACAAATTGTGGTAATTAAACCACCAATGACCATATCTCCCTACTTAGAGTTACTCACCCTCTTAAATTATTTAGTTAGAAAGTAGGAAGTATCAATTTGGTCATGATCTAGCATGGAATTAATGAAGAAGAGCTCAATGGACCAAACTACCCCTATACTATCTCCCCAACCAAAAACAATGCCAGCTAAGAGTCTTTCTAAATAAAGGAAAATAAGATTGAAGATTCTTGAAGCTTTGGCTTCTGAGATTCTGAAGATGTCAAGGATAAGCATATTAGAAACATCACCAATCTTAGAAAAAAAAAAGTATCCACATTAAACCAAGTGGGTATGACACGATATCCTCCCAAAGCCAATATAAAAATGTGGGCTAATTCATGCATGGAAATTTTTCTATGCACATTAAATAGGCTAAAGCAAATATATCCACATTCTTTTGTTGATGAACTAGCATGCAATTTAAAGGTACTTAGGAATTCTAGGGTTAAATGTCTATATATATATGATTAGTACAATAGAAAAAGTTATGCAATCTAATATTTCTGAACATTTGGATGACTTGCTCATGGATGCCTAATGTGTAAAGACCACCATCATCTAAATAATGTGTTCTAATAATGCTCCTATGAGATAAATACTCATACCCTTATTGTTGTTTGGTTGTGGTAAAGACAATACCTTTCTCATTAGGCCTATTCCATGTGTTTCAATTTTGGATTGGTGAAGTTTGTTATCATGAAGATTCTCCCTCAGTTCTTTATTTCTTTTTGGGGGCTATTTAAAAAGATAAACAAAGACTCCTATCATGTTCATTTTCATACTTCCGAATACAAATGCAATTTCATTAATTGAAAAGCAAAGAATCAAGTTACATTATTTATTATATTCCAATTAAAATAATTATTGTAGTGATAGATTCATTCAAAATAGAAAAGGATTATAAATGTTTTATTTGCTCTTACTCAACCCAAAATTTATTTGTCATATACAACTTGTCGAGCACCACATAGCAAGATGAAATCTTATGTTTCATGTTGCAACACTTAATCTTAGAAAAATAAACAATTATTTTCAATTAAATACTTTCATTTGAGATGATACATTTCATATGAAAAACTCAAACAGGTCATACGGTCGAGAAAATTAGTATTGAAAGTGCACTTACCTTTTTCTATGAATTTGGAGTCATTTTTGCATAATGACACTTGAATAATGCTTAAAAAGATGAAATAAGCAAAATACCTAAGTTAATTAGGTGAGATTTGGATAGGATTCAAGAAAGATTTGAAGTTGGGGTTTCGATTGTTTTTTCGTGTAGAGCAACTGACTTGGAGTTGCTAGAACTAAATTTTAATGCAGGAATTTAGGTGTAGAAGTGATGAGAGATTGTGAATCAAAATAAGATGAATGGTAATGGAGATTTAATGTAGGATTAAGGGAGATTTTGAAGAGGATGAGGGGTTCAACATTTTGCAATCGACAGAGAAAGAGAGAGATCGAATGAAACAAATATTTGTCTTCTTTAATTTCAAAAACATGGGTAAACTAGAGTATTTTCTAAAATATGATCCGTGTTTTGAAAACATGGGACCTACATGTTAGTTTTGAACCAATCTACCAAAGGGTAAAATTTTCCTAACAAAGATACACGGTCCATGTTTTGGAAACACGGGACCTCTGTGTTAATTTTAAACCATTCTGCCATTTTCTATTTTGTGTAGGGAAAATCCTAAATGTTAAATATGGGGTATTATTCTTATTCTATTTTTCTTCAAATTTTTCCTACAAAAAGAACACGAAGAATCTTCCAAATATGATAAGGTTGTGTTCATTTTTGAAACGTCAGCTTATGTAAATTCTATTTTCTTATCAAATCTTTCATTATATATAATATAAAACAAGAAAAACACACTCAAGTCACACACAAAATAAGAAAAAATTATGAACGCACATAAAAGGGAAAATATTCACAAACAAATCATGCATGAAATAATGAAAAATCATAAGTATGAGATAAGAAAAGCTTATTTACAACACTTGGGTGTTTCCCAAGTAGTAGGGTTCTGATATTTCAGCTTTCATAACTTTGAGTAGTAAGATCTACCAGCTCCAAGTTTCTCACACATTGTCCCTCATAAAAAGGTTTGAGACGCATTTCCATTCATTTTCCATACGTTTCTTGTCTTTTCACTTTTAATCTCTACTACACCATGAGGAAACACATTAGTCACAATAAACAAGCTGATCCACCTCGACCTTAATTTTCCTAAAAACAACTTTAAACAAGAATGATACAATACAACTTTTTGACCGATCTCAAAATTCTTCCTAAGAATTACCTTATCATGAACTATCTTAGTTCGATATTTGTATCTTAATGCATTTCCAAAAGCATCATTTCTTATTTCCTCAAGTTTTTGCTGCTGAAGTTTTCTATGTCTTCCAATTTCATTTGTCACTATGTTACATTTCTTCACACCCAAAAATCTCTATATTCTAATTTATCTAGAAGGTGACAAGGCTTACCATAGACCAAACGATATGGTGATATACCAATTGGAGTTTTGAATTCTATGCAATATGTCCAAAGAGAATTATTGACGTGTAAGCTCTAATCCATCCTTGTTGGTTTCATCATCTTTTCTAGAATTGATTTGATTTCTCGATTTAATATTTTAGCTTGACCATTTGTTTTTGGATGATATGTTATGGAGATTTGATGTGTCACAAGTTATTTTCTTAACAATGCTTCTACCGTTCTATTGCAGAAGTGTTAACCTTTGTCATTGATTATAGCTTTTGGTAAACCAAACCTTGCAAAAATGTTAGTTCAAAGAAAATATGCAACAACTTTAGCATCATCAGTACAGGTAGCCTTTGCCTCCACCCATTTTGACACATAATCCACAGTAACAACAATGTATTTGAAAATAAAAAATGATGGAAAAGGACCCATGAAATCCATACCCCAAATATCAAAAATTTCACAAGCAATAATGGGTTTTGTTGGCATTTCATTTCTAGGACCTAACCCTCCAGTCTTTTGACAATTTTCACATGTTTTTCAAAACTCATAAACATCATTAAATAAGGCAGGCTAGCAAAATCCACTTTCTAGAATTTTATGAGTTGTTCTTTTAGGACAAAAATAACCCTCGCAGGAATAGCTATGACAACATGTTAAGATAGAAAGAATTTCACCATTGGGGATACACCTTCTAATGATTTGGTCAGCACATTGTTTTCACAAATATGGATCAACCCACATAAAGTACTTTGCTTGACTCTTCATTCTATCCTTTTGTGCTTTAGTAAAATGTAAAGGAAATACCTTTGTGACTAAAATATTTACCATTTTAGCATACCATGGTATTTTATTTCCAATTACATGAAGTTTTTCATCTGGAAATGCTTCATTGATTAATATATTTAGATGATCTACTACTTCATTTTATATTACATTTTTTTATCTTTGATGCGTAGATTGAATTCTTGGAGTAGGAATATCCATCTAATCAATCTTGGTATTAATTCCTTCTTTGCTAATAGATATTTCAAAGCTACATGGTCAGAATAAATAATAATATCATTGTCTAAAAGATAAGAACAAAATTTATCTAAAGCAAAGACAATGGTAAGAAGCTCCTTCTTTGCTAATAATTAATATGGGCTTCATTCAAAGTGTGTGGAGCATAGTATATCACATGTGGGTATTTCCCAATCTTTTAACCTAAAACAACACCAACAATATAGTTAGATGCATCACACATTAATTTAAAAGAAAATTTCCAATCGAGTGGTTGAAGTATGGGTGCACTAATCAATTTTTTCTTTAAAAGCTCAAATTCTTTCTTACACGCATCATCAAAATTGAACTTTGTTTCTTTATGAAGAAGCTTAGATAGAGTTTGAGCTATTTTAGAAAAATCTTTAATGAATTGACTATGAATGAACACACATCTTTAATAGTCGATGGGTAAGGTGATGAAGCTATAAGATCAATTTTTACCTTATCTACTTCAATTCCTTTAGCAAAAATGACATGTCCTAAAATTATCCCTTGTTGAACCATAAAGTGGAATTTTTCAGAGTTTAATATAAGATTTGTTTTGAGACACCTTTTCAAGATAAGAGTTAAATTATCTAGGGATTGATAAAAAAATATCACTATGAATACTAAAATCATCCATGAATACCACAATAATTTTCTCTAAATATTTAGAAATATGCTTACCATAAATCTCTGAAATGTGGCAGCGGTGTTGCATAGCCCGAATGGCATACAATAATATGCAAATGTACCATAAGGACATATGGATGTGGTCTTCTCTTGATCTTTTAAAACTATAGGAACCTGCACATATCCAGAATATCCATCAAGAAAACAATAATAAGCATAACCTGCTAACCTCTCTAACATTTGATCTATAAATGGTAGAGGAAAATAATTTTTCCTAATCATAGAATTCAACTTCCTATAATATACATACACTCTCCAACCATGTTGAACTCCAATAGGAACCATTTCTCCCTTTTCATTCTCCACTACAGTGATTCTTATGTTCTTGGGTACTACTTGGAGAAGACTAACCCAATTACTATCAAAAATTGTATAAATGACTCCCATAGACAACAATTTCAACACCTCTTTCTTTACTACCTCCATCATAATTGGATTTAGCTTATGTTATACTTACCTACTAGGCTTAACATCATCCTCCATTAAAATCTGATGCATACACCCTGAAAGACTAATACCCTTGATATCAGCAATCATCCGTCCCAAAGCGGATTCATACTTCTTCAAAACATTAACAAGTTTTTCTTCTTCGTTGGGTGTTAGGTCACTAGAGATGATAATAGGAAGGGTATCTTTCTCTCCTAAAAAAGAATACTTAAGATAGTCAGGTAAAGTTTCAACTCCACTTTTGGTGCTTTCTCTACGAAAGGTGAAGGTCTATCCAATGTCAATGGTAAATCCACAAATCTTTCAATTCTACTAGGATATGCTCCTAAAGTAGCCACTATCTCTTTGATTTTCTCATCGACTTCAAACTTCTCATTCAATTATTCCAAAAATTCTATTTCTATGCATTGACTTAAATTTACCTCTAAGGGATCTTCAAATGATAATTCATAAACCTTTTCAATCAAATCTTCAATAAAATCTATCATAGAGACCAATTCACAATCTCCAAGATATTTCATGAAGTCATATATGTTAAACCTAATGACTTCACTATCAAACTCCATAGTTAAAACTCCATCATGTACATTAATTTTTTTTTTTTGAAGTTTTTAGGAAAGGTCTACCTAAAAATATCGGAGAAGAGTTAGATGAACCATTATCCTACATATCTGACACAAAATCAGTAAGGAATACTAACTCATTCACCTGAACTAATAAATCTTCAATTAATCCTTTTAGATATGTGTTAGATCTATCAACTAACTGAATAATAATACAAGTTTCCTTTAACGACCCTAGAATTAGTGCATTAAAGATAGATAAAGGCATCACATTAATTGAAGAACCTAAATTAAGCATAAATCTTTCACACCTCATGTTTCCAATCTTGCAAAGGATGGTAAAAATACCCGGACCCTTGCACTTTGGTGGAAGTTTCATTTGCAAAATTTTTGATACATTCTCTCTCACAATAACCTTTTTATCACCCTTCAATTTTCTTTTGTTAGTCCACAAATCATTAAGGAATTTTACATACTTTGGTACTTGTTTATTTGCATCAATTAGAGGGATATTGACCTCTACCTTTCTGTGGAGAATTTTCAATTTCTTCTTTTTCAACAATTGTCTCATCTTCTTCTTTATGTATTTCTTCCTCTTTACTTGCTTGCCTTCGACCTAACAATTTTTTCCCACTTTGAGTTATGATAGCACTAGCATTTTTCCTAGGATTCCTTTATGTTTGACTTGGAAATTTTAAAGACCATTGTGCTTGTAATTTCCTAGGGGAATATGTTCATTGACTCACCTAATTCTCCAATTTCTTGATACCATTTCTAGTTTCTTGTTGAAATTGTAATGTGTTGGTAGCTAACGATTTCACCAAATCTTCTAAAGGCATTCCTCCTGATGGTTGTTGAACTAGTGGCGGAGGTAATGGTTAAAATAGTGGTCTTTGGTGGTTTGCTGGAACTTGAAAGAATCCAGGAGGTGGATTTGATCCTTGTTGATTCTGATAAATTGGTGGTCAAAAATATGAATTACCACCTTGTTGATTGTTTCCATACCTTAGGCTAGGATGATCCTTCCATCTTGGATTGTATGTTGGATCATAAGGATCATTCCTCTTTGGTATGTGTTGTCCTCCAACAGCATTCACTTTTTGTTCTTCTTGCAAAGTAGGACAAATATTAGTAGGATGACTAGTAAAAGAACAAATTACATACACCTTAGCCAGAATTTTATCACCCACAATTTTCTCTACCAGAGATGTCAGATTTGATAATTGTGTTTTCAATTCAGCAATAATAGCCTCTTTCACCTATTGAGATACAAAAATACTACCCCTACTATGATATTGAGAGTTAGATGTCATATTAGCAATTAATCTTTTAGCTTCGGTAGGGGTTTTATCAACCAATGCACCAACACTAGCAGCATCTATCATGTTTCGATCCATTGGAGATAATCCTTCATAAAAGTATGGTATTCATAATTTCTCACTAATTTAGTGATTGGGCCAACTACCATATAACTTCTTGAAACATTCCCAATATACATGCAATGACTCTCCTCCATCTTGCCTAATACCACAAATTTCTTTTCTTATGTTAGTTACTCTAGATGAAGGAAAATATTTTTCAAGGAAAACCTTTTTCATAGTAGCCCAAGTATTCACAGAGCTCGTTGGTATGCTATACAACCATTCTTTTGCTGCATCAGAGAGAGAAAAAGGGAAAGCTTTAAGTTTAAGTTATTCTACACGTGCTCCAGTCGGTTTCATACCAGAACATGCAATATGAAATTCCTTAAGAAACTTGTTGAGATCGGTGAAACATCCTGAACCCATTGAGTTATTGTCCCTGAATCTTGTAAAAATGGTTAAAGCACATATTAAACTAGGTTTGATCTCACAAGTATCATTTTTTGCAGAATAATTAATGTATAAAAGGTTAGGGTTGAAAAAAAGAGCAGCTAGCTTCTTGAGAGTTTGATTTTCCATAGGTGGATCGATGTGACAAGGTGAATTAAACAAATCCTCTATATGATCTTCCTCCAAATCTATAGAATTTTCTTCAGAAGGTAATGGAATACGACGAGCATATTCCAATCTCCTTCTTATTCTGTTTACAATAGGAGATGAAGAATTAGGGTCTATTGGTAGGATGATTTGTCCTTGATACTCAACCGCAAATGACCTCAAATGCGAGTACCTGAGGATTATACACAATTAAATAATAGATAAGTATAACTAGAGAAATTATTAAATAAAAAAATAAGAAATAACATCAAAAACATAAATAAATATTATAATTGCCATTCTATGGCAATAGTGCAAAATATTTGATGTGTTGTGGTATGCACAAAAAATTTAATAAATATAGAGTAGATGGAAAGGAGTTAAATCCACAAGGAATGGTTTATAATCGAGAATTCTATAATCAATTTCAATAACATTAATTTCATTCGATTTATCCTTTGTATTTCTTTATTTTTATATTTGCCTACAAAATATATCCAAAAGAGAAAAACTCAAGAAATGATTAAATATTTTTAAAAAATGAGGAATAAATAACATTTTTACATAGGATAATAACATATAAATCTCATATATTAGCATTAGTGCCCTAGCCATGCCTTATATCTTATTCTACTTTGCTCTATGGACTTAAGTAGATATGCATACTTATGGATTAGGTATTCTTATTAATAGGGTATTGTGTCCCTTTATGTACTAGTGCAACTAGGGTACCTTTGAATATCTATATTAATAGTCGGTAGGATACTATGCATCCCTTATGTGAGAGTATGAATAGGGTACCTTAGTGTCTCCGAGATTTTTGATATCCCCTTTAGTAAATAAAAATGGAATTATCTAATAATTAAACAAAAATGATTATTGGGATGATTCGGTAACAGCCTTTGTGCCTACATGTGATGATGTGTGTATTGGCTGCATTAATGGGCTTACTTCTAAATTGAGATGTTGTGGATTGATTAAGAGAATTGTGCTTATTTTTGAGAATGATGGGGCTTTCTAATTATACTACAAAGAGCATTACTTGGATGTTTCATTAGTAAGTTTTAGTTGTTTTTAGGTGAATGAGTATTGGTAGCGTATAATCTTAATGCATGTGATAATATAAATAACCATCGCATTTCAATTACTATATGCATAATTAAATGTTTGTGTATTGTTGTGATGCATCTGATATATTCCATGCAAGCCTTATATATTAGTCTTGTATAATGGATTATTAAGTACCATTGTAATGAATGGTTCATTTTTTGGGCTCCTACTTATTAAATGGGCAGTAACCTTTGTAAGTTAGCTTGTAGGATCTATCTAAGGCTATTCATCAGGTTAAGAGAATAGGGTTTTTTGGGATTATGTCTGGTAACTTAAACCAAAAGTTTATGTATTTGGTTATAATCTTTTTATACTTCCCTTTCACTGACATTTTTGTAACCATAGTTAGTGAGTTTTATTTATAAGGTGAATTAATCCACTTAACTATTTCACTACTCTAACTTATGATTGTATTCTTGAATTTAAGTAAAGTAACATTTTAGCCTTAGTACTTGGCAATAGATTGGTAAAGAAAACTAGTCTGGTACTAAGTGTAGAGGTAGCACCTCAAAATTTACTATCTTAGCTTCTTCTTGTAACTTGTAAAAATAAAAATAAAAATTTAGTAGTAAATATTAGATGTGTTACAACCCTCTTCTCTCCCTTATTTCTATCACCACAATGAATCCACCCTACATAGGAACCCCATCCAGTGTAACCACTACAAAAAGTCCCCTCTTTTTCCCCCTCCTTTCTCCCTCTCACCCAATCTCCTCCCTACACCACTATCAGCCGCTAGCTCTGCCACCACTAACTCCAATCAGCCTAGTGCTGCCACCACCTCGAGCTAGCTACCAGCCTCACCCACATCCCCAAAGCATCCATAGCTATAGCTACCATCAATGTTATTGTGTTCGTGTTCCACCCTACATAATTTTTCCCAATTTAATTACCTCTATTTTATTTCCCCTCTTTTAACTTACTTTTAGGTCAAAGTCTTTGAAAAAGAGAAAAAATTATAAATTGTGTATGTCTTGATTATTAGGTAATATTCCGGATATAGCTAAAGAGGAAGCATAGTTCTTGCATGCTTAGAGACTAGATCCTCTTCGGTAAGGATATAATCATAGATATTTTTTTGTTGTATTATAACATATATCCTTGATGTGCTAATATGTGATGGCATGTTATGAAATGTTAAATGACTCTAGTGTTTTATATGCAATTTTGGCTTGATGGTAGTAGAAGGTTAGAAATCTATGTAATTATATCTATATTGATTTCATGTATTTATTTATAATCATGTCCATGCCTTTTATGATATTGAAAGTTTGGAAAGTTGGAAAGCCCTTCATGTGGGGTTTCCTATGACTTGGGGAAGGTAGAAATAAGGTTTCCTGTGGCCTAAGGACATTTTGGTCAATACAATTAAAAGGTGTCTTTTTAGGTATTTTAGGGTTCTAACAAGCACAAAATAGGTTTTGGATACTACATGATATAATTGGAGATTAAATGAAGGTTTATGGAAAATATAGGAAGAGGGAAAGGCCATACATGTGATTAGTAAAACTTAGGGGGAAGTATAATCATATGAGATAAAAATGGGAGATTGAATCTAAGGATTGGATATGAGATTAATGATGGCATCTTGACTAGCCATACAAATTTGGAAAGTCATTTGAGGGCTAGAGAAGGAATTATAACCAAAATGTAAAATTAGGGTTTTGGGAGACTTGAAGGGTAATCATAGGGGTAGGCTATTATCACCTGTACAATATGGGGGTTTTGGACCAAAAATCTTGGGACATGATGTTAACCATAAATTTTTGGGAATGTACACTATATTTGGTAGCCATACGGGGTCTAAGGAAGTAGCTATGGCTAAAATGAGAAACTAGGGTTTTTGAGCAGGCCCAAATAGCTATTTTATTATCATATGTGTAAACTGTGGGTAAGAGACCATGAATCTTGAATATGTGATTCCTAATAACATGTTGGGATTTTTTAGGAAGATTATGGAATTAATGGGAACTAGAGGAGAGGATATAATAGGATTGTGAGATTAGGGTTTATAAGGGGAAATAAGGTGGTTTTGGGGTATGAGTTGGGATAGTTCCTTGCATGAGTAAGTGTACATGATTGTGTGATGACCTTAAACTAAATGAAGCAAGAATAATACACTATTTACTTAAAGTAGTAGATCACTTGAGTTTGGGCCAATTGTACTTGCCAATCCACATGTGAGAATAATAGCAAAGTGTGTCTTACCCTAAAGTTGTACCCTTTTATCATCCAACCAGTTTAGAATATTTAGGTACCAAAATTAGGTAAATTAAACCATTGAATGACAATAACTTTTGGTAGGACACTAATTACTTACAATGGAATACCACTTGGGTTAGGACCAGTTGTACCTTGATTATTAATCCACCAATGAGAATAGTGCTCAGAAATATTCTACCTTGGGGTTGTACTCCAATTACCAATCCACTAGTGAGAATAGTGGCTAAAATTTTCATTTCATGTTGTTGTACTTGATTACTATTCTACGATTTGAGAATAGTGGATTCCCTAAACCCAACATGCATAAAATCATGAATAATTATCATTATGCTATTACTGTATGGTTTGGAGAATAATAAATAAATTGGTAAGAATAACTTATGTGCATGGCATCTCTTATTGTGGTGTTATAAATTAATGCGATTTTTTTAACTTTATTGTTACCTTACTCAGTACGTAGCATACTAATTATATTTAATATGAGTGCTACTCATTCTAATGGGCGTTAACCCCTTCAGAGCTTGCGTAGGTAATTGAGGACTCATTAGATGACTTTGATGCTTACGATGGTCTGATAAGAGTGGTGTGATATCGTCTTATGCCATGGTTGGGGGCTAGAGGGTTGTGTTATCCAATTATTGTTTTAAACCCATTTTTCTTCTTTATCATTTTCATTTGAAATATTTATTTATGTATTTTTGTTCCAATTTTCAAATGAACATCTAACTCCTACTTTTGTTATGGAATATCCTTGTTCTATATTTATCATGGCCCACATTTTTTTTACGTTTGCCTTATAATTGGTATGTCGATGGGTCATGACCAGACTTATATTGATTTTAGTATATTGAAGTTACTCACCCCCTCATAAGGCATCATAAGAAGTATAATCATCTAGAGGATCTTCTAAGACCTACACATAAGAATCAGGGTCTCCTACTCGTGGAAATAAGAAACACCCATAAAATAGGTGGTCAATTGTAACACCCCCAAATTTACTACTGAAAATTTTCGTTTAAAATCAAAAGGTTTAGCGGAAGCAAAGGATAAAACCGTAAACTCTGGGGTATTACCGCCGCATCTAACACAAGATAAATGTCAACCATCTATCTCATATTAGATGCAAGGCTAAAACCTGTCAACAATTAAATCCAAATTTTAAAAGCACAATAGCGTTACGAGAAATTAAAAAGCAATTACAAAATCCTTGGAAATTTCAATACAACACTTGTAACTTTGAAAGATGAATACCATTAAACAAAACAAATCTCAAAGAATAAATATCCGGATCGCCTACTCACTCAAGTCAGGCCTTCCACCCCAAAATAGTATCTGATCTTAAACCTGCACAAGAGGTCTGCTCTCCACCATCGGTGGATCATCACAGGACCCATTCAACCAAGGTAGTATCAGTACGGGTCCAATACTGAGTAAGTCCCACTACCCTATCTTAGGAGAGATATCATCAAGTGCATATTAAATCCGGGTACAACACGTTGATACAATATCATACATATTCACAACCCACAGTATAAATCTTACCATACACCTAGAGTAACATATAAAACATACGTAACATCCTATTTAACATATAAGCGTGGTATAACCGAGATGTAAAGTGGCTCATACGCCTCAGGTAGGAATAATCCATATTATTAAAACTCAATACGTGACATACTCACGCAAGCAGCATGTAGCAATACAAATAATAAAAGCTGGTCATGGTCCAATTAGACTTATTCTTTATTCTTATTAATAATATGTTCATTCCACACATATTCTTTAATAATCCATGTAAGTGCGGGAGCCCCACTATTATAGCCGGTGGATGAGAAATCAACACTCAGGGCAGAACACCTCTGACCACTATTATACCCGGTAGACCAGAAATAAACACACAAGGCAAAACGCCTCTGACCACTATTCTTACCGGTGGACCGGAATGGACCCGACTTACATGGTGTTTCGCTGTAAGTACTTAGTATTTTCCCATGGATTACTTCATTCGTATTCATTCAAAGCATTCTTCATTAATCCATGTGAGCGCGGGAGCCCCACTATTATAGCCGGTGGACCGGAAATCAACACTCAGGGTAGAACGCCTCTGACCACTATTATAGCCGGCGGACCGGAATCAACACCCAGGACGGAACGCCTCTGGCCACTATTCTAACCGGTGGACCGGACTGTCCCCGACTCACATGGTGTTTCACTGTAAGTACTTAGTATTTTCCCAGTGGATTAACTTATTCGTTTGGGTCTGTCGAGCCCGAATCCCCCACTATTGTAGCTGGTGGACCGGAATAAACACTCAGGGCAGAACGCCTCTGACCACTATTATAGCCGGTGGACCGAAAATAAACACCCAGGGCAGAACGCCTCTGGCCACTATTCTAACCGGTGGACTGGACTGGGTCGGGCTCATCAGTCTTTCGCTTTACGTAATTAATGTCTTATCCGTGTCTTATTGAATCACATCACACCCTTGACATGCATAAATCATTCTCTTTATACTGTACACATCACAACTAATAAAAACCCACATTCATAACTACACTTTAATCAATAAGTACACATGATAACACCAACAACTCTAAGCAGCCATAACCGACCCTAATTGTCTACACCAAACCGTGGTTACCCACTCTTAACCCTATTTTACCATAAAAACCATACTTAGCCATCCCAAACCTTAATTATCCTCAACAAATCACAATTAGCTACTCCAACCCTACTTAATCACGACGACCCAAAGTTAATCACTCTAAACCCTAATTCTGTCTCCTCCATACCCTTATAATACTCCACGTACTATTCTCCGTCCAAAACAGTCAAACACCCAGATCATACTTGCATTACCTTTCTTACATCCCAAATCAACCTTTCATCCGTAAATTTTGATCCCACGCAAACGTTACACATCCCATGCAACCTCTCGAACTTTTCATACAAACCCTAAACCCCATACAATCATTAACTCCCATGCAAAACCCTAACTCCACCATGCAGACCCTAATACCACCATACAAACATTAATACCACCAAACCATAACGCCACCATACAAACCCTAATACCACCATAAGCCATTAATACCACCATGAAATCACTAATACCACCATACAGACCCTAATACCACCATGCGAACCCTAATACCACCATTCCAACCATAATACCACCATGCAAACCCTAATATCATCATGCAGCCATTAATACCACCATGCAACCATTAATACCACCATAGAACATTAATACCACCATACAAACCATAACACCACCATGCAAACCATAACACCACCATAAGCCATTAATACCACCATGAAATCACTAATACCACCATACAAATATTAATACCACCAAACCATAACACCACCATGCAAACCCTAATACCACCATAAGCCATTAATACCACCATGAAATCACTAATACCACCATACAAACTTCAAGACTCCCATGTATGGTTCCCAACTCTCATTTATTTCGGACATTCCTCCCACTTAAATCTTCTCTCATAGATCATGAGGTACTTAGGTCAACCTCATATCCCCCTTAGTGGTCTCACTTCCCGTTTATTTCCGGTATTCTTATATTCCCAACTCATATTACCATTTACCCTAACATGCATGTCCTAGAGAGCCATAACCTAATACAACATAAACATCATACATATACATGTCACAAATTGTAGCACATCCACATTAACACGTAACAAGAGCGATCACAAAGGCATACCTTGAATCCAAATTGTGCTACACATAACAGGTAAGGTAACAACATGTAAAACATGACATATAATCATGCGAGGCATCCAAGGCATGCAAGTCACATAACACGTAGGGACCTTAGCCACATCCTTGCTAAATACCCATAAGTAGAGGTAAGTCGAGACTTACCTGGATCCGAAGCTAGCTAAGCGAGATAAGAGGGAGAGAGATCCCTAGCTCATGGATCCACGAGAAAGCTTTCCTAGATCTGATAGAAATCAAAAAACTAAATTAGGAACTATCCTATCAATCAATAATTCACATACTTTAATTAAATAAACAAAAAAAACCCAAATGATCTTTCTTAGAAAATGTGACCAAAAATTAGAACGTAAAAGCGCAGCTTTATTAAGATTTAAGGTTAAAACTAAATCAAAACGGATTAATACAAATATCACTTGGGACATTTCAACTTAATTTGGAAAGCCCGAGAAAGAATAATCAATCATAAGTTAATTTATCGAAAATAACTTATTTATTAGGTTTTACAACTAAAGAGGTAACCTAACCATTTACATAGAACCAAATCCAAACCGATTAGGTTAAAACATAATTTAAATGATTTAAAACCCAAAGATAGAATTCGATTAGATAAAATACACATAGCAAAATCAATTTTATAAAATCATCCCCGAAAATTAGGGTTTTAAAGCCCACGACACTAACTCAAGTAATTAAATTTAATCAATTCAAATTCAAGGTATTTAGAAGCAATTAATACCATTTCAACTATTTCTATACATTCAATTTTAGAAAAACAACAATACAAGTAATCGATTTCATAATTTCACTTGAAATTTAGGGTTTTAGGCCCGAAAATATAATTCGTTAAAATTTTATAAATTTAATCAAATTGAATGCTTAGAAATGTAATTAAACACATTTTATAACATATCAAATAATCAATTGCTCAAAACCAATAAAAGAAATATGCAATTTAGCACAATTAGGGTTTTTGAGCCCGAAACGCAAATCCGATCAATCCTTGCCAAAACATATCAATTGACGGTTCGAAAATGTAATTAAACATATTATAATGTAATTTATATAGTCAATTGAATAAAATAACCCGATTACCCAAACCAATTTAAACCCGTGGGAGTTTTCATCTAAAAATCTAAATACGATCAATTATGCAAAATTTTCCCAAATCAACACTTCCAATATAAAATTAAATACATTTTAAACAATATTATAAAATCAATTGAGCGAAACGGCCATTACACCCAAAATTTGACCTAGGAATCAAATTCCGATAAAACCTGCATAAATTTCTCAAATTGACGATTCCAAAATGAAATAGGATACATCTTAAAACATAGTGTATAATCAATTTTTCCGAAATCGCAAAAATGGACGGCTCCGAAAAATTCGGGCATAACCCGGCCAAAAATTCAATTTTTCCAAAATTCCAATATAACCATACAATTAACCCATCCAAATCATTCTTACAGCATATATATACATAATCAAACAATCAATTTATCTTTTTATAAGCTAATCCATACCCAATTAATCAAAACAAGGGTTAGGGTTTTTAGAAATTTATACCAATTAAAAACCGACAAATCGGGGCAAAGGAAGGCTGGGGAGGCTTCGTTGGGGGACGGGGGTGGCTCGACGGTGGTCGCCCGAGCTCGCCGGTGACCGGGCGATGGCGGCGTAGCCTGGGTTGCCGCTCGTCGCTGCTGCTGCTGCTCCCGCGGCTGCTATGCGCAGCTGTTTCGGTCGCTGCTACAGCGGCTGTTGCTGCGGCTAGTGGCTGCTATGGCGGTGGTCGACGGGTGTTGGCGAGTTTGGCCAGAGCGGGGAGGAGGAGCTGGGGAGATGGAGAGGGGTGAGGGAGGTCGGCTAGGGTTAGGGTTAGGGTTGTGGGACAGGGGGTCGGGGAAAGGGAAGAGAGAAAGAAAAAGAAGAGAGGGGGCACCGGTCGGGGCTGGGGTGTGGGGTTTTTTTATTTACAAATACACATAAAATAAAATACTAAAAATATAAAAATATTATTGGAAGATTTTATATAAAATTTATTTAACAAAAATTTATTTCTAATGGATCCGAAGGCTTAAAATTAATAAAAAGCTATATAAAGAATTTCGGAAACATTTTCGGAAGAATTTACCAACGAACGTAAAAACTTATATTATTGACGGAAATACATTATAAGACCCTGAAATAATATTTAAAAACCTATAATAAAATATTTAAGTCAAATTCTAATAAATCGAGACTATTTTAATAATTTCCAAAATCGATTTTTCGCAAACTAAAAAGCGTAGAACGGAAGAAAATTAATTTCAAAAAGAAATTCTTAAATAAGTTCCGAAAATATTTTTAATTTAAACTTCCCGAAAATATTACATTCAATTAATTAAAACATCGATAAAATATAACTTCCCGAAAATGATTAATTACATTCAATTATGAATTCAAAATCGTCGATAAATCCATAAAACGAATCAAAATTAAAATAATTAATTGTTTACATCAAATTACGCTAATAAAATCATTAAACTTAATAACTCTGGATTTTAAAAATACGGGGTATTACATCAATACACTATGTACTGAGTAAGGAAATAGTACTATCGAACTAAGGATATAATTAGCATATGCTTTCACAATAGATAATATTTATACCAGAAAATAAATGAAATGTCTCATAAGATAGATAATGATCCAGATCTTGTTATTAAATATAATCCATTTTCATTCTTTTATATAAATTAAGTGCAGAAACCTCGCTATTCTTAAACTAGTAGAATGATCTAAAGTACCTTCTTAGGGATAACACACTTGAGCCACTATTATCATCCAGTGGAATAGGTCTCAAAACATCACCTTCTTGGGGCAAAATGCTCCTAAGCCACTATTCTCAATGGTGGAACTGGATATATATATAAACAATACCTTGGTCCTAACTCACATATTCTTCCACTTCAAATCATTAGTGTTTTTCCATATGGTAAACACTAGAATCTTAGTTATTTATTAAACTATTGCTAAGATCATAGGGAATTTTACAGGTAATTCATCATGACAATAAAATTTTCCAATACCTTATCAATATAGTGTGATCAACTAAAGGAAAATTCATTCTCACTTATTCTCATTTTAATACCAAAAATTACATTAACTTTTCCTAGATCTTTAATATCAAAGTAAGAAGATAAAATCATTTGGTATTATTAACCACAATTACATTAGTATCAAGAATCATTATGTCATAAACATACAAATATATAATCACACAATCGCATCTAAAGATTTTTAAATAAACACAAGAATCAAATTCGTTTACTACATAAACATCACTCGCTAAAGTATGATCAAAATTTTCATAGTATTTCTTAGGAGATTGTTTAAGGCCATATAAAGATTTTCTCAATCTATACGCTTTGTTATCCCAAACTTCAACCACATAGCCCTTGGGCTACTCCTCTTAAATTTCTTATTTAAGGTCATCATTATAAAATACAATTTTAACATCCATTAGATGAACTACAAGTCCATAGATAGAATCCGAGAAGACTTAAGAACAAATAGTGGAAATCTTAGTTACAATGTATAAAAAAGGTCAACCTCTTTCTTTTATTTATAACCTACAACTACCAAACGAGCCTTAAACTTATCAATGGTCCTATCCATCCTCAAATTCCTTTTATATACCCATTTACATCAAGTCAATTTACTCCTTTTAGGCATGTCAACTAAATCCCATGTGTGATTTCACATTATGGATATAACTCATTTATAATTACTTATTTTTAGAAACTAGAAAAAGTTACTGATTCACTATATGATTTAGGATCTTCTTCAATCAAAAAGGAAAACACAAAAGTCCTCATTGATCCTCTCTATATCATCATTTTCAAGGAGAAAAGTAGTAAGAAAATCAGGTCCAAAGCTAGCTTATATCCTATGTCTTTCACTTCTCTTAAGTTCAATAACAACATCATCATTTACAACAATAGAAGAAGAAGTCAAAGTTAAAGGCACAGGAGCAACATTAAAAGAACTAGTTGTATCACAAGAATTCTTTTTCATGGAAAACACGTTTTCAAAGAACTATGCATTTCTAAATTTACAAATTGATCTATCACTTGGGCATAAAAATATATAAGTAACATTATTCTAAGTATAACCGATAAATGCATAATCAAATATTTTACACCACTAAAAAAGTTATTTTAGACAACGCATAAAATACAACGGGTCATAACTAACGTTGTTATAAAGTATATTTAACAACACTTAATATTATACTACCATTGTTAAATATTTAAAATTAGAAGCACGGATTAATTTGTTTCACTATTATAACGGTAAACTAGAGAAACCACAATGGGTCTGTGTGCCGTGGTATATAAGATAAAATGACAACGGGTATTTAGGATTACCACAATGGTTTTGAACCCGTTCTAAACTGGATAAAAAGACAACGGGTAATTTGTATAACCACAACGGTTTAAAACCTGCTATTGAAGAATTAAAATAGCAACAGGTAAAGGTTTACCATAACAGTGTTAAACTCGTTGTTAAAGACAAAAATGACATCGACTAACAACAATGGTGATTTATCCATTCTTACTTTCGTATATACTTCTAAAATTCGTAACCGATCGAGATGGGTTTATTTTCTACCTTTCCTGCGTAGTGAAAATCATCTAGTTTTAATTTCCTCTGTCTTACAGAACCTTCAACTAATCAAGACGTCAGTTCCAGAACGTCTGGCTTTGTCCTTGCCTCCCACACTGCTACAAATCAAGGCCATCATCTTCATATACCTGATTCAGAATCATTATCGTCGTGCATTCCCTTTCTCCATTATCCTGAAGCGTGCGTCGTCTTCCTCAAGAAATTTTGTTTCATGGTTCATTCTTTGTGCACACTAAGGTAATTATCTGTTACTACATTTTATTCTTAATTCATTTTCCAAGCTTAATTAGTTAGGGTTTAATGAATCCGATTTGATATTGGTGTTTTGATTGGCCAAATTAGATTCGTTTACCTGCAATATGAGTTTGTTGTATAGATAATTCTAAGTTTAGGTTTGTGTTGCTTGAATAATAGGGGCTTTTATTGCTCTTTCTAATTTTCCTCTTGCATATATAACAGGGCATGAATTACTCAAATTGGTTAGGGCTTTTATATGCATTTTCCCTATGAGATGTGAGATTGTAGCTAGTCGAGCTCAAGCACCACTTTACTGAGGCTTTTCAATTCATAATATTTAACAGATTAAACTATCCGTGTGGCTTGCGAAGTAGCAATACAGAAAGTGTAAAAGTAAGTCTGATAAGTATACTTTGTATAAACTTATTTCCCATAAGTTCTGATAGAAATTTAATTATTAAGATTGAATATAGTTCTGAAAGTGTAAATGGGACCAATGTTTTCCCAATCTCCATTGAAGGTAGCAGCAGGACATGCACATTTTGAATATAGTATGATCCTTTAATGGGGTAGGCAATAGCAAAGCTCTCAAAGTTAGTGCGGTAAGAGAAGCTCATGCATCGGTCATCATTGATCACCAAGTTAGGTTATGTCTAATAGGTGATAGGTGATTGAATAATTGAACTCTAATAAACATACCATGCACTTGGATTCTTGTTATATGTATGAACAGGACGTGAAGTGTAATAAAGGAAATGGAAAGGAAAAAAAACTATTTGAACGTGAAATTGTATATACAATTTGTCATAGTATTTTTTGAATATTAGACCTTTGATTTTTTTGGCTCCAAAACGTTCACATCCTTTAATTCATGATCAAACCTTCCCACCTTGTTTCTATCTTCAATATATTCATGCTAATAAGAGCGCACAGACCCAGACCACAGCTTTCCACTAGTTGTTTTCTTAGGGGAACTTCTAGCCTTCCTCTTGCTCTCATTCAACCTAGGAGATTGATATCCCCAGCTTGCATCATCAAGAGTTGACACCTCACCTTCTTCTACATTCTCTACATCCAAGCCATGTACTTCCTGGCCCCTTCCAAGATGTGTGATATCATTTTCCAGCTTGGTGGGAGGCTGGGACTAGCTCTGTTGTTTCTCCTGCTTGATTTTCTCACTCTCGGCAGCAGCCAATTCCACACCTTCTTCCAACTCCTTAAAAATTGGATCACACTCTTCCAAGCAGTCTTTTCTCCGAACAAGCTCCCCACGTGATTTATTCCTCTTCTCACGAAGCTCGTTCAGGTTGTCTTCACCAATTTTTATCACATCAAGTGGTGATTGGATCACAGAAGATTCCTTCCCCACCATACTTTGCTCATGATATTCATCCTTTAATTCTCCACTTTCTATCATTCTACTTCCCCCTGCAATTCTTTCTTTCTCATCATCTTCATGCCAAGATAAACCAGATCTATTCATCTAAACATCACCAGCAACATCCTGGTAAAAGGGTGGACTCACTTTGCATTCTCCATTTTCTCTATGGTCTTCATCATTCTATCCTGAGCTTCCATAATCAGTACTCCTATTCTGGTTGCCTCTCAAACCCACTCCATGGTTATCATCGTGATCAAGAATATGATTTGTTATAGGTGGCTTCAAGCTTACAGGCTTAATATTACATGCCATTTGGGAATGTTCTTCGACGAAAGCCTTAAATGCTTCCTGGTTCATAGTCCCTACTGTAGTGCTACCTTCAGCTTCACCACTCTGGGCTTGGGAAGGATGTGCCCTGTTCTGTTCATATAATTCCAACATTTGGTTGCTGACTTCTATAGAAACAAAAACAAAAAACGAAAGGGAAAAAATCATCACCACCCATACATAGAAAGGTAATGAATACAAAAAATCTCAATTCATCATTAGCTGTTACAAATAGGGTTACGGGGAGAGTCAATGGTCAACTAGAAAAAAATTGATACTCGCCTAGAATAATCACCTCGAAATTGTCACTATATTTAGGCACGTGATGTTTGCATGATTCACAACATAGTACTGATTTTAATTAGTTAGGTTTTAACTAAAATATTAATATGTAAAGAACAATTAATTTCATACAATTTATATAAACATAATACAAAGGGTTGTGCATTACAGGTTTGCAATGTAGGAAGATGATAATTCTCAGGTCTTTGAAAAATTTATATACTAGTGTTGAAGTTTAGCTTATTATATATTTTTATTAATGTTTAAGTGTATCATCTAGCATCGTAATTATTATCCATATAGATTTTATTGCCAATATGGATCATTCTTGGATGTCTGCTAATCGTTTGTCTCGAGAATATGAAAATGGAGTTGAGGAATTTATTAGGTATGCAGTTGCTCATGTTGGAAACTATAGTAGATTTGTCTGTCTGTGCCTAAGGTGTCGTTTTGTAAAGCAAGTTAATGAATCTGAAGCTAGAGATCATTTATTCTTATATGGGATTGATAAAAATTACACTAGATGGATATAGCATGGTGAAACGAAACAAGTGGGACCTAATGTGGAAAGTTGGGAAAATATTTTTGGGATAAATGATGGCGATCATTTATAAGAAATGACTCATGTTGTTGAGCATAGAGTTCGGGATTGTCCTCAAATGTTTGATAAGTTGGTGGGTGACTCTAAAACACCCCTATATAGTGGATGTACAAATTTCACCAGATTATCTGCTATTTTAAAGTTGTATAATTTGAAAGCATGTAATGGTTGGACCGATAAGAGTTTCACAACCTTATTATAACTTATAAAAGATATGCTTCCAAATGATAATGTGCTCCCTAGTCGCACTTATGAGGCTAAAAAGGTCATTTCCACAATAGGTATAGATTATGAGAAGATACATGCTTGCCCTCAAGATTGTGTCTTATATTGAAATGTATATACATCTCTTGAGAGTTGCCCCAAATGCCACACATCACGATATAAAAAGCCAGGGGTTCCAGCAAAGGTTATATGGTATTTTTCAATAATACCAAGATTTAGGCGCATCTTCAATAATCCTAAAGATGCTAAAAACTTAACATGGCATGCTAATGGAAGATTAACTGATGGCTTACTAAGACATTCCGCAGACTCTACACAATGGAGAATGTAACACCCCCAAAATTCACTACTGAAAAATTTCGTTTTATTAAAAGATACTTGCGGAAGCAGATTAATAAAACATGAACTTTGGGAGTATTACCGCCACACTTAGTACCAGACCGGTTCACTCATACCGTTTCAGTACCAAGTGTTAAGGCTAAGAAAATGAAATACAGCTTGAAAGAAATTCAACACACACAAATCAGAGTAGCGCATCAAATCGTTTACAAGAATAAAATCCACCAACGGTGGTTACAGTAACACATAACATTAAAACCAGGAATAAAAGAGAAAGAGAAAACCCTAATGATACCGGATAACTCCTTACTCTCTTTCCCGTAGTCCACTTGAGTAGCATCTGAAAATACCTGCAAGGGCACTGCCCATTGAATAGGCGGGGGCTCCATAAAGGGAATCCCTTCAGTACTACGGTACTGAGTAACCCTTTAATACCACACTTAAAGACAGGCCCGCATATGGCACATAATGCAAGCTACACATATAAATAATGAGAGATGCATACATAACAATAACAAACATAATACTTTATAAGTCACAATCGATACTTTGGGCCTTAAGCTATGTCATAGTGTAAGATCAATACATTCGAGCCTTAAGCCATTATTCTATCATCGTTCAATCAATATCATATTTTATATCCATGTGAGTGCGAGAACCCCACTATTATAGCCGGTGGACCGGAAGTCAACACACAGGGCAGAACGCCTCTGACCACTATTATTGTCGGTGGACCGGAAGGTAAACACACAGGGCAGAATGCACCTGACCACTATTATTTGCCGGTGGACCGGTCTGGCCCCGACTCACATGGTGTTCCACTATAAGTGATTAGTATTTTTCCATAACCTTATTCACATACATAACTGATTTTTGTAGAGCTCGGAACCCCCACTTATTTAGCCGGTGGACCGGAATATATATAAAATCATCATCCAGGGCACAACGCTCCTAGCCGCTATTATAACCAGTTGACCGGTACTCATAATCACATACCAGGGCAACACGCTCCTGGACCACTATTATATCCGGTGGGCCGGTACTCAATATCACATACCAGGGCAACACGCTCCTGGACCACTATTATAACCGGTGGACCAGTACTCAATATCATAATCATCTGGGCCCGGCTCATTAATATTCCACTTTCAATAATAGTATCTTTCCTTTTCTTTAATCAGCACATCAATCATATTTATTTGCCTCGAATGGGAGATAGATAACCCGGGACACAAAGGTACACCGGTCGTACCGGTGCATACCAGCTACTCAGTACCCTTCAACCATGAACCCAAGGACACAAAGGTACCCTGGTCGTACTGGTGCATAAAGCTAACTCAATACCCTACTGACAAGGACACCTAATTCATAAGTATGCATACCCCCTAACTAGGTCCGTAGAGCTAGAAAGAGTAAGATATAGGGTCTGGCTGGGGCACAAAGGCACACCAGCAAATACCAGAATAATCGTGGACTAAACCACGTCCTTAGGGTAGCGACCCCTAAAAAGTCACCATTCCCGATCTCGAGGTCTTTCACTTTAAGTAATAGTGTCTTAATTAAGGTGATCACAAAAGCACGATAATCAGATACTTATTCACTTTCAATCGTTCCGATATCATTAGTCATTTCTTATTCAGATGATTATCCAGGATATCACAGAGAAACCATTAAGGCCATACTAATTATCAAATACTCTTACTTGGCTAATCAGCATTATTTAATCATATTATAAAGGTCCACAATTCCAAAGACATTTTAGGTACAAATTATTCATTTGCCCTTTACTTATATAATTGCTAAGTATTCCTTCTTTACTTGACAATTTACTATATTAGCCCTTAGGTTATATAATTACCAGATTACCCCTTGTCCAATTTAGGTTACCAAATTATCTCCTACACTTTTTAGATCACCATTCGCCCCTCATAATTTCTACACTTATCATATTTCCCATTTGGTTGGTTAGATTACCAAATCGCCCTTCTCCTTTATCATAATTACCATTTTACCCCTCTCAATTATTTTAATTGCCATTTACCCTTTTTAATCATTATAAATCCCAAATTACTCTTCTTCATAATTACCAATATTAATATACCCTTCTTCATAATCATAATTATCAATTTACCCCTCTCTATATTTATAATTACTATATTACTGATGAGTTCATATTTTGACACATTTTATACCCTTATAATCTTAGTTTTTGGTAGTTTATTTAACTAATATAGGGGAATGATTATTGTTTTATGCTTAAGTGGTAAAAATTGTATAAATTTTATTATTTGAGCTAAAATGATATAAATTAAGTAAATTTAGAATAAAATATTATTTATTAATATTTATTGAATTTTATTTTACAGGTATTATTATTTAAAAAAAAAA
Source organism: Tamarix chinensis (assembly GCA_030549775.1). NCBI lineage: Eukaryota > Viridiplantae > Streptophyta > Magnoliopsida > Caryophyllales > Tamaricaceae > Tamarix > Tamarix chinensis. The sequence goes on from CM060174.1 coordinate 38,624,699, forward strand.
GAAGTCGACGTTTGGACCAACGGCCAAAGGCCGCAGGCCCAAACGCCACACAAACAGACGAAACCAAACGGAGCCGAACGACGGAACGAAGGGCACGAGGCTCAACAGACGGAGAAAGGCAGTCTCTGCCGTTAGGCAGACGACGCGGAGAGAAGGGCGACAGAGCCGTCAGGCTCTGACAGAGGAACAGCGGTAGAGCCACGAGGGGCGAGAGCCTTCCTTCGCAGGCTCGGGGGGAACGCAACAGAGCCTTTATAGGCTCGGGAGCACGGAGAATAGGGCCTCCGCACGGAGTTTGAGGCAGCGGCAGCACAGGCGTCCACATCAGCCATCAGCGCCAGCCGAGAAAGAAGAAAAAGAAAAAAAAAAAGAAATTAGTTGCACCGAAATCAAGACCGAGGAAGGAAGAAAAATTAGAGGAAGAATTTAACATCCGGTAGAATTTATTTCAGATAAAATTAATTTTTATCTGAATAAATTCTTGATCTTTAATTCAAAATTAATTCCGGTTATTTCTTTCTCTTATTTTTAATTTATATTTTAGATATATATTTCTTTGTAATTAATTCTTTAATTCTGATTGGCTGATTATTTATTGTTAGGGAATATTTTGAAACCCTAGATTATGATTTGAATTATAATTTTATTTTATTTGTTTCGTGAGATTGTTTCTTGAATCTATGTTAATTGCTATCGTTTATATGTATGATTCTGTCAAGTATAGTTTATTTGGTGCATGCCTTGTTCTGGTACCTCATAAGTGACAGTATGTAGGATTAATTGCTTGCTAGGTGGCCATCTAAATATACTAGAATTTATATGTATAAATTGCAGCTAGGTTAGATAACAATTCACCTAATCGTTTTGTGATTCTAACCTAAGTGGTAAAACGTTTCGATACGTGTGGGTCAAGAAAAGGAAATACAGCTAGACATGCTTTTTGTACTAGTTTGGGTACTTAGATTGACAGCCTTCCACTTACACTTAATGCATTAAATCTAGTTAAATATAGGAGCCGCTTGTTGCTGCTATACTGCTAGTATTTAATAGGGTTAATATTGGCGCTTTGTCGTATTAATTAATTAAGGGAAGTAATATAAGGTGTATAGACCTGCTTTTGGTGTGCAACTTGGTCGATCTCTTTCTCATGATTAAAGGATGACTTAGAAGTAAATATTATATTTTTCAACCTAATCTAGTGGTGGATTTTTATTTCCCTAACATATTTCTCATATCTGCGGTTTCCCACTATTTTCATTATTAGTTTATTTTATTTTATTTGTCCTTTTATTATTTTTACAACCCCCATTAGTATTTTTCTTATTCATTTATTTTGTATTATTTAGGATTTTTATTTTTAGTTTTAGTTTTATTTTCAAGCTAGTTAAATAGAAGTGAGCCCTCTCAATCCCCGGCTAGAACGATACCCTTATTTACCAGTGCTACAATTGACAACAAGAGGGTTTAAATTGCGTGCCGGCTACGGTCGCCCTTCTCCATTATTAAAATTATCATAATGCCCTTTAATTGGTTGATTTACCAAATTACCCTTCTATAGCATCATACTTACAATTTTATCCTTTACTTATAAATTATTATTTAACCCCTTTATTTTTAAATTACCAAAATACCCTTTTACTTATAAAATTACCGAAATACCCTTTTCACTTATAAATTTTCCATCCAACCCCTTTATTCACCATTTTTATGAATTTACTAACACTACATAAAATAATGATATTAATACTTCATTTTTATCATCTAAGTCCACCAACTTGTCATTTTTCAACATAATACTCATTAGCAACTACATACATTGATTCACATACCTCATAAGCATAATTACTAAAATACCCTATAACATCATTCATGCATTAGCAACATGATACATCATAAACAAGTATTTAACATTTCCATCCATAATCAAACTCCTTCCTTAATTAACATACCTACATATGGCACAAAAGTTATCATGCTTTCTCTTTTTATCAAACAATATAAGAAACCATATACATATCATGCTAAGCATACAAAACATGCATAAAATCATACTAAACCCTTAATGTGCTAGCATACGTTTTTCCATATATTTAAGGGAGGATTAACGGTTACCTTAATCCCACAAAATATCAAATCTTACCAAGCATAATTAGCAACTCAACACCTAAAAATAACATCCATCATTATTATGTTAGAAATAAGAAGTTAAAAAGGATAAAACTTTATAAAACAAATTTATTTAATAATAATACACTTTAATTAAATATGGATATACCTCAAAACTTTTCCAAACAAATTCCAAAATAAGGGGGAGCTCACGCTGCATGAGCAGCGTGAGTTTCATGCATAATCATGGGGAGAAAAGGGCTCAAAGAGGATGAAGGGAGAAAAATAAGCCATTTTCGGGTTGGGGTCTTTGGGCTAGAAAAGAAGGTAGTTAGGGGAGGTTCTAAGGCAAGGGAATGGTGCAGAAGTGAAGAGGGGGTGTAGGTGGAGGCTAAGGGTGGTTTCAAGGCGGCATAGGGCGGCGGAGACGGCGGCGGCAAGGGTTGTGAAGGAAGGAAAAGGAGAGGGGAAAATGGAGGGGTGCAAGAGTTGGTTTCGGCCAACTAAGGCATGGTGGTTATAGAGGGGGTTGCAGGGTGTCGAACGGTGGGTTGGGTGGCGGCAGAAGTGGCCGGACGGCGGCGGAAATGGCGGTTGCAGGTGGCTCGGTGGTAAGGGGGAAAACTGGGGAGAAAAAGAAAAGGGGGAGAAGGGGGAAGTGTAGGGCTCGAGGGGCGGCTTGGGGGGCCTCGTGGTGGCGCAGGATGGTAGTAGGTGGTGGCAGAAGGCGGCGCAGGGGCTGGGCAAGGTGGTGCAGGCGGCGGTGGGCGGCGGTGATAAAAAAAGTGGAGGAGAATGGAGGGAGAAGGAAGGAGAGAAGAGGGAGTTCGGGGAAGGAGAAGGGCTCAAAAATGAGGGGAATGGAGGGCTGAGGAGATGGAGAAAAAGAAGAGGGAGAAAAGAGGGGCAGGGATGGCCGGCGATCGGTGCTGCAGGTGGCAGGTGTAGGTCGGGTGGCAGGGGAAAAGAGGGGAGAAGAAGGAAAGAAACAGGGCACGCGGCTAGGGATGCAGGGGCTGGTTGGGTTCGAATGAGGAAAGAAAATGACGGGGGAGAGGGGGAGAGAGGAAGAGAGAGGGCAGAGAGGTAGGTGGACGATGTTGGTGGCTGTCGGCGGCAGGAGCTACAAGTTTCCAGCCGTTGTAGTCGGGATCGGGGGAGGAAGATGAGGGATAGGTTGGACCGGCGATCCAGGGAGGAAAAGAAAAAATAGGGGTGGTTCGGGCGAAGGAGGCAAGACGGGGGATTGGGTGCGCCGTGTGTGGGAGAAGGAGGGGCCGGGGGAAACACGGGCCTAGCCCAACGTGCAAGGACGGGAGGGGAGTAGGCCGGCAGGCCGGGCAGCCCAAGGGAGGGAGAAGAGGGTAAAAGAAGAGGAGGAAAGGAAAAAAAGGAAAAGGGTAAAAAGGGAAATGGGGAAAATAGGAAAATAAAGTAAATTAATTTATAAAATCATAAAATGTAATATTCTTGATAAATTATTTAATTTAATAATTTAATTCATTATAATCTAAAATATTAATTTAAAAAGGATAAAGTGGGTAAAATATTAGTTTGAAAATTTATTTAAATAAAATAATATGATAAATAGAAAAATATTTATATTTAACTTATTAAATACTCTTATCCAAATTTACATACTCTAAAATCCATACAATAATTAAAATAAATAATCTTAAAGCAATTTTATTCAAAATAAAAGTAATTTATTAAAATATAGGTTTTCGAAATTTTTGGGGTATTACAGAGAATGATTAATTATTGATTCCCTGACTTTATAGAGGAACCAAGAAACCTATGATTAGCTCTTTATGCGGATGGAATGAATCCACATAATTCCGAAACCCATAGTACATGGCTTGTGATTTTGGTAATCTATAACCTGCCACCATGGTTGTGCATGAAACGAAAATATATGCTATTATCTCTATTAATATCGGGACTGAAACAACCGGGAAATGACATTGATGTATATTTGGCACCTCTTATTGAGGATTTGAGGTTGTTGTGGGATGAGGGTGTTGAATTATTTGATTCACATTGTGAAGAGAGTTTCACCTTAAGGGCAATGTTGTTTTGTACTATCAATGATTTTCCTACATATGGAAATTTATCTGGATATGGTGTGAAAGAAAATTATGCATGTCCTATATGTGGAGTATATACATCCTTTTGTCAATTGAAGCATGGGAAGAAGACCGTTTATCTCAGACATAGAAGATTTTTGCCAATGAACCATCCTTATCGTAGGCAAAGAAAAGCTTTTAATGGAAAACCTGAATTCATAGGAGCTCCAAAACCATTGAGTAGGTGACAGATACTTGATAGAATAAATAGTTTGAATGTTAAGTTTGGGAAAATTTATATATGGATGGAAGAAACGTCAATATTCTTTGATCTTCCATATTGGGAACATTTATATATAAGACATTGTCTTGATGTAATGCATATTGAAAAGAATATATGTGATAATATGATTGGTATGTTACTTAATGTGCCATGGAAGACAAAAGATGGCATCAATGCAAGACGAGACATGGTTGAGATGGGTATTCGAAGGGAATTAGCACCACAAAGAAATGGGAATCATACTTATTTGCCACCAGCGTGTTATACCCTTTCAAGAAAGGAGAAAATTGATTTTTGTGAGTGCTTAAAAGGAGAAAAAGTTCCAGAAGGGTTTACTTCAAATATTAGTAACCTATTTTCAATGACAGATTTGAAATTGCATGACTGTCATGTTTTGATGCAGCAACTATTGCCGATCGCTATTCGTTCCGTACTTCCGAAACATGTTAGAAATGCAATTACTAAGCTTTTTTTTCTTCAAGGAATTGTGCTCTAAGGCTATTGAACCTGAAAAGTTAGATGTACTACAGAGAGATATTTTCATCATCATGTGTCAACTCGAGATGTATTTTCTACCTTCTTTCTTTGATTGCATGGTTTATTTGACGGTGCACTTGGTTAGGGAGGTGAAATTGTGCGGTCCCATCTATATGCATTAGATGTACCCATTTGAGCAATTTATGAAAATATTAAAAGGGTATGTACGGAATCCATATCGACCAGAGGGGTGTATTGCGGAGAGATACATAGTTGAGGAAGCTATTGAATATTGCACCAATTATTTATCCAATGCTCATGCAATAGGTATTCCTAAATCTCAGCATGATGGAAAAAGTGAAGGTGTGGGTATGATGGGTAATAAGTTGATACGCATAGAGCATGATATGTGGAAAAAAGTACACTTGTATGTTCTTCATAATTCCGAAGAAGTTCAACCATATATAGAAGAACATATGAGAATTTTACGTACTAAAAACCCATCTAGGAATGAAAAATGGATACTAGAGCAGCATAATATATCTTTCATTGAATGGTTTCGTGATCACATTCCTCGTCAAATGACACACTCATCAAGTACTATTTCTGATACATTGAAATGGTTATCCCAAGGGCCTCGTATGGAAGTATCATCTTTCACAAGCTACTTGATCAATGGGTATACTTTCTACGCTAATTCCCAAGATGAAAAGACTATCATGCAAAATAGTGGGGTGAATTTGGTTGCTGAAGCATTACATATTGCTAGTGCGAAAGATAAAAATCCTATGTATGAGAATATGTCTTATTATGGTGTAATCCAACAAATATGGGAGTTGAATTATACTTTCTTCAAAGTTCCTATTTTTAGTTGCATTTGGTTTGACAACAATAATGGGATTGAAGTTGATGAGTTAGGGTTCACTCTTGTGTATCTTAATAAGTTGGGCCATAAACATGATCCTTTTATATTGTCATCACAAGAAAGACAAGTATTTTATGTCACCAATCCTCTTGATAAGAGGAGATCTGTGGTTTTAACCACAAAGAGTAGGAATTTGCATTAAGATGATGATTTCAATGATTCTATTTTTCAAGAAGAGGCAACCTTCTCTATTATAAGAACGTCATTTTCTCGGGGTGATGACATTGATCCCAATAAAGAGGATACATATATGTGGCATGATCACTCTGAAGGAGCATGGATTGTAGAAGAAGATACAAGTGAAAAATCACAAAAGAGAAAATCTCGTAATTCTAAGTACGAACCTTTATTTTTTTACGTATAATGGTGCCATATAATATTTTTTCCTTGTATAATTTGATTTACCTAAACACATTATATGATGACAAAATATTTCTCTTTGCAGAGTAAAGAGGAGATAGAAGCACAAGTTGAGATATTACCCAATAGAGGCATTGATGCTTGTTCTACTATTTGGTATATCTTTTAACCTTATTTCAATAAACTTCTGTAATAAAGTAGATTAGATAGTATGAATACAATTTCCAAATTCCTAAAATAAAAAGCTACTTAGGCTTTTATTGATTCCTTTATCATTTTCATCATTTTTCTTATCATTTTTCTTATACTATGTGTTTTAGAGACATGGCTTGTGATGATGGAGATGCTTCAACTAGTGGAGGTGATTTGACCCATGGCTCTCGTAAAAAAAGGGGGCCTAATGCATTGCAACAGGTGGCGATGAAACGATTACAAAATGAAAATTTTAGTTTGGAATGGAACATGAGGGGGCAGACTATTTGTGCAAATGGTAAGCTATTATCTACATACATAGGAGAGTGTGCACGTAATCATGTGCCTATTAGCTATGAAATATGGGATGAAGTACCAGTAGAAAAAAAAAAGAAATTGCATGGGAAGAAATATCAGTAATTTGATTCACCTTAAAAAAGGAAATTTAATGTTTTGTATGATTATTATACTATGACTATGATTTTGTGTAATTTGGTAGGCTGTTTTCGACATCCCTATTTATCGAAAGAAGGCAATTCTTGTTCGAGTTACAAAATCATGGAGGCAATTTAAGTCCAATTTGGGAAGAAATTTCATTTATAAGGATGATGGCACTATCCAAAAAGAGCCACTAGAAAACTATTGAATTTTACAATCAGATTGGGATATTTTTCTAAGGAAATAGCAGACTAATGAATATAAGGTATAATTGTATAAAACATGTATTCTTCATATCTATTTTGTTTATATATCACTATAATTTGGATTATTATCACAGGAAAAAAGTGGAGCAATGCAAGAGCTAGCTTTGAAGAATATATACTATCACAACTTGTCTCGTAAGGGATATGTTGGTCTCGAGCAAGAAATTGTAAGTGAAATTAACAAACTTTTATGATACATTTTATTATATCTATACTTTAAATTATAATATTTTTTTACCTTTTCAATAAATGCAGATTGCAAAGAGAGGTTTGGATCCTAAAACCACTATAATAGATAGACATGTCTTATGGAAGGATGCAAGGGTACCTAAATATGGTACTATCACGAATGAAGCTATAAAGGAAGTAGTTGAGAAAATTGTAATTTCTTGTTATTATATTCATTTATAAGTTTCAATTAGCCTTATAACATGTTTTGAAATATAACTCTTAGGTTATGGTATTTGATAGAATGCATTGGAAACTTCCAAGACTAGTGAATCATTTGCATCACCTGTCAATGATTTGCTAACTAAGGCATTGGGAACAGTCGAACATTCGGGTCGTGTCAGGACTGGTGGAGCGGGAGTTACATTGAGAGATTATTTAAACTCACAAGATGCATCTCAAAAAACTTGTATGTATGAGAATATGATATCTCGGATAAAGGAGGGGATGAAGGAATAAATAATGAAAGAGACACAAGAGAAGATGGAAAATAAGTTGCAGGAGTGGTGGCTTAATATTGATGTTCTCTTATCCAACAAGGGCAAGGAAGTAATTCACATGCCAGAGATGACCTCTACACCTAGTGTTAAGGGTAGTTGTTCAGATGCACGTTTTGTTGATCTAATAGAGGTATATGTCTACCTTTTATATTGAAATTTCTATAATACTATTTTATTAGATACCATACAAATAAACTCATAGCTCTTTATGCATCTTGATTCATATGCTTATTCTTTTTACTAGCATAATAGATAAATAAGCCAAAATAATCTCTCATTATCATTACATAGATAAGATAAATGATTTGTGTCTAATTTTATAGGGGGAGATACCATGTTTGTTATTGGTAAGTAACCCAAATCGACTAGTGGCAATAGGAAGAGTATGTATATGCCATGGAACTGAAGTTGTCATGCTACACAATAAACCTTTGGATGACAAGTATATGAAAGTTGTTTTTGAGGTTTCTTTGGATGATGATGCTCCATTGCCTGTGCCAAATGATGAAGCTGGTATGTATAAAGTCCAGCATGCACTCTCCTCTTACGTTGCATGGCCTAAAGCTCTAGTAGATCTCAATGTTGAGGTAAGTATTAATTAATATTTCAAATAACTTATTTTTAGATCATGCTAATATGGCTTCTCATGTATTATTTTTTGTGATGGTTTTACTATAAAGCGTACACCACACATTAATCAGGATACACTACAGCCTAATCAGATTGAACCACAACCTTCACAACATAAAAAAACATTTACCAACTAAGAAGAAAAGGGTAAATGCTATGAAACTTGTTTCTAAGTCACCAAAGGTTCAGTCTAAGCCACAATTCTCAAGTTCTATCACTTTGGGGAAAAAGTGCATCAACTTGAGGATGTTGAAAGGTTATGCCGATGGAATGGAATTTACATATTCGATCATGATTCCATGTCCTAAAGCAGTTATGTTCCATGAATATGATATGCTGATCGATCATAAATGTATCAATATAGTTCATAATAGAGGCAAAGTTGAGAACTCAATTATGGCAGCATATAACAAGTGAGTATCATGAATTAATTGTATATAATTTAATATGTTTAATTATGTATGTATTGTCACATGTTAATATATTTATATACAGGATAATATTTGAAAAGTGTGAGCGTGATGGGATATCTATTGTTGGGCTATTGTGTCCAAATATGATTTCGAGATATAATGAAAAACTACAGGATTGAGCACGATATCTAACAGATGTTTTTTGTGCACATCTTCAAAAGAAATTATTTTTTGCTCCATACATTCAAAAGTAAGAATTTAAATTTATGTAATATATTAATGAAATTTTTTTTATTACTAAACATGTAATCTCTTGAATTACAAGAATCATTGGATACTTTTTATAGTCTATCCTTCATGCCAAATGTGTTATTGGTTCAACTCTATGCATGGTCCTGTATATGATGAAGTCATACAAATTGTGAATATGTAAGATGTTTGAAATTCCAAGTATCTATTTATGTATACATATAGTTTCAGTTATGTTTTATATAACCTACATTTCATATGATATACTATTCTTTTATGTTGGAGCAGGGCTATGAGAATATATCAAGATAATAAAGGGTTTAGGGAAACAAGTGTAATAAAGTGGGAGATAGTTGATGAGGTATTAACTAATTGGAGTTTAAAGTAATATATTATTTCTATTATGAAAATGGTATCATATTATGCAAGTTTCTTATACTATAATGTATTTTATTTTGACTGATAGTGTCCTAACCACCCAAATGGGATAGATTGTGGATATTATGTCATGAGGTTCATGAAAGAGATTGTATCTGAGATGAAAACCCAACCTCAAATTCCAAAGAAAGTAAGTTTAATTTTTTAAGCGGTAAAGAATTCTTACTCATGGATATTAACTAAAAAAATGTGAATTAATTTTGCATTATTATCCGTTATATGGTGGTCGATGTTACACCAATGAAGAAATTGATGAAGTTCGAGAGGAATGGGCCTCCATGGTTATTACTCATTTGAATACCTAGCAGGTAAAGATATGATAGAAACCTTGAGGAAGAAAAAGGGAGGTAATTCATGGACTAGAAAGTGTAAACCTGATGAGAAAGAGAATCTCAATTGGAGTAAGATGCAAATATGGAGTGCTACTCTTAATGCTGGTGCTAATTTTGGAGGTGGGACCAAGAAACTTGTACAGTCAAATAACAACAATATTGGTAAGTGATTTTAATTCTCTCTTTTTTTGTGAATATTTTCTTAGAAGGCGAACTTATGGAAACTCATGGGTAATTTTAATCTTCATGGAGTTACTGCATCGAATACCTCACAAGTCAATATATATACTGTTCTAAAGAGCTTATTCTAGCTAAGTGTTGTGTGTATGTGTGTGTGTGTGCCTCCCTTCTTGTCATTACTATAACTCACATTGGAAATGATTGAATGATAGAATGATCTATTTGGATTTTTTATGGAGATGTCCCTACATTTAATCAAATGCTGGGATTTGTTAAGAACACATCATTTCCCAACTGAATTGCTATAATTTGTATTCTGCATTAATATCTAAGAGAGGAAATAAGAAATTAGTATACTCTTTTATCATTTCAATTTCTTTGTCCATTTAATTTGGACTCTGGATAGTCATCACACATAAAGTAAAAGAAATTATTATAGTTGCAGATGAGTGTTCCCTAAAGCAAAGTGTGGTATCTCTAAAATATATATCAGAAATGTAATCTCTCTGGATCTATAGGTTGCCAAGACTTCAAATAGGAACTTTAGTGACTGCTTAAAGCTATTCTGTCCCCATCTCTCTAATGGAGTCAACAAAAGCTTGTACTCAACTACCAATGATGCCCTTCAATCTCCTCTCATACAGAGCCAGCAAAATGGCTGATCTATGCTTTTTGGGGATGGTAAATTATAAAGAACATGACGAGGAATATCAAATAGAAAGGTAGAACGATCCATACATCATAAGACAAACCACAAGTGGTAATTAGCTGATTTCAATTACATATCCTTAATCAAATATCATAAAGTGAACTAAGGCCATGGTATTCTTTTTGTCAGACTACTAAAGTCCAAAGTCCTGATAGGCTAGCAAACACAAATCTTGCCCCACAAGATGCAGCATCTTCTATTTCCCTACTCCTGTGAAATCGGTGAAAAATCTTGAACTTTCATCATGTATTCACAAATCAGATGTAGATGATAACACCAACCCATATAAAATGTTATGAGTCGTTCATGTAACAACATCATCATTGGTAGAGGCATATGCATCACAAAACAATCATTTTAAAGGGGAGAAGTAGACCAGTACACGAGGGTACTTTACACATGTAGACTCTTGGTCCACATAGCTCTGAATTAATACAACTCTATTGAATGGTATTCTATCCAGATTCTGTAGGTAGATTTAGAGCTGAGTATAGTAATTCAAGGCCACATCAACCAGTGATAAAAAAAATCTTCCTACTAGTTAGAATAAAACTTCCCAAGGACCCAACTTGACATCTTAAAAGAGGTTTCTATGCACGGGAGTGAAGTGAGTATAGTTGCTGCCATCCTTTGGTTTTCAGCAAAGAAGAAACATAGCCATTCTTTTCCTTTCATTGTTTTCGTCACCTATTTGCGTATGATTCTTTTTCATGCGAGCCACAATGTCATAGGAAATAGACACCCTACTTTCCCCCCTTGATAGTAATATTCAATATTTAATACGGAGTGTTGGTGTATAATTTGAATCTCTGATATCAATCATGTTATATTATCCTCCCTAGGTGGTGGAAACTAATGTTTAGCGGATTTCACAGTTGATTGAATGATTTGATTATTGTGTTGCACCTGCTTAATTAATTATTTACTGTCTTATGATGAAGGAATCATCACTACCCTTTAACTTCACCATACTTTTCAGGCTTGCATGCATAACACAAACTAGAAGAATGTGAAATTTCCTTTCTCATTTGATGGGGCTTAAATTGTGTATAACAGGAAACAAAGATAGTGATCATGTAAGAGACCTGGATTGGGATTCAAGGGTGAAGATTGTGCTTGGCGCTGCAAGAGGCATTGTACATGTCCACATATCTAGTGGTGTTAAGTTTGCTCATGGAAATATCAAGTCAACCAATGTGCTTCTCTCTGAAGACCTCAATGGCTGCATCTCTGATATTGGCTTAACTACCATGATGAATCTTGCAGTTCCACAGAGATATGTGGGCTATCGTGCACCTAAGGTTCTTGTAATACATAAATTGTCTTAGAAGTCTGATGTATACAGTTTTGGTGTTCTCCTACTAGAAATGCTAACAGGGAAGTTGTCAGGGCAATCACTGGGACGTGATGAACTTGATCTCCCACATTGGGTACAGGCGGTGGTTTGTGAGGAATGAACTGCAAAAGTATTTGATGTCGAGTTGATGAAGCATCAAAATATGGAGGAAGAGTTGGTACAGATGCTCCAAATAGCCATGGCCTGTGTGGCCAAGACACCAGATGCAAGACCCAAGATGGAAGAAGTAGTGAGGATGATTGAGGAAATCAGACCATCATACTCATCAAGTAGGCTGTCTCCAGAGGAAATCAAGGGCTCAGACACTCAGACTCCATATACACTGTTGCATTTGGAGCCTGATATCTGATTTTGTGTTGTTATTTTGGCAACATGGATTACAGTACATGATCCGTCATTTATTCATGTGGGAAGCCACTGACGAGACTACATACATTTGTGAATTGTGATGTACCTGGTTCTATAGTGATTCTTTTTAGAATTTCACCTTAGAGATTTTACAGTCCAGCATTAATAACCCTGGCTATTTTTTTTTTAATTGTGATTTGTGTTCAATGTTACTGTGTAGTTAGCTCCTCATGAACCATTTATTTAAACAAAGTTCTTGTTATTTTTTTCAGTGGCTTCCATGAGGATGGCATTCCCGCCGTATGCATTATTATAATTACTCCTTTGCGGACGAGTGGAATAAATTACAAGCATTGGATATCTATAAGAGTAACAACGGGTGTTTAACCGTTGTCTGAAATCTTCAACAATGGATATCATGATAATTAACAACGGGTTTTTAACCGTTGTATTTTCTATTCGACAACGGATATCTTGAAAATTAAAAATTTTTGTCTTTGCTATTAGACAACGGATATCTGTAAGAGCAACAACGGTTGTTTAACCGTTGTCTTAAATTTTCCACAATGGTGACCGGAACCGTTTTCTTTGAAGTATCTTAAAGACATCGAATACATTTATAACGGATGTTACGCATTGTAGGTTATATAAATAACCGTTGTCTTTGATAGTTTATGTTGTTGTGTTAGTTCCCATATTAGTTCTTCTAAAATCAGGTAAGCCAACCTTATCTAAGCACCCCGCACTTTTAAAATTTTCATGTTAGGTGCAAAACCTTTCCATAGATCATAGGGTGCTTTATCTAGATTTTTGTGAGGAAATGGTTTAAAATATAACAAGAAGATAAAATAGCTTCCCACATAAATGGTCAAATATAACATAAAACAAAAGGATAGCATTCATAATTTATTTTAGAGTCTTATTTTTTCCTACAACTATGCCATTTTATTGTAGGGTATAAGGGGCATTGATCTAATATTATCAAGGCCAAGACCCGACCCACACCTATCATGTCTTAAAAGTTCAGACCTAGACTCAGATTCAAATCTACCAGGTCTAGCAGGTAAACATATTCTAAATGGGTTCGGCTATTTAAAAAAATTAATAATCTATATAAATACAAAATATATTCATATTTTATATAAATTAATATATATTTTTTGTTAAAAAATCCTCCAAGTGAAAAAAATAAATATATTAAAATAGTTACATTAACTTTTCAAATGGTGTTTTAATACTTTTATAATACAATATTGTACATATTTCTTATAAAGTAAATATACAAAAATAAATTTTAAAAAAATGAATAAGAAGCTCAAATACGATTATGACAATAATAACAAACATAATATTAGTATGTATTCACACACACACACACATACATATACTAAACGGGTCTAGCGAGTTGGGTCTGGGTCAGGTTTGGGTCTAGAACTACTAGACCTAAACCAGATCTATTAAGATATGTATAGACCTAGACCTGCTAAAAATGAAGCGGGTCTGGTAGATCTAGTGGGTTTAGGTCGGATCCGAGACATATTGTCATCCGTATCTCACGTATAATGCCATGACTATCATAAACTTCCTTTGGGAAGCTAATTCCATATTCACCACCCCTTTCAAACCTACACCTCTTTATCTTATAGTCTAACTAATTCTCAATGTCTTCTTTATATTTTAGGAACATCTGTTTAGTCACATCTTTAAACATAAGAAGATAAAATTTGGTATAACTTGAATAATCATCAATAAAATTCAAATAATACCATTTACCACCTCTACTTACAATGTTCTTAAAATATGATATGTTTGTATGGGTAGCTCATTTGTTTTGTTCGTGACATGTTTAAAAGGATTTTCTAGTGAACTTAGCTTCCATACAAATAGAACATTTTTCATAACTATTAGTGTCCATCACATTAATTAATTTCAAACTTTTAAGTTTATTCAAAAAATCTATGTTCACATGCCTTAGCCTACCATGCCAAATATCAAAAGACTCACATAAATAACTAGAACGATCAAAAGTCAATCCATTCAAATCAAAATGAACATTTATAACACTTCCAAATTTATTGTTTAAAATATTTGCTTTGCGGAATTATTAGTTACAAAAATAGTGGGTATCACCACCATATCTAGCATAAGTTTGACACCCTCTACCATTCTTAAATTAATAACAACCATGAAGTTAAAAACATATATTTCAATACATAATAACATAGTTCTGATAGTCTAAAACATTAGGCAAAGAGTTTCAATATAATGAAAAAAAAAGGAATATAGAAGGAAAATAAACATATATTTCCTTATACATGAGAGTCCAAGGAAAATCTAGATCAAAATATGTCAAGTGAACCCCGGACAGTCCTAACACTCAACCGCTACTAGAAGTCATTAGGCTTAATCCTCAAAGTACTCTTTCAAGGTAAAGACTACCTATTGAATAGGTAGAAGACCATGAAATGGAACCTATTAATAATATGATACTAAGTAACCCATTATACAAAACTAATATGAAAAGCCTACATAAAACACATAAAAGGGAATCACAAAAAAAACATGGTATAAAATACTGAAATATACATGCGATAAAAAATATATAATAATCATATCAAATAAACATAATCACCAATTCCGCATCCTACTCATACTCATTCATTTAAAACATAATGAAACCGACTAACCAAGTATACAAGAGATGCTCTATGAAGTAAGGATAATAATTAATCTCACCATAATAAGCCTAAGATTCACAATATATCTATATCTCACTATCAAAACTAACAATATCCATTACACCACCAATAGGGTTCAAAAACACAATAACAATAAAAATCCATAATATCATAGTTCAGCACAAAGACTATTACCAAACTACGAGTAAGCACAAAGACTACTACCAACCAATACAATAACCATTTTGATCCAATAATAATTATTTCCATTTTATTTACTCGAGGGTAATATGATAATTTGCTTATACTGATGCACAAAGCATCACAGTACCCTCCCAACCATTCAACTCAAAAGCGTAAAAGCACTATGGTCATATTAGTACACAAAACAATACAATATCCTCCAAACCTAGCACACATAATTCTTAAGTATCGATACCCCTATAGGACACATAGGTCACCTATAGAGTAGAGTATGACCTTACTAGGGTACAACGACACACTAGTGAACCAATCAAACCGAGGGCTCCTACCTCATCTCTAGAATAGTTACCCCTAGAAAGCAGTCATTCCCAAACTTGAGGTCATTCATTTCAAGTATTAGTATCTTAAGAAGGTGATCACAAAATATCACATTTTGTACAATGAATCTAATTCCATACTTTACTATTTTTCCTTTATATCCAATTATTCAAGTCAATCTTAAAGGTCAACTATCTAAGCCAGAGTCAAAATCAACACTAAGGTCAACCTATCAATACACTAAGGTCATCATATGTTCAATTACTAATATTAGCCACATTAGATTGAAAGTGACCAAAATACCCCTAGGGCCATTAATACCACATTATCATCCATTTTAAATACTCATTTCATTTTATTTATTAATTTATCATGAAAAAGATAAAACACAATAAATAAATTACATAACATGTAAATAAAGTACCTAACACACCAAATGACCATTTTACCCTTGCACATGATTTAGCATATAAAACCCTAATATGCATTTCTTGGACATCAAATTCAATGCACAATAATAAATAACACATATTACGCATGCTTATCGAGATAAATATTATGATATGCTTTAAATGATCAAAATAATAATAATAATAATAATAATAATAATAATAATGCTAAAGCATGTGTTTCTAAAACATCAAATCACATATTTCCATTCTTAACAACAAATACACATATTATGCACACTTATTGGGATAAATACCAAATTACACTTAAAATGAGCAAAATACCCCCAGGGCATATAATTATAACACTCCAAAATTTACTACTGAAAAAATTTTATTTGTAGAAATAAGCGTGGAAGCTAAAACAATAATTGTTACCGCCACACTTGGTACAAGTGAAATTTCCTCTACCGTTCTCATACCAAGTGCTAGGGCTGAAATCATTACTCCGCTTAAATTGATAATATGATTACATAAATCAGAATAGAGAGAATGTTAGATAAAGGCCATGTTGTTTAAAAATAACATCAACAGTTTACAAAACTCAAGAGCGAAATTATAGGAGGACATAAGAGTCTAAATAAAACCGAAAATAAGATAGCAATGGAGACATCAGATAGTCCTATGCTCTCAAATCTAAACTACCAACATTTGACTGAACTCGAAGGCTAACCTACAAAGTCCATTGCCTATTGAATAGGCAGGGGACCATGAGAATGAACCATTTAGTACTACGGTACTATACAACCCTTTATACCAAATTAATATGATAAAACAACATGAAACACATGCAAGGCATACATCTAACAAGATATAAGACCTATACATACACAAACAAAGATTGAGACATAATAATTATTTAGATAATATAATTCCTTTAAGTTCACGAACTACTCATATTCATTCATCTGAAACAACTGAAATTACCAATGAACATCCTAGAGATACTCTCTAAAGCAATAGTTAAAACCTAACTTCATCATAATTCATGTCTCAGCATAAATTCCAACCAATTACATACATCATAGATATAATATACTAAGATCCATATCATCTCGGGTATACTTATAGTTATAGCATAATAAAATCTATAACATCATAGGTATACTCATAGGTACAGCATAATAAAAATCTAAGGCATCACAAGTATGCTCACAGACATGATACCAACACAGGTAGGTACAAAGGCTGCTACCAAAACCATAGCAAATCATAGGTAGGTACAAAGGATCCTACCGACACTATAGGAAATTATAGATAGGCACAAAGGTTTCTACCGAAACCATAGATAGGCACGAAGGTTTCCACTCAAACCACACGTAGGCACAAAGGATACTATTAAAACCATATGCTATAGGTAGGCACAAAGGCTACCACTGAAACCATAGGCTATAGGTAGGTAAGAAGGCTAATACTAAAACCACAGTTAGCACAAAGGCTGCTATCAAATAATCCAATAATCTAATAATCATTATTTCAATCAAATTATATCATTTTAATTTTTATTTACTTTCTCGGGAGGAGATCAATCAATCTAAAGACATAAAGATACTCGAGTCATATTGGTGCAACAAAGTAGCATAGTATCCTACAGACTATCAACCCAACGACACAAAGGTACCCTGGTCGCACTAGTACACGAAGGTAACACAGTACCCTACCAACAAGGACATCTAATCTATAAGTATGCATACCCCCTATTAGTCCGTAGAATAAAATAGAGTAAGATGTAGGGCCTGATTAGGGCACTAAGGCACACTAGTAAAAATCCATAATATTAATCGTGGGCTAAACCATATCCTTAGGGTAGCGACCCTTGAGGAGCTATGATTTCCGATCTTAAGGTCTTTCACTTTAAGTATTAGTATTTTATTAAGGTGAACATAAAATCATATGCAATACAGATAAATCTAATTTCCATACTTACTTGTTTTTGCGTATTTCCAATCATCCGAGAAAACCATAATCAAGGAAAATATTGAGGCCAACATTAAAATATACTAAAGTCATCCTAGGCTCAATATTCATATCTAGACACTTTAGGCCGAAAATAACCCAAAAACCCCTAAGACCAAAATTCCTAGATTATTATCTATCTAAATACAAATTCCATTTTATTTATTAACTTGTCATGAAAAGGCTAAAACACCATAAATAAATTATTTACTGCACTATTTAAATTATCGAATATACCAAATGACCATTTTACCCTTATACATAATTATACACATAAAATCTTATTTTGCACTTTTAATCCATCCAAAACACATGCTTACATACTCAACAACAGCTAATACATATTAGACATGCTTTTCAAGATAAAAATCATAACACACTCACAATGACCAAATTATCCTTAGGGCACTTATTTGTAATAACTATTATAGAATTATATTTAAGTATGCTCAACTTATTATTTTATATATAATTATCATAAAAAATATTTTTCCATCATTTTAATCATACTTTTGTACCCGACATAATTTACATCAGATATCATGTTCATTTACCCATTTTCATAATAATAATAATTAACACATAATTATAACATAACAAATCATATTTAACATATTTCATAAACCAAAACCTTAATGTACTATCACACAATATTTATAATTTTAGTATAGTATAATGGTTACCTGAATTTTAGCAAAAAATACAAAATTAGTAGTATCCTACTAAAGTTATCGAATCCCACCAATCAACCTTTTATACCTAAAAATAATACTGCAATTACCAAATTAATATCTATCAGGTAAAATAATAATTATAATAATAAAATACTTATTTTTATAAAATTACTAAAATACCCTTACACTTAATATGGGTACCAAAATTTTATAAGATACACAATTCACACACGTTGCACATGTAGCGTGAGGACTGCATGCACTAGGAGGGTTGTTGTACGTTGCTGGAGGGCTAGCAAAGGTGAGGTAGGGGATGGGTGCACGGTGCCAGCTAGTGGCGGGGAAGGTGGTTTTGTGGGTCAATAGTGGGTGGTAGCTATAAGGGTGGTGGTGGTTGCTGGAGTTGCGGTTGTAGTAAGGGTGGCTGGTTAGATGCATGCGCGGGCAAGGGAGAAGGAAGAAGAGGAAGAAGGTAGGGGTCCAGTGGTGGATCTGGGACTATTGGTAGCTAGGCTGGGCGGACGAAAACGAAGGGGAGTACAAGCAGAGGTGTTGAGGTGGACTAGAGGTCGGTGGCTGTTAGGGTGCTATAGGCCGATGGTTTCCCGAGCTGGCATTGCACGAAATGGTTTGGGGAGGCTGGGAGTATACGTGTGTGTGCATGCAGAGAGGGGGTGAGGTGAGCTAGTGGAGGGTTATTGTTGGGGTGGGGAAGTGTAGAGGGAGAAGGGAAGTGCTGGGTGCTACGGGGTGGTTGATGGGTGCTTGCATGGTTGGTGCACGCATGGGAGAAGAAGGAAGGGAGGACTGTGGCTGGGTGGCGAAACAAATGAGGCATAGAAAGGGAGGTGTAGGGACTATTTGGGTGCTTGGTGGTTGGTTAGTTGGGGTAGGGATATTAGAACAATTCAAGGAGACGAAGTTGGGTAGTGGTGTGTAAGTGTGTGTATGTATATAATGTAGGGTTTTGTTTGGTTAGGAGGAATGGTGTTGGGTTGGAGTGTGTGGGAATAAGTAGAGAGAGAGAGAGAGAGAGAGTGTGTGTGTGTGTGTGTGTATAAATTCACAAAGGGTGAGGTGATGGTAGTGTGCAGTAAGGAGAACACAGAGAAAATTTTTGGGGGAGATATTTGGAGCATGGTAGAGGGTAGAGTAGGGGTAAAATAATAGGATAGGGTAGGAATTTATTTATTTAGTTTTAGGTTTAATTTGGATAGGTTAGGGTATTAGGTAGAAAAATAATCCAAAAATAATTATCTGGATTAGGATAGGTTTAAAAAGGGTCAAAAAGAGTAAAATAATCGAGAGAGGGATGAGGGTTGAACTAGAAGGGAGAGGGAGTTGGTGTTGGGAAGGGGGTTGTGGTGTTGGATGCTACAATAAGTGAGAGAGGGATATATGGAACAGTGATGCACGGGAGGGGTGGCGTGGTGTTTGGTAGCAACCTAAAAGAAAGGCAATAGGGAGGAGGTGATGGTGAGGCAGGGAGGCACAGTGCAAGTAGAGGGAGAAATCAATGAGGCTAGTGGTGTGTGGTGTGTTGGCTTCATTGGTTGAGGGTGGCGGGGGAAAACTGGTGGAAATGGAGGGGCCAGAGGGATGAGGGTTGAACTAGAAGGGAGAGGGAGGAGTGTGTTTGTATGTATATAGGTGGATGGCTGAAGGTAGTGTTAGGGTGATGCAAACTAGTGATGAGGGCTACAAGGAAAAAGGAATGATGCAGGCAAGGGCATAGGTTGTAGGAGCTAGGAAGAGGAAAGGAAGAAGTAGGTGAGGAAGGAAAAAGCATGGATTAGTTTCGATGGAAGGGTAAATTTGGAGTCGTTGTGCAAAGGGGTGGTGTAGGGGAAACACAAAGATTGGTGGTGCATTTAGACTAATGGATAGGAGAGGTTGCATGGTTGGGAAGGGAAGGGAGGAAGGCAACAAGGTGCAAGGGAAAGGCCTAGTTTGGCTAAATGGGGAAAGGAGGAAAGGGAAAGGAAGAAGGAAGTCAATGGGAGAAGAAGAAGAAGAAAAAGTGGGCTAAGCTGGCAGGCCGGGGAATAGAGAAAAGAAAATGAAGAATGGGTCGAGGCACAGGCCAAGTAGGAGAAAAGAGAAAGAAAATGAAAAAGAAAATGGAAAAGGGGAGAGAGAAAAAGGAAAAAGAAAATAAAATTTAGGGCTAGAATTAGAATTAGGTTTAGACTTAGGATTAGAGTAAAATTAATTTTTTCGAATTTAGGGTGGATTTAAATAAGAGAAAAAAGATAAAATAATTAGGATAAATTTATTTAAGAATTATCCGGATTTGTGGGTCAAATGTTAACAAAATAATTAAACTAATATTTAAGAATTAGGTTAAAATATAAATTAATTAGGAATAACATTAGATAATATTTTGGAGTCCTACAATGGTCTTTTAATACAAAGAGGTGTCAGCTAAATACTCCTTACTCATAAATACCCTATTTTTTGTTATTACTACCTTAGTAGAGCCAAACACGAGTTTTATACCAACTCTAATCGACAAGTTGCTAGAAATCAAGCTCGTAAAAATGGACATTACAAAGTAAACATTACTTAAAGACAATTTCTTTCCACAAGAAAGTTCTAGAAGAAGTTATCCCTTCAAAGAATTTTAATTATGGCTTAGTTTCCCATGTAGACAAGCTCACCTTGATCAACATCCTTAAATTAGTTAAACATCTCTCTAATAACACACCAACGCTTTGAAGTTTTTGTGTCCATAATCCAATTTGTCGTGTTTTTCACCATGTTAACTTCGATTAGAGCAATCACATCATTTGTCTCAACAACATTAACTTGAGGAGCTAAATGTGAGGGAGCCTATTGACTCTAACTTTCTTAACCCTACCTTTTGTAGCACTAGTAAGCCTTTTGATATGTTTTCTCACAAATATAGCATGTCATTTTCTTCTTCTAAATCTTGTCCCCATTTTTTAAGTTGAATATATTCTTTTATTTTCCTTTCTCTAGGGTATATTTTCCTTCCCTTTGAACCTATATTTATCAACACTAGACACAACCAAGTTAGAACTAATAGAATTAGTAACAAAAGAAACACATTTATTTTTCAACCGGTTGGCCTATTCAATCCTCATATGGCTGATCAACTACAGTAAAGTTAGATCTCTTTTCTTATACTTTAGGTGTTTTTTGTAGTCATTCCAAGAAGTTAGAAAATTCTCTAGCAAAATATTAGCTTAGAATGTCTCATTGATCATAATCCTATCAGCTACCACATTAGGAATTAAGTTTTTGAACTCATGTACTTGCTCCATGATGGACTTGTTATCAACCATTTGAAATCTCAATAAGTTACCTATCGTGTATCTCTTTATACCAACTTCATTAGACCCATAACGCTTCTTCGGCGAATTCCAAATCTCTTTAGCAGTATGAATCACATAACTTGTTTATCATATGATACAAGTGACCTTGTATCGTCTTGTTATTCCTATTGTATTGCCTTATCTGATTACTTTGTTGCAAGAGTGGTTGTAACATCTTCAATAGGTGAATCAGTCATTAAAACATAATCAACGTTAAAAGCCTCAAATAAAATAATGAACCTTTGTGACCATCAACAGTAATTAGTATCATCAAGTGATTCCACCTTAAATAAATCAAGAACAATTTTTGGAATTATTACAGCCATATCAACTTAGTACTTAAATTAACTCAAACACAATAGCAAACCCATCAAAATAATTATGCAAAATTTTAAATAGAATAAGAACTTCATAAGGTCCAAAATTTTCATAAACAACAAACAGTGACACTAGTTGAACATAATAATTGTACCAACTATCAATTACCTAGCAATGGCATTAATATGAATAGAAATTGCTATGTAGATTATCAATTCACTTCAAATTATATAAATAATAAATGTAGCTATAGATGTAACGAAGCAAATTAAATAATTCAAATGAAGCTACAAAAAACTTATCAAAATAGTTGTTGTGTGGCAAATATAATCACTGTTCTGAGTGAATTACGGTCGAACCTTCGATATAATCCTATACGTCAATACATTTTCAAAATTAACACAACAATCTTCTAATCTTATACATTTAAGATTAAAGAGTATAAAATTGTAGAACTTCATAAAAAAAGGTCACATTGATGCAAAGAGATCTATAGAGAAAAATTCTATGGTTGGTTTTCTCTCTCTAAAACATTGATAAAAAAAATTCAAACTACAGAGAAAAAACTATAATAAACAACAATCACTAATCTCTGGAGAATTGGTCCACCAACAACACAGGTACATAACATTTGAAAATGTTAAAAGTATAGAAAAAAAATAGTATTATCAAGTTAAAAAGAGAAAAAAAAATTGGTAAAATTAATGTTAGCATCGGATTTGTTATAACCCACCCACATAGATGTGGATGACAACGAAGGGATTGTCGTGTGATTATTAGGTTTAATCTAATCCATCAACTCTATAAAACAACCTATATTAATTAACTCAAATACTATAGTGAGTAAAGGAATATAAATGTAGAATAAAGTTCTTTATTCCCACTAAAAAAACAACAGCAGCAGCAAAAATAGTAAAAGTTGTCATGATCCACCAAAGACAAACTAAAATTCCTGCCAGGACTCTCTTCGAATGCAGTGTGCTGAGAGAACCGATCGTAATGAACACAACTATTATTCCTAATCTTGTACAACAAATTTTTAGCACACCTCGAAAAATCTAAATACTTATATCAGTCGTACACGGTATAACCTGACATGGAACGATGAATAGTTATTCTAAGGCAGACATTGCTGTTGTACCGACACTAAACCTGACACGAAAGAAGCCATGTGACCAAAGCCAGTGTATAAACTGAATCAAAAAAGCGTACTGACTTCTACAAAGACAGCAACTGCAGGCTACAAAATTTATACTCGCTTAAAAAGTTCAGATAATTGAAATCTGGTTGTTTTCTTCTCAGTGAGTTCATCCATATCTGGCTTTATGTACGACTGCTCTTTTGGTGTCTCATCCTTCACATTTGTTCTCTTCTGCGATGCATGTACCTTCGTACCCATCTTCTGCATTTTGATCGACTCGTCTGGAAATTTCACATCTCCCTTCTTTGCAACGTCCATGTTAAGGAGATTTTCCCCTGCCTTCCTCAGCTTCCTTTTCTTCAGGCATTCTTTCTGTATTTGAGGGTCCAACGACAACGAGATCTGTTTCACATTTCTTTCAGCCTTTTTTCGCTTCATCCCTTGATGAGGGAAACTCTGCCTGATCTTGATCTCCTGCATCTCTTTCTGCTGAGGTTGGCACGTCTGATCCTCTCTCACAGCTTCTACCCCACCTTTGATAACTCCAACATTCATTGTTTCAAAAATAACTTTACCAAGAACAAATCTAATCTCACTCAAGCTACCTTTCCCCAGTTCTTCATAGTTTATCTCATACAATTGCCTGTTTTTCTTGCTCAACATATTGTGATCGACCAGGATATCAAAAATACTAGCAGCATCATGTCCGACCTTCTTTGATATAATCACCTAGCAATTTGACAGATTAAAGTCAGGCATAGATTGTATAACTAGAATGCCAAGATGCAGGCCAACCAGTAAACGATGAAAAAAATTACCAAACATAGAAAATCAGTAGAATTATGCATTTAAGTTATGAACAAATGCGATGTCAACTACATGAACCAAGTTGTGTCAAGGAGCACACGCATTGTGCACCTCCCACAAGAGCAGCATGAATAAAATGCCTCCGCCATGCCACCACAAACAAGTAATTGGTATGAGTCAAAAGATAAAACCCCCAACACGTCCTATGATATGAAAAGAGGGGGATTATCTGTCCAAAAAAATATATGAAAAGAAAGAGAGTCAACTCCCAAATATCAGTCTGGGGGAAATATATGATTTGGCATGGAAAATACAGGGATGTCTAGTCAATTTGAAAGTCGCCAATCAAGGTTGAATCAAAAACAATTGAGGTAACTTCAAGGCAACCAATATCTCTAATCCCCCACCACCCCCAAAATCCAGAAAAAACGGAGGGTCTCTCTTCTTTTGTTCGCTTTACAGCAGTATTTTTCCATGTATATCCATCATACGTGATAATTTATATATCATTTTTGCATTACAATAGATTGCTAATTTGAGAACAAATAACATTCTCATGTAAGAAACTTCCTTTTTATTTTCACTTTTTAAGTACATACTTCCATAATTTCCTGAAGTCTACCCGCAGTTGTCAAAAGCACTAGGCGCACTTAAGAAACTAAGACATGAATTTCTGAGGAAAGAAGGCCACTTAGAGCACACGGCAGTGCCGAGTACAGCACTTATTTTATAAGATATTTAAACTTTGAAAACATAATTTAGATGGTAATGAAGCATAACCAAAAATATCATAAAAGAAACACCGCATTAAAGATTTTAGTTCTATATAACCACTTACAAATAATTTTTTGAAAATTCAACTGGATATAGCTTATAATAGAAGTCTTCTGTATATCTACTCATCCATCTGATGCGAACAAGACACTGACTGAAGACTTAGATCTTGCAAACTATTTGTAATGGGATAAAGTGAATTCTTTTTTGGGGGTTGGAGTTCTTTTACATAAATGATAAATGGATGGAAAAAGAAATGATAATTTGTGCTACCACCACTTGATTTGTGATTTAACAACGACATAGGTCGGCAAGCTTGGCATAGAAACAAAATCCAGAAGGAGAACAATTGAGACAAAGAGAATTTCTATCGTCATTTCACGTGATAATTCAGCAAAAGACCCTTATAATTTGATTCCTAGAAACTTACCGAACCCAAATTATATTCTAAGAATATGCTAGCAGAAGGTTCAGCTTGATTGTTTGTGAATTAGAAAGAACTTGGCTTGTTCATTGTTCACAAGCCAGCCTGAGATACGCTGGCCAACAACAATGTTTAAGCAAGCAGCTAATAAGCTTCCAGTGCAACCTAAGTATATTTGGAACGCCAAATCAAGGAATATAAATGAAAATTTATTTATTTCAATGAAGAACCAAGAATAACAGACCAAGGCTAACTCTACACCTAATTAAGGTAAGCACAAAAATACCCATATTAGGGGGGGGGAAGAACTTACTCCCTCTCTCTGTCCACCTACCCCTGTTCCAGTGTCTCTGCCTCTCTATCTTCTCTCTACGCTCTCCATTCTACTCTCAGTTGCTCCCCCCAACCCATCTACACCCTTGCCGCCGCCACTTTGTCCACATAGTCTGTCTTCAACACCAATAGTCCCACCTTCCTTCACTTACTATCGTCTTTGACTTTTCTCACCCTTTTCTTCTCTATTCCCCCCCCCCCCTTCTCTCTCCTCCGCCCATGACCAGCCTTTTTCCCCTGATATTTAGTCCCAACAAATCATGGAGGTCTGATCCGACCTTGGGTAGGCCAAATCTAGCCTTGATAGCCAATTGTCGCATTAATACTCTCTTCTCTTGTCCCTTTTTTCTCCATGTCACTTCTCACTTCCCACACACTTTTATTTTTGTCAGCAACGTCCACTCATATGTATGTTTATAACACGGAGCTGACCAAATTTAGCATCCTCAAAAAACATTAACTAGTTTCTCTAGAACAAAAATTGTGCTATGGTGTCAATGATTGATCATGAAGATTGAAGGTAGTTGTCATTGTGGTGGCCAAGGTGCAAAATGCATCTGGAGAATATATATTTTTATTAAAAAAAAAAGAAGTTAATTTAATGTAGGTTTGTTTTTAATATTTTTGTCTCGAAATATATCATATTATCGTGATTTTGATGCCTATTGGTTATTTGAAAATTTTGGGTACGTTACGTAAACAAATTTATAAAAATCACAAGTATTATAGTACAAGTCAGCAAGGTTATGTGCATTTGATGCAACTTGGGTGGTTTTCTGCAATATATATATATATATTATTTCAATCTGGGTTGTTCATTAATACGTCTAATATTTATTATATTTATTAAAATGTTTTTGAATAATATTAGATGATTATATAAGTTTATAAAAGTTACTAACCGAAAGCTATACTTGTACACGTTTTTTCCCCATTTTATGAGGATGGAACCTACTATATTTTTCCCTGAATTTCATTTTTACAAAAATTATTTATTTTAATATATTTAATATGATTGAAGGATATGATCTTTGGTGGAACTGGTTTAAGGATTTTTTTTTTTTTGTTTAACTTCAATTTTGTATAAAAGAAATATGAAGCATTGAAAATGGGCATAACAATATATATGGTTGAATAATTTTTATATAGTTACGAGTATATTATGTGCTATGTGAGTTCATTTAATTAAAATATTAATACTTAAAGTAGAAGATAAAGAAATTGTGGGTAAGATAGCCTTTGACATCCCGAAAGGTGAATAACGCAAGCAGTAAGTCAACTAGGGGCGTTCCCAGCCTACTTACTATACTATTCTTTTGTTACATTTATATCACTAGATCTTGTCATCTCCATCCTTAGTTGCAACAACAATAGGGTTCTTCTCAAAAAAAATTCAAATAAATTACACTTGCAAATCTCAAGCCTCACATTAACATTAACTAACAACTACCCCCTTTACATGATATTCATAACAAGGATGCCATTTACTTGCATCATATGAGAACTAAATATTAATTGAATCCTCGTCCATCAATATCATTGCCCATAGTATCCTTCACGTCATATATATGTATAAATTACAAGGCATGAATTCTTTCAGATTTACCAGAAAAGCATTGACCAATATTGCAGTAATAATAAATAAAAAATAAAAAAATAATAACTAAAACCATAAAATGAACATTTAGTTTGAGGCTAGTTCACAATTCTATAACGTTAAGCAGACTATTTTCTTAAATTATGGCTATTATGAAGTGAAACGTACAAAGAGAATGTTATTAATCTGAAAGTTAAATCTCAACGCAGAAGTCAAAATCATATAGAGCATATTCTTCATTTTCCAGATATGGTAGGCAATACAGATCAAGTAAGAGAGAAGGAAAGAAAAGAAGAAAAGGAAACAGATCAAAGTATAACAGAGTCACATATTTTCTCATACATACAGATATTAATTATGATAATGGACTAGATTTCAATTTCTAAATAAAAGACAAACAAAATTGAAGCCCTCTATCTAAATGTTAATAATTTACTTTTAAAATTTCTGCATAGTCCTTGTAATGAAAAAATCAGTTCTCTTCTTTTTCCTTCTCTCTTCAATTTGAATCAATATTTGTTTTAAATGAAAGATAAGAGTCAGATTGATTCTTGTTGAATTCATTTTGATGTTCCAAACATTTGTCAAAATTTGAGTTGCCTTTCAAGCATAGATCTAGAACATAAACATAAAAAGTTATATTCAGAAAATTCAAGTATCATCATCTGTACAAATATTAAGGCTTCATTTTACACAAATAGACAAGGATATGTTTTGCCCATTGAGTGAGAGAAACAAAGGGCAGAAATTTAAATGATGGCATGGTTTAGCTGATTATATGCAAACACAATAAAGTGCCAGTTCAGCAAAATGTTGCAAAAGAAAATTGTATGGTTTTCTGAGCATAGATTATTGAATGTTTGAAGTCTTCTATAAAAAGCCAAGTATAAAGAGTCATTACTCTTTAATAAAAAGTGAAAATTGAAATAACATTTGATACCTTATCATTTAGCTTAATATTTTACAAATAACTTGTGTTTTTAATAATTTCACTTAGGTACCTCTTTTTATTTAGTTGAGGCCATATGCCAGAGCACCTAATTGCAATAAAATTTATCAAACAAAATTAAAATAACAAAGATACAAAATCAACTTGGAGTGATATGGGCAAGAAAACTTCACTTGCATGCTCTAAATGTCTGCCACGTCCAATGAAGCACTCACACTCCACTTTTGAATATCAGATTCACTAGGTCTACAAAGTATTCATATTCACAATTTCATGCCATAAAAAGCAAATAATTCCTCTAATATTCTATTGACTATTAAATATATTTTGTGTTTCAAATAATATAATATATATATATATATATATATTCTGGATTTTATGAATCCAATTACCTCAATGACGGTTTTTGTGGAAAATTGTTTATATACTTA
This sequence comes from Tamarix chinensis, assembly GCA_030549775.1. Classification (NCBI taxonomy): domain Eukaryota; kingdom Viridiplantae; phylum Streptophyta; class Magnoliopsida; order Caryophyllales; family Tamaricaceae; genus Tamarix; species Tamarix chinensis. Next base: position 38,653,587 of record CM060174.1, read on the forward strand.
AATGTATTATCAAGAAAGGATTAGATTTGAAAGATTACAAATTGATTGAATTTAACTTGAAGATAAAAGGTTGTATTTCCCAGAGGGATGAAAGATGAGAGAAAAGTGAATTTTTTGAACTTTATGTAACATATAATAAAGAATAGATCTTTGAGGGTTTTCGATTTGAAAATAGAATTCTTGTGTTTTACTTTTAAGGGATATACTTTAATTCCTTGAAGATGGAAACTCCTCTGCCCCTACCTCTTCAATATGTACTTGACCTATCTTTTCATGAAGAGCATAGATATAGATGAGGGCAAGTCCAGAAAGAGATTTGGCATGTCACATGTCCTCTAAAAAGCATCAAATAAGTCTGATGATGCATGTGTAGCACTTATGAGTTATGAAATAGAATAAAAGGCATGGTATGCATACTAAAGCTGAGCATGGGGAAACTGGATATCTGGCCATTGCTTGCAGAAGACTTCCTTTGTCGACCAAAGCAGACACAGAATTTTTCACAACTGATGCAAATTCGGCAACTCTTTCTGCAAGTTCCTCATCAGGCATGTCAGTAACGGTATTCATGAGCTCCGGCACAAAACTGACATGTTCATTGGCATGCACTCTCGCCGCCTTTACACCTTTGATCCATGAGCCATGGTACAAAACGGCAGAAAAAGTCCAAATGACAAGAGAATCTTGTGGGGTATTCACCAATGCAAGGTGAAAAGCCAAAAGACCAACCCTGATGCATGCACAATTACAGATTCAGTCCCCTCATATATGTTACAACTGTGATTCAGCAAAGAAAGGCAAACAGAAGTCATCTATTATTTGTGTTTTGTAATGCAGGGCATTGGGGAGGGAAGATTTCTATATATTTGCAAAATGTATCATGGGCTAATCCTAAACAGCTCATGCACAGTTCTATCAACCTCCACACCAAGCACTACCACAAGTTTAGTAGGCATCTCAACAGCTCTTCCTGCTCAAGTAGCAGTGTTTATATAGAGAGAATATTGCCAAGAGAAAGTAACAAGAAAATGATAGAACTGCAGAGACCAAGTCATTTCTGATACTACTTCCAAAATCCATGCAGTGGACACCTGGAAACAAGATGAAGTGAGATATGTATAAAGAGACAGGAACGACAGGGGGAACTTCCAGCAGGCAGAAAAAACCAGAAAGCCTAAACCCTTGTAAGAAAAATATCATTAGGAGTTCAAACAGCATTTCCATGGCTCATGAGTAAGCATGGATAAAAACAATGCACAGTTACATGTATACAAAAGATCAAATTGCATGAATTGACAATAATTCTGCTCATGTGTATCTCTAGACCAACCTCCACACTCCAAGAAAATATCAACTGCACAAGGTATCAACTCAATGATAGTAAACATATGATAGTGTTACAGAGACAAATCTTAATTGCAGGAAAGCAAAAAGCAAAGAATAAAACTGCAGAGACCAACTGATATCTGGTACTGTTTCCAAAATCTTATCAGCCTTAAAACAAGAGAGTGAGTGATTGTGTGTGTGTGTTTTGTGTGTGTGTGTGTGTGAGAGAGAGAGAGAGAGAGAGAGAGAAGCAAGAGGAAAAAATAACATCAGGGTAACAGAAAGATCAGAAAGCCTTAACCTGTAAAGAAGACTGGTATCTTTAAGAGTTCCAACAACATTGTGATTAAGCATGGATTAACAGAATGCAAAGTTACGTGTGTACAAAACATCAAATTATGTTTATTGGTAATAATTATGCTGAAAGAAAGCAAATGTTAAGCTGGCATGCAATGTTTACAGTAAATGCATAATTTGAAAATACTAAACGCAAGCTAGTATTTCAACTTTCAAGAGAGTAATTCCTAAATGAACAATTGTTGCAGTACATATACCCAGTTTCAGGTGAGTTGGGACACAACATCAGCGGTCCCTGCTACAAAACTAGCATTTCATGCCACAGTGGATTTTCGAGCTTTGATTATCATGTAATCTTATCTACCAAGAAGTCAAAAGTCAAAAATCTGTAATATCTGACATTCAAAGAGACATGAGACATGATCATGAGTGAACAATGTTTGCTTGTGGCAAATAGGCATCTGTATAGATTCTGCTAGGATGCATTGGTCTACAAAAATTGGTCTGCTTTTTACAGTAGTACTGATGAATGAATTTAGTTGGGGATAAATTTTGCTTACCACAGGCTACAATGACAAGGTTGGTCACATGATACCACTTTGTCCAAATTGTGAAACAATTTCTGCAATAGAAGACAAAAAATTGCAGCTTATCAAGATAATTATATCATTCATTAGCTAAATTTCCAAGTTCCAACTAAATTTGACTTCACAGCATGCACCTTATATTTATCAATCCAATATGATCAATAAATGAGAAAATTGGTTGATGGTACTAAAAGAGGGCCACTGGAATGAATTCCATTCCTGTGGTATCCCCAAGGGAGCAGAACTGCTATGAAAATTGCTAACTACTTGAGAAGACAATTACTCAAATTACCATAGCAATGCGTTCAGGCCACATGGATATCTGTTTTATGAATCACAGACAACCTGTGATAGAACAGTTTTCTTTTTCTTTTGACTAATTGTAGAGATAATTATGGGATTTAAACCTACATCTCATCAAGCTTAAGAAATAGGGTTTTGAGCCTAAATTCATGTTGTGGCTGTCACTACACGTACATCCTACTCAAAATTCACAGTAAGGGATCACATCTACATGAATGTCACATTAATGAAACTAACAGTATAGATGACACCCAACAATGCAGTTCCTTTTTGACTTCTCAGTACCTCTTTTGCTACAATGATCAACATGGTTATCAACTCCACTAGTTATTCAGAGCTCTGATCTGCATCAATCTTGCTTCCATCTAGATCATCTGCATGACGGCACTATAGATAATGTCCACCGCTGTTTGTGATATGATGAACCCTTCAGCATGTGCTAACTTCAGCAATTGTAGCTGTTAAGATGCTTTTGAGTCTATCAAGATCTCCAAGCAATATTTGCCAACTTTTGCTCAGCTCATACACTTAGTTGTTTTAAGAATAAACTCTTGTACGAATCCAAACTTTGGCCTTCAGCTTATTTGGTTTTAGGATTGTAGTTTTGTAGACCTATGAAGCTTCTCTAGCTAATCAAGAGACATTTCAAAGGAGACCAGAAATAAACAAAGAAGCACTTTTTTTTTTTTTAAACTTATTCCTCTGGCTATTAAAATATTATTTATTTTCTCAATAGAATGAAACTAACGACAGAAAAAATGGTAATTCATGCTTGCAGTGAAGGGCTTGGCCTCGTGTTCCTTTGGTATCTACAATCACTGTAGTGATAAGCAATTTACAGTAGTGCTTTTCACATTAGCTAAAAACCAAACCACCACCCCTTTGGATGCTTGGTCATCTCCACTGATAGCAGAAGCAAACTTTGCAACTTCAGTGACAATCTCTCATTAAAGGGTATAAATCCAAGAGCAGTCTTAAACAGGATGGTAAGGTGCTCATAGTATTCGGATAAGCCACTATAATCATATCCATCAAAGGCATCTATGTTTCCCTTTCATACAGTATGCAGTTTTACCTCACCATATGAGATAGGGCCCCCAGTGTAGCCCTGATTCTAAAGTGAGTTATAAGAAGGAAAAGAACAGGCCAGAAAGAGATCTTTTTCTATAGAAATCACAAGATTAGAAGAGTTGGTTAGGATAATTGTTATGATCTAGTGAATATCATGTTTGGGATTTAGTATTTTCACCTTTTGGCTATATTCATTCAAATTTTTATTATCTATTTATTGATTTGAGTTTGTCTTTTCAGTTAGGGATTGGTTTCGGATAATGAGCTGAGTTGATTAATTAAATTGTAAACTTTTGAGTGATAAACTCTAGGGCAGGAGTTCACTCTTACACCCCTTTATCAAAGCCAAACTTGTTCCGCTGTTGACATCAGTGTCACCATCAGTTTCTGGCCATTTTCATTGTTGCCAATCTCATTGATGCCTTCACCCAAATTTACCAAACTGCAAAGACCGCCACTAATAACACCATCAGCTCCTTAGAGGGCTTCCATGTGCACCACAACCCATTTGCGTGACCATCAACCTTCGATGCAAATCCAACATGCAGAATATATATATATATATATATATATATATAACCACCAAAGAATTATTGCATGACAAGTTCAACCAAACCACCATAGAAATTAGCTTGTGCAAGAAAACCACCTTATGTTGCCTTATCCTCTCATTGTTGTGTGCAATACACTCAACCATATCCTCGGTTCATTCTATATCGGCCTATGCTGCCAATTATTTGCCTACACCATTGAGTTCGCTGCTAGTCCAATCTAAACCCTATGTTGTACATCTGAAGTCCTCATCTGTCACCATCACTTGCAAAGCTTTCTTAAAATTGATCACCAACGGATCAGCATAGCCAGTGTTCTCTACCATGAAGCCATAACCTGATGTCACACCTTCCATTGCACAAGTTCAAGCTATTCAATTTCGCATACTCACCTAAGGCTAACATTGCGAGCCACCATTGTCGTCATCCAGCAAAGTCCATTGTTGAAGTAAAACTTTGATCATCAACACTTACATCAAAAAATAAGAAAAAGGGAAAAGTAAATGAAATAGTTTGTTTGACCAACAATAATCATTTTTTTTTTCCATCCCTTTAGCATGCTCAATATGAAGATTTCCAAATGTTTCGCAACAAAGTTCAAAGTTCCATGGAGGTCATTACAACTCCTTTCGGTGAGATTGGAGTTATGAAAGATGAGGTCCAATTACTCCTTGCTCTTGTTCAAATTGTGCACAAGAAACCGAAATCTGAGAAATTTCACTCCAGTCCTACGTCCGATACAATAATCCTCATACATGTACATAGTGTATCCGCCCCAGCACCTACTCTAATGTTGAATTCACATTATGTTTGTTTTGTTACTTACATGTGCAAGCTTAATAGTGAGACTTTAAGAATGAGACTAACTGGGGGGGGGGGGATAATAAGCAAGTCATAAACTTCTATTATGTTTTCTAATTGAAGCATAAAATTGCTTAGTTTTCTATTTGAGATATAAACATAGGTAAATTGTTCGATAAAAGTATTGCGATTAGATTTTGCAGATTCCAATAACATAGAGATTCATTGTTGACCGACTTTTTTTAAATTATTTATTTTATGTAAATAATGAAATAAAATTGCTTAAAAGGCTAAATAAATTTTATTTACAACATATTAACTATTAATTATCATGTCCATACTAATACATCACCTTATTAAAATACTAAATTTTTTTAAGAAAATTAATATTGATCTAGAAGATCAAACAACGAGCAAATATAAGAGAGCGCTTTATTTCTAACTGAATGGCAGAAAATAGATCTACATAAATCGTGCATACTTCAATGTGATTATCATTGTACTCAATCTTATTGCTAATCTCAGTGTCCAGTATCAAAGCAATCAGTAACATCTGTTATCAGAAATGATCTGTTCCAGACAAGATTCTTTCAAGGAATTTTTCAGAAAAAACTGTTCCCACAAAATTTATGAAGCAATTATCATATATTAAAGTCTCCAGGTCAAGTCTCCAGGTCCGATTGGACTACAGATGAATCTACTGTAAAAGAGCAATATAGAACTGAATATTTTTCCTAGAATACATAACTTTCTTGTCAATAATAAGAAGCTTAGCATTAGGAGCTTTATAGAGAAAGGTTTAGGCCTGAAATGTGGAGAAACTACTCTAAGGGTTTGGGCCAATGTTTTGAAATAATTCAATATGTATCTGTCACCTTCATCTTCTCTGATCTTAAGATAAATAAAAAAACATAATATAATATAAATACTCAGCAAAGTCTAATCTGATATTCTCCTTGGTCATTCAAAGGCTTACCATTAACATAATAGAAGCCTGTGGATTTTGATTGCTAAACTGTTCACTTAGATAGGCAGCCTGCACAAAAGAATAAATAAATAAGAGCAAAGAATTGGATATTGACCTGTTAAACATGTAGCAGGATGTCATCATTTACAAAAGGTCAGTCCAATAAGCACACCACAGATGATATTGAATCTCTTAGTCATATTTCAGCAATCTTGCTCAGGCCATGTACAAGATAGTCAAAATCCAGTTCCTCTAGCCATTTTTGTGAGCTGATAAGACTGGAATTTTCTAGCCTACATTGATTGCTCATGCAATGTTGTGCAAAATACTCGAAGCAAGAAAAATATAATGACAAAAGAAAACAGTATATAACAGCTGGGAAAACCACAAGAGAGCAGATTGCATAAAATGTACTGCCCCCGTTTCATAATATAAGAAGGCCTGTGGTGTTTTAATTTTGTACCTTCGTGTCCTAGTCCAAAAACTATAGGCCTTATATTATGAAACGGATGGAGTATTAGGATTATAATTCCCAGCATATACATCTAAGCCAGAAGTACCCAACACATCTCAACATATGCAAACATGCGTCAACTTTAGGGTGACTTGGACCACGTTGTAGCTTTGGGTACTTTGCCCATCAATCTCTACATATGGTTGATATGACTGTTGTTCACAATGACAAAAACCGGCTAAGCATGTTGATTTGCAGGGTGACAAACTAAACATAGTAATGATAATTCCTGTCTAATTCACTTTGAAAGTGACAGAACGTGATAGCAACTTGACATAGAGTAATGAGATTGCAACAGACAGGAGTTGCTAGACTTAATTGCAGTTAAAGGGGTACTTATAAGATAGCTTCATGATCATTTTGTAAGAGGAGGGAAGAGCTACTTACATGAATAGGAAGCAATATTTCAAGTAGCTTGAATCTGCAAAGCAGATGTATAGAGGGCTCAGCTGCCCCGTAGGATAGCATGTAGTTCAACTCCATAGTTAACCTAGCCTAGACAAGAAAAAAAGGTTAAGCTTCTCCCAAATGAATCATAGCTGCAAAGCACAACAAATTGTTCGAAAGAATGTGCCTCAGAGAGGAACTCCTTAATGATAAAGCTGAAAACAAGTATGCAACAGCCATGCTAATTCTGTCCATTCAAAAGCTCCACTTGAATCTCTTACCACTGAAAGATGTCTCTGATGACTTGAAACAATCAACTAAAAATTTCCAGTTCAAAGATCTAAATGAACCAACTTCGAAGTCACCATATATATAGCTAAAATTACAACATCTCTACCAGAAGAATAGTATGCAGACTAGCTACAAAAGAGTGTCTAACACGCCATCATGGTTAAAGGGCGAAGAACTTCCCTAAGAATAAATATGCACGTAGATTTGAGAATAGGGGAAATACAAGTATTTTCATGTTTAGGACTGATTTTTGGCATCACGAATTTAGCATTGTCATTAGAACCATACTTCAGACTAGGCCCATGTCCAAGGCTTATAATTTGAAATCTATTTTTGATGAATGAAACAAAATTGCTTGTCTTTCTTCCAATTGTTATCTCTTCCCGCTTCTGCAGTTCTCATCTCTAGTGTTTTCCTAGTCCCCCCCCCTCCTTACTCTTGTTCACTTCCCTTCCTAGCCAATGTTAGTTTCACTAGAAGAGTGCCACTGCAGTCACATATTACATTGTCATAAAGTTTGCCAGGCTGCCAAAAATAAAAAATAAAATACAAACTTTGGTTTCAAGTCTTCCCGCGGCTTAGTTCCAGCTGCCGACTGATTTCCATTAGCTCAGCCACAATCTATCCAATTAATTGAAAATTCAAGCACCCTAAACTTTCTTTAGCATCATTTAGTACCTATATCCATCCAACCAAAGACTAATTCCTCTAATCTAAGACAAAGTTTTAAACCCTAAACATAATTTAGACTACCCAGACTATATAAAGGAACTTGAACAATTAATATAGGAGTTTTCAAGCAAAACAGAGTTTCCATTCAATCTAAAACTCGTGAAAGTGAGTGATTAAAACAGCCTGTCATGCAATTAAATGCATCAGGTTTAAGAACATTTCACATTCTTTACCATTGCTCACATGGCCTTTTGCAAGCTTCCTCAATTATCCACCAGGTTTATTAGTCTTCTTAGCCTGCACCACAGTTAGCCACCCCTTGGTGGTCATCTCTTGGCGATAGAATCAGTAATTTCACAACAATTTGTCGCCATGCTCCCAAAGCATCAATGCTGATGTTTGTCCCTTATTCTCTGTTGTTCCAAAACCGTCATCAGATCAAACCAGCACAAAGACAGCTTGTACCGAATTTGGGAGGTTAGACAAAAGCCACTGACTGATGAATTAGAACTCGGCTAAGTTTTAGATTGTGAAGGTTCACTCAGCAGAGTTTCTCAAGTTGTTAAGGTTATGATAGACCCATCATAAAATATACCTATGTTAGGAGGAATAAAAGGACCGGGTGAGTGGGCTGCAGAAGTGGTTTTTTTGTCTTTTGAGCAGGCCAGGAGGTTACTGGAGTCTGTTAGGACTTAGGATTTGCTGAGTCATTTTTTTCTGTTATTTGCGTCTTAGTCTTTGGAGTCTTTTTCTATTTAAGGGGAGGGGAGGGAATTTTTTTTTGGGGGGGGGAACTGATTGATTATAAGGAGGAGGATGTCAGGACCTCAAATGTCTGGCGGTACTATTTTCACTAGTACTATCACAATTCCCTTCCTCATCTCAACTTCTTCTATCAGCTATTGCTAAGTTCTATTAATCAATAATTGAGTGTGGTGAGCATTCGTTGAGATCTAACTAAACTGCTATCATCTTGGTATCAAAGTCGTTTGTGATTAGGAAGGATAGTGTAGAAGAAAGCGAAGGCAGTGAAAGAACGAATGGGTGCTCTGGAAGGGAAATTGGTTGTGATTCAGGAGGAGGGGCAGAAGGAGATCAATGGCATCAAGGGAGACACATGGAATATTCCACAGCTTGAAAGAATTATGACACAAGTATTGGGCAAGTTAGATCAGTTGCTTGGGACTGGAGGCTGGACCCAATCTCCGTCCAACTCAGGGAAGGAGAAGGAGAATGAGCAAGAGGTCCTAGATACCAAACCAATCGCAACACACACAATAGATCAGGAGACTCCACGAGTTGATTATCGCCCTACTCGCCAGTTGGAGTTTCCATTCTTCAATGGCTCAGATCTGGATGGCTAATTATTCCGCACAAAATAGTATTTTAACCTGAACTAGCGTACATAAGCAGAATGACTTGAATTAGTACTAATGGCTATGGAGGGGAAGGCTCTTACCTGGTTTCAATATGCTCAAGAGGGAAAGCGGTTCACGACCTGGAGGAATTTCAAGGAAGCTTTCCTTACTCAATTTCGATCAAAGCATGAGGGGTCACTCTGTGAGAAATTTTTAGCTATTCATCATGTTGCTTCAGTGGAGGAATATCTAGAGATATTTGAGTTACTTGCTGCCCCTTTGCAAGGACGATTACCAGAAGAGGTGCTCATTAGTACTTCTCTTAATGGGCTAAAGCTAGTAGTGAGGGCAAAGGTTCAAATGATGCAGCCCAATGGGTTGACAGAGATAATGGAGTCGACCCTAATGGTGGAGGATAAAAATTGGGTCATCCAGCCAGGGAGAAATAGGTTAGGCGGAGTAGGGGGAATCAGATCTAGAGGTCAAATTTCCCAGCACAGGCAAATTCGAGCCCAAGAAGCTCTTATTCAAACTTGCCTAGCGCCTGAGTGACCAAATCAGTGGTCGCAGCCTCAATTCCGAAGCCATCCATAACAGTTGCCAGCAAAGCACCTCACTTTGCAAAGTCTTAAGTTAGCAGGAGAACTCTAGGGTTCAGGCAACTTCTAGATGCCGAGTTGTTGTGCCGACAAGAGAAAGGATTATGCTTCCGATGTGAAGAGAAGTACTCGCCTAGCCATATCTATAAAAATTGCATGCTCCAATTACTGCTGGTGGACAACACAGTGGAGTTGGACAAAGGAAAAGAAGAACTGCCGATGGAAATTATTGATGCAAGGGAGGAATTCAAAGGCGAGGTAGAGCTATCTACGAATTTGGTCATGGGATTCATGCCTAGAACCATGAAGTTGAGAGGGACTATCCAAGGGGAGACCGTAGTTGTTTGGATTAATTGTAGAGCTACTCACAATTTCATTGCAATTGACCTGGTGGAGAGGCTTGGACTTCCTATAATTGGGGAGGCTTCATATGGGGTACTCATGGGTAATGGCAATTCAGTTCAGACACAAGGAATATGTAAGGGGATCAAATTAACACTACCAAAAGTTGACGTAATCAAAGATTTTTTTCCACTTAAATTGGGGAGTGTAGATGTCATATTAGGAATGCAATGGTACTTGGGAAAGTTGGGGATGATGCAAATCAACTATAGGAACTTATTGATGAAATTTATAGTGAATAGAACTACAATCACTCTACAGGGAGATGCTGATTTATGTAAGACCCAGGTTTCCCTTAAGCCCCAAATTCAAACAGTGTGCCAAGGGGGTCAAGGAATTGTACTCAAATGTTGCGCATTAGAATCTAACTTAAGTTTAGAACAATTACCTGTTGATATAGCCTCCCAACTACAAGAGGTAGTGCGGAGGTTTCCTAAAGTAACAAGAGAGCCACAAGGACTTCCCCCTCAATGTGGATAGACCACAAAAGTTCACTAATTCTGGGTACTCATCCAATGAGTGTGAGGCTATACCGGTACCCTCAGGTGCAAAAGGATGAGATCGAACACTTAGTGGGCTAAATGCTAGCAGTTGGTGTGATTAGGCTCAACCATAATCCTTTCTCTAACCTGGTGCTACTAGTGAAGAAGAAAGACAACATTTGGCAATTTTGTGTTGACTACAGGGCCTGAACAAGGTTAACATTCCAAATAAATTTTCCATTCCTATGATTGATTAATTGTTTGATGAGCGGAATGGGGCAGTTGTGTTTTCAAAGCTAGATTTAAAATTGGGATACCATCAAATCAGAGTAAATCCATAGGATGTCCCAAAGACTGCTTTTCATACACATGAAGGGCACTATGAGTTCTTGGTAATGCCATTCGGTCTGATGCATTCACCGGCTACCTTCCAAGCTTTGATGAATGACCTATTTAAGCCTTTCCTCTGTAAGTTCTTATTGGTATTTTTTTTTTTTGTGATATACTAGTATATAGTTAGGATAAAGAGAGTCACGCCAAACACTTAAACTTAGTGTTTGAAATATTGCGTGTTAATGCACTATGAAAATGAAAAAGTGTGCCTTTGGACGGTTAGAACTGAAGTATTTGGGTCACATAATTTATGTTAAAGAGGTGGCAGCTGACCCATCTAAACTCAAGTGTATGAAGGATTGGCCGGTGGTAAAAACATTAAAAAAGCTACGAGGATTTTTAAGTTTGACAAGATATTACTAGAAGTTTGTTCAGCACTATGGGCACATAGCAACCCCTCTTACAGCTCAATTAAAAAAAGATAGTTTCAAGTGGAATACTGAGGCTCAGGAAGCCTTTGATAATCTCAATCAAGCCATGTTATCTGTATTAGTTTTGGGGCTACCTGATTGTTCAGGAATCATCTGTGATAGAAACCGATGCTTCGAGAATTGGTATTGGGGCAGTTTTGGTGCAGAAGCAACGTCCAATCGCTTCTTTTAGCCAAGCTTTAGGCCAACGAGCACGTCTGAAATATATGTATGAAAGGGAGTTAATGGCAATAACGTTGGCCATCTAGCGACGGCAACACTATCTTATGGGATAGAAATTTATAGTGAAGATTAATCAAAAGAGTATAACGTACCTTTTGGAGCAGCGAATAATATTCGAAGAGCATCTCAAATAGGTCGCTAAATTGTGGAGTTACAACTTTACTATCAAATACAAGCCGGGGCACAAGAATAAGGCTGTTGATGTACTCTCACGGATGGAATCAGCTGCCGATCTTGCTGCTTAGGTAAAAGACTTAAGCTCTCTTTAATTTGAAGTAGCGGCTGATTCGGAATTAGGGCCCATAGTGCAGGGGTTACAGTAGGGTGTGAAGGACACTAGGGATTACAGCTTACAACAGGGAAATTTAATGTATCGTGGCCACTGAGTCATACTAGTTAAGTTTGATTGGAAGGGGAAGTTACTAGCAAAGTTTCGTGGAGGAGGGTTGGGAGGCCACTTAGGCATATTAAGGACATTTCATAGGTTAGCAAGAGAGGTGCATTGGCAAGGTATGAGGAAGGAGGTCTAGGACTATGTTGCTAGTTGTGGGGTATGCTAACAAAATAAATACCAGACCTTGAGCCTAGTAGGGTTGCTACAACCTTTGCCAATTCCCCAACAAGTCTGGGAGGATATATCAGTAGACTTTATTGTTGCCCAATTCAGAAGGCTATGACACTGTGATGGTAGTAGTGGACCATTTAACCAAGTATTCTCATTTTATCACCTTGAAGCATCCCTTTACTGCACGTATAGTTGTTGCTATCTTCATGAAGGAAATATTCCACTTACATGGTGTTCCTAAGTTTATAGTGTCAGATCAGAATAAGGTGTTCGTGAGCAATTTTTGGAAGGCAATAGGGGGTGGGGGCTTTTTTAGTGCTAGGCGAAGCAATGTGAGTGAGGCGCATGTAAGGCGGCTAAGGCGCAGAAGCTCACAGGCATAGAGGCGCGCGCCTTTGAGCAAAATATCCTTTCAGCAGAAAAAACCACACAGAGAGCCAAGGACTTAAGGGAGAGGAGTAGACGTTTTTTAGAAAAAGGGAAGCCTATTTATAGTTTTGATTGGGGAGAGCAATAGTTGTTTTGGAAATATCAAGCAGGGACTTAGGGGAGAGGAGTAGACATACACATGCCTTTTAGCAAAAACAAAACAAAAAAAAATCATGCAAGAAGTTAGGGACTTAGGGAAGAGGAGTAGAATTTTTTTGGAAAAAGGTAAGCCTATTATAGTTTTAATTAGGGAGAACAATAGTTGTTTTGGGAAAAATGCACATTCTGCAATCAACAAGGTAGCAAGCCTAAAAGCAGAGTCGAGGTCATTAGGTAAATATAAAAAAGAGAGTAAAATTCATTTCTAAACACATAGGTAGTACTAAATTCATTTAAAAAAAGATAAAAAGTCAAAGATAAAAAGACAAACTGTAAAGAGCTAAGAACCAGAGATGGCAAAAAGAAGTGGTTCATAGTCCACACTATTTGCTAGTATTGGTAGTATTAAACTCATAGGTTGTTATTTTTCTATGTATTTTCTTGTTATGGTATACTTTTTTCTGAAAATTTAGTCATTTAATCATTTTTTTAGCTTTAAGTAATTTTGCCACCTCACATCGCCTAGGCGCACGCCTTGGCCTTGCGCCTAACATCTAGGCTTTAGGACCACTATCGCCTAGGTGCGCCTTAGGCCTTTTCAAACACTAGAAATGTTTAAGTTGCAATGCACGAAGCTACAGCTTAGTTCAACATACCACCCCCAAACGAATGGCCAAACAAAGTTGGTCAATTGAAGTTCAGAGACTTGCGTTGGTTTGCTAGTGACAAACCCAAATAGTGGGCAAAATGGATTCCATAGGCAAAATTTTAGCATAATAAGTCCTATCACTCGGCCATCCAGTCCACACCCTTCATCGCTTTATATGGTAGAGACCCCCCTTCACTCATGCATTATGAACCTAGGAATACTCCATTTGTCGCAGTGGATCATGAGATAATGAGAGAGATACAGTTCTGGCTGAATTGAAGCACCACCTCCGGCGAGCTCGGTTGAGAATGAACCAACAGGCTAACAAGAAGAGAAGAGAGCAAGAGTTTACAATGGGAAGTTGGGTATTTGTGAAGTTTAAAACATATCGCCACAGATCATTAGCTAAACACCTCAATGAAAAGCTTGCTTCGAAGTATTCTGGCACCTACCAAGTGGCGGCCAGGGTTGGGGAGGTTGCATATCGCCTTAAGTTACGGGAAAATGCCTCCATTCACCCTGTCTTTCATGTGTCACTGCTCAAGGCGGCGATGGGTGAAGGAAGTCAAACCCAACCTTTGACCCCTGTTTTAACCTCTGATATGGAATGGAAAGTTGAACCTAAAGCTGTCCTGGATTAGCGCTACAATTCCAAGGGGATATTGTAAGTTCTAATCAAGTAGGAAAGGTTGTCGGAGTTCGAAGCATCATGGAAGGAATTCGATCTCATCAGCCGGTAGTTTCCTGAGTTGAGGACAAGGTGAAGGTTTGAGGGAGGAGTAATGATAGACCTATAATTAAATACGCCTATGTTAGGAGGGGTAAAAGGAGTGGATGACTGGGCTGCGGAAGGGGTTTTTCTGTCTTTTGAGCAGATCAAGAGGTTACTAGAGTCTGTCAGGATTTGCTAAGTCATTTTTTTCTATTATTTGCGTCTTAGTCTTTGGAATCTTTTTCTATTTAAGGGGAGCGAAGGGAATCTAGTTGAAGGGGGGAATTGGTCGATTATAAGGAGGAGAATGCCAAGACCTAGAACGTCTGGCAGTTCTATTTTCACTAATACTATCACAATTCCCTTCCTCATCTCAACTTCTATCAGCTATTGCTACCAATCAATAATTGAGTGTGGTGAGCATTAGTTGAGATCTAACTAAACTGCCACCAAGTTATTCAAAAAAAAAGAGAGAGAGAGAAAAGAAAATGGAGAAAAAAATTCAAGACATTGCTTACACAATATAATATTTTCATTTTAGTCTTTATCTCTTAGTTGCATCTGGCGTTAGCTTATTTTTTGCATCATATGGACCAATTTTATCTTCTTAGCGCATATAACAAATGAATACCTAAGTTGCAATGCCAAGTGACACCAAAATTTTGTCTTCTTAAATGGACCAACTTGAAACTCTTGTGGAAATTTTAGCACAAAATATCAATCACTACATCAATGGAAACACACATATGTAAGAAAATGGCCCTAATTTTGTTAGGCAACACAATAAGACTCATTTATAAGACATTGGTTCCAACTGAATTACCCTTCCTACTCCACCTCATAGGCCCAACCTTATCCAAGCTTACAAGTTAGTCAAATTTCTAAGCTTGCTATCATTAGGTTTCATAAACCTCATGAACAAGCGGTTGAGGATTTAGGTGATGAACAATTTGACAATGATGCATGGTATATTTGTGCTACTAGGAACCAATTTAGTAACTTCATTCATATTAGAATCTCTATTGCTCTTCAACAAGAATAATCAACCACGAATTAAAGGGGGAAAAAACTAACATCAAAGAATCAAACATTACAAGTGTCTTCCCTCAATCACGATATCTTCCAATGAAAGCATTAAGACCCT
Organism: Tamarix chinensis; assembly: GCA_030549775.1. NCBI lineage: Eukaryota > Viridiplantae > Streptophyta > Magnoliopsida > Caryophyllales > Tamaricaceae > Tamarix > Tamarix chinensis. The sequence continues at coordinate 38,668,839 of CM060174.1, forward strand.
TTATACAAGCAATAAAACCATAGTCGCAATCGCGGCATTGTAGTACTAGGGTGTCGTAGAGGATATTCTATGTCTTGATTGTCAAGGCATGAAATTTTCATTATTTTTCACAACAAATATCAATCGGTAAATATCGACAATATTTGTGTGAATTTTTTTCTATATTTTGTTTTGTCAAGAAAGCGTATAAAGACCCTTAAAATCCGAATCATCTCGGCCAATATTTTGCGTATGCCTCTATTGCATCCTTCTATTTTCTTAAAAAAAAAAAAAAAAAAAAAAGCACACCCGGTACATAGCTAAGTGAAACTATTTTAACAAGAACTTAAGCTCTAGAAGGATTTCGCATGTAACTAGCAAGGAACTCGAAGAGTTGGTCAATAACTCTTCCCTCAATAGTATCACATCAACTATATCGAAAATGAGCCATGCATTCTCCTAGGACTCAACTCACCCACATGATAACTAAAAGAATAAAAAATTCTCATTTGTGGAATCCAGCATGAGAAATCTGATACCCATTTATATTCTTTTTTAGCTTGTCAGAATGAAATAATATCATTGCTAGGTATAGGCACTTAAATTGCATCAACAAGTTTCTTGTTGAAATCATTATGGTTCTTAAAGAGAACGCAACACTCGCCCACAATCTTCAATTTATCACCATTGTCCACAAATGCAAACAAGGGCCCAAGGTCACCATCATGGAATAAAAAATGGTATGATACATCAAAATATCCTGATATATATTAGATTTTTGGCTTACCGATACGCAAAATGCCCGATACACAACGTAGAAATAAAATCGCATGCATATCAGCCCATACAATTCAGTTTGGCTATATATTTACCAATATTTTATTTATATTTTCCTTATTTGATGATAAGTACCAATATTTGTTGTGAAAAAATAAAAAATCACATCACCAAAATTACGACATGAAAAATATCATCCACATCACCTCAATACTACAACACTATAATAACAATCATAACTGCAATTGCAACCACACCAGCAAAGTATCAAAACAAGTCATATGCTTGCACATGTACATGAACGTGAAGGCAGCAAAATCCATAACCTAACCAAAATTGGTCATCGCAATACCCTTTACCATCAGTCTCGTATAACGCATTGATATAACCATGCACATCATCACTCTCCTTGCCATCAGCATCTATTCTAGACTCTTCAGTCCAATCTCATCACGGGGTATTTATCTTGAATATGACCATTTGATCTACAATAACAATCTTCTACTCTACTAATGCCTCTCAACCAAGATTTGTCATACCTTGGAAACAACTTATCCCATAAGTTCTATACAACTAGTGCATGCTCGAAGTATGCTCCTTGCTCATCATCCTAGAGATTCCTACCAATGTTAGATAATATGCACACTAACTTGCTAAATTAGTTAATATGATCATGACGATTAGCATTTTCATCCATCTTTAAAGTGTTAGGGTCCATCTTCATGCACGATTTGTTCGTCGAAAACTTCGATGTATATATAATTTCCAACTTGTTCAAAACCCTTTCAATGTGGTATCCTTCAAACACACTATATCTTATTAACCCAAAAAGGAAGAATGCAACAGTGTTGACCATTTTCTATAACAGCATTCCTTTAGCATCATCAATGCTTGCACGCTTTCCCTAGATAACAATTTGTCAACCACACTCTCAATGGTCTAACAATTAATGTATAGGGCACAACCACATCAAGCATCACTTTTCCATCATATATCAAAAATTCAAACATAGTTCCTACCATTGTGACACACAAATCAGAATCAGAACCACCGGAATCCCTTAAATAATACATTATTTTTATCAAAAGCTACCACCAAACAATTTGGCAAAAGATACCTAAAATAAATTGGAAAAGTTAAGGAATAGCTATCCTGAGGCTCCCTCCCTCTTTAGCAGAAGCTCTCCCATGGAAAATGAAGCTTAGTGAATGAAGACTTTGGTTTCCTCGCGTACATCAAGCTCCTCTCTCTCTCTCTCTCTCACACACACACACTCTCACTCTCTATCTAGCTCTCACTGTTCAAAGGAAAATGGTTACCAAAATGAAATCGAGCAAGGTAACCATCCTTGATTTAGCTCCAGTGTGTGATTACTCTAGTGCCACCATATCTACTGAAGCACAATATCTCTACAAGGATGCTTCAACTGAGGAGATTTTAGTAGCAAATCTAAAGTATAACCATAGGTCCAATTTGATCCCTTGTGAAAGAAATGGTCTTGATGAAGAACCCAACTCTTTGAGACTACCCCTATAGTAGCTACAAAAATGGTTGTTGGATTAGAAACTATGGTTGTCACAGATCTTGAGAAATAGATTCCCTAAAGCCTTTTTGGTGACGCAGAACTTTCTCCGTTAGATTGGGGCGTGATGGAACAAACAGACGGAGAGGAGTGTTAACACTACCCACTAGAATCATATTGAAAACATTTAGCTAGGTCGAAAACCTAAATCTGAGAACGTTGAATCATTGGAACTAAATCTTGTACCTCACTAGAATGGAAGATCTAATGGAGAAGATAAAGATATAGCAGATCAAGTGCCTCAAAAACCAAAGAAATAACAATAAATAGAACTTCCTCCTAACTATGCTGAGCTTGCTAAGTACCAGCCGGTTAGATGACAGTACTACCCAAATCAAAAGTTGACACTAGAGATTCCTGCTGATGCATATGAGATCCAACTTGGGTTTTGCTAGACATTGGTGTTCTAAAATCATAGAACAACTAAAATGATAAGAAGGAAAGGAGGGAGAATTTAAGGGATAAAAGTTGATTATTGGTAACTCCTTGAATCAACATTTGCAAGAACCACTTAATGTATTCAACTCTTAATATAAATCTTGTAAGATTTTTCAAATGATATTCAAACTCAAGCACTTAGAGAAAGAAGAGGGCTCTCGTTGTTTGAGAGAAAATATGCAACCAAGGTAAGTTGTTCTTTCATTTTATGCAATCCTAACACTTACAGAAGAAGTGTAGAATTAAAGGTTACAACTTAACCAACTAATACACGTATTTAGGGCTTAGAAAGGTCAAAAATTATGCTAAACTTCCAACCCATGTGTTTGGCATGGGGGGAAATTTGGGCAGATTTTCAAGTATCCCATCCCAATACACCACATGTTTACAATTCTAACAGTCGTATTACACAAAAGGAAAGAAACAAGGATCCCTTTTAACCTTGTAAGTGACAAAAAGAAGTAAGGAATGTCTTCTAGTCTTCCTTGTTCTTCCTAAATCTGCATTGTTCTTCCCAATTGCTGAAAGTAACTTAAGGATTTGCGGCTGAATTCTATGGCTTCCAAGGGGGTTCATAGGGATGCATTTTTGGTGAATGTCTAGGGTTAAAATAATAAGGGAATTGGGTTTAAAAATGGAGAAAAAGCTTGCAAAAAAATGTGGCTTTGGGTGCCTTTAGTGCCTTTGTTTTGGTTGGATTTTGGACGAAAGGAGAAGGATTTGCATGGCTTATAGGGCTAGGTTTTGATAGATAATTAATTTATCTAAGTAAGAAGGGTTTTGCGGCTCTCAAACTTGGGGAAATCAACGGCTAGGTTATGGTCATCAATTAGAGAAGCTCCTACATGATCCTCTTTCTCTTGAAAGATAGCCTCCTTGCCTTCAAAAGGTTTGTTATGAATATAAGGAAGTAGATCTCCCACATTATATGTGTTGGATATATCTCCCATACCCTCTATTAGCTCCAACTTATAAGCATTATCACCAATCTTCTCAATAACTTTGCACGGACCATCACTTCTAGGCATGAGTTTGTTCTTTATTTTAGAAGGAAATCACTCCTTCCTATAATGAAGCTAAAAAAGATCTTCTGGCTCAAACAAGTATTATTTCCACTACTTGTTTTCCCTATTCTTATTCATTTCATTCACCCTCTAGATTTTTAACCTCACTTGTCCGTGAGGTTTCTTCATTGCTTTAGCCACTTCTTGTACTTCAAAGTTAGTGTGGATTTTAATGGGAAGAGGTAAGAGATCAATGGGAGTAGTAGGGTTCACCCCATATACTACTTCAAAGAGTGAATGTCTTGTAGCATAAGTCGATGATAGGTTGTAGACAAACTCAGCTTGTGAAGGTTTGTTGTCCAAATCCTACAAGGATTTGTGAACCAAAATTCTAAGGAGCATTGTGAGGGTTTTATTGGTGACATCAATTTGCCCATCAATTTGTGGATAGAAGGCGGTACTAAATAGGATTTTGTTTCCAACTAATCTCCACAAGGTCTTCCATAAGTAGCTAAGGAACTTGGTATCCATGTCTGAGACAATAGACTTAGAAATACCATATAGCTTAACTATCTCCTTGAAGAATAAATCAGTTATATAAGAGGCATCATTCATTTTATGACATGCAACAAAATGATTCATCTTAGAGAACCAATCCACTACTGCCATTATAGTAGCATTTTGCCTTTGTGCCTTAGGCAATGCTAAAATTAAGTCCATACTCACATGATCATATGGTTAGTGCAAGATAGGTAAGGAAGTGTAGAGTCCTTGGTGGAAGTGACTCTTGGACTTTTGACAAGTGACACATCTAGCTATTACACTTTTTACATCTTCCATAAGTTTAGGCTAATAAAAATGCTCACTAAGTACGTCCACGGTCTTGTTGATGCCAAAGTGTCCAGCTAGTCCTCCTCCATGCACTTCCCTTACAAGCAAATCTCTAATGAAACATTTAGGAATGCAAAGCTTATTGTTCTTGAAGAGAAACCCATCTTGAATGACAAACAACACCTTCTTCTTGTCTTAATCCTTGAAGTAGCATCCAAAGTCTTCATCTTCCTTGTAGAAATCTCTAATACACCCAAACCCCAATACTCTAACCTTTAACAAAGAAAGCATAAAATATCTCCCAGAGAGTGCATCCACTACTACAATCATTTTGCCACTTTTATGTTTGGCTACAAAGAAAAAAGATAGTAAAAATTCTACCCATCTTGCATGCCTTAGATTAAGCTTATGTTGGCCACTGATGTACTTCGACTACTTGTGAACCGTGTGTAACACATATCGTTGTGGTCTCAAGTAATGTGACCAATGATCAAGGGCTCTCACCAAAGTATAGAATTCCTTATCATATGCGCTATAATTCACCCTAGAGCCATCGAGTTTTTCACTAAAGAAGACAATTAAATTTCCTTCTTGTAGCAAGAAAACTCTAATGCTCATTCCACTAGCATCACACTCAAACCTCAAACAACTTATTAAAGTTAGGTAATGTTAGGATGGGTGCCTCACTTAATTTTCCTTTGATCACCTCAAAAGCATCTTGGGCCGCCTCCACTTGAACTCATCTTGCTTCATGCATTTGGTTATAGGTGCCAATAAGGTACTAAATCCCCTAATGAACCTCCTATAAAATGAAGCTAGACCATGAAAAAAATCTCACTTGTGTTAGTCTTGTAGGCATGGGCCATGTCTAGATTGCTTCCACCTTATACTCATCCATGGCTATTCCATCTTTAAACACCACAAAACCCTAGGTATAAAGAACTCACACTTATCTAGTTTAGCATACAACTTGTACCTCTAAGTGCTAGAAATACAAGTTTGAGATGCCTTACATGTTCTTCCTCACTAGAGCTATATACAAGGATATCATTAAAGTAAACTATTACAAATTTGTTAATGAATGGCCCCAGTAACTCATTTATAAGTCTCATAAAGGTGCTAGGAGCATTTGACAAACCAAAGGACATAACCATCCATTATACAATCCTCCCTTGGTTTTAAATGCAATTTTCCACTCATCACCATCTTTCATTCTTATTTGGTAGATACCACTCCTTCGGTTGATTTTGGAAAACAAACATGCACTATACAAACAATCAAGTATATCATCAAGTCTAGGTATAGCATACCTATACTTGATAGTAATATTGTTGATAGCTCTACTATCAACACACGTTCTCATGGTGCCATCTTTCTTTGGCACAAGCAAGGCAAGCACGGCACAAGGGCTAAAAGGACTCCCTTATTAAACCCTTGGACAACAATTCATCTACTTGCCTTTGCAACTCCAAGGCTTATTACACCTATAAGCCGCCTTATTAGGGAGCATAACATCGGATACAAAGTCAATTTGGTGCTCTATACCTCTAATGTGGGGTAATACATGAGGCAGATCATTAGGGAATACATCATCACACTTCTAATAATTCCCTAACTCGTGGCTCATTACAAACCCCCCCTCTTCATTATCTTCTAACAACAACAACAAATAGATTAATTCACAAACCCTCCCTTCACCTATAAGTAAAGACTTTTTACAACTCATATCAACATGACTAGGATGAGTAGCTAAAGGCATGAGAACAATCTTCTTCATGGCAAACTTCAAGCAATAGGTGTTCCTCATTCCATCATGTAAGACACTTCTATAAAATTGTCAATGCCTCCCTAATAGCATATGACAAGCATCCGTTGAAACTACATCACACCCCACTCCATCTTGATAGGTTTTTCCAATGGAGAATGGCACCTTCACTTGCTTTGTCACCTCCACCATGTTACCATCATTAAGCCATTGTAGCTTATATGGTCTGTCATGTTTTGTAGTAGAAAAACCGAGCTTCTCCATTAAGATTGCAAGATGAAACATTAGCACAACTTCCTCCATCTACAATAAGATAACATATTTTTCCAAGTATGGTACATTTGGTTTAGAAAATATTCTCTCTTTGTGAATCATCCCATTCGGCCTTCCTAGTATGCAACACTCTCCTAATCATCAAAGACTCCCCAACATCTAGTGGTGCAAACTCTTCCCATCAAAGGCTATGGCTATCTCCTCCTCCTCACTATCCTCCTCTCAGTTAGCTCCTCCAAATCCACCATGATCATTACTCTTTTGTTAAGACACTTATTTTGATAGTGTCCTAACCCTTACCACTCAAAACAGCTAACACTCTTGGGCTTGCTTTCAACCACTATTGCCTTACTCTTCACATCTTTTGTTAAAGGTGTGGAAGGGGCTATAAAGGGTGGAGGAACCTCCCTTGATGTGCTAGCACCCTTGCTTGAACCTCCATACCTCACATTCTTCTTCTCCTTTTTGTGTTTTTCTACCTTGATGGCTAGATGAAAAAGCTCATCCAGGGTATAGTATCTATGCATCTCCACTTTTCGAGCAATGCCTTGCCTACTACCTCAAAGAAAATAAGACATAGTATACTCTTCTAGCTCATCCAAACCGAGCCTCATGGAGAGTTTTTCAAATTCTCTAATGTATTCTTCTACACTCAATGGACCTTATTTCAAAGAAGACATTTTGTTATATAAATCTTGAGTGAAAGGAGGAATCTTTCCTTCATCAACTTCCAAGTGAAATTACAATCTCTTCTAAAATGGAAGACCTCCCATCCACTGACTACAAACTTAATCTTTGATTTTTCCTTCTTTCTCCTCTTATGAACTATACTCTGCCACCATAAAGAAGCATGGCCATTGAACTTAAGAACTGTCATCTTAAAGGTATTGGTGTCGGTTTAACCCTTAGCCTCAAACAACCTACTACACCTCAACTCCCATTCTAGAAAATCTTTGAGATTGTGGTTGCCTTCAACTCAGGAACCTCAGTTCTAACATCATGAAAGTGATCTTTTTTTTTTATTCCTCCTTCGTGATTCCATAGAGGACACACTTGAGGAAGAGTATTCAACTCCTTCACTTTCCTCAACTTCTAAGAACTCATTTGGTGGGGAAATTCTTCTAGGATGATTATAGTTTGTATTTGGAGTTAGAGTTTCCAAGATATCAAGTACTCTTCTCATATCATTTTGAAGAGACTCAATAGCTCTATCTCTTCTCAAGTTGTTTGTTTCTTCAAGACTCAACCCTCTTGGTAATAGTTGGTCTCCTATTGAAGAATAAAAGTTTAAAATAAGAGAACAAGAATCGGTTGTGGAAGAGAAAAATGGGTTAGGTTTCGAGAAGATTAATGAGAAGACAAAGATAAGACCCAAATTGAAACAACCTAAGCTTTGATATCAAGTTAATGCATATAAAATTCAACTTGGGTCTTGCTAGGTATTTGTATTCTAAAATTATAGAACAACCGAAATGATAAGGAAAAGGGTGAGAATTGAAGGGATAAAAGTTGATTCTTGGTAACTCCTTGAATCAACACTTGCAAGAACTGCTTAAGATATTCAACTCTTAAGATAAATCTTGTAAGATTTGTCAAATGACCTTCAAACTCAAGCACTTAGAGAAAGAAGAGGGATCTCAGTTGTTTGAGAGAAAATATGCAGCCAAGGTAAGTTATTCTTTCATTTCATGCTATCCTAACACTTAAAAGAGAAAGTGTAGGATTAAAGATTACAAGTTAACCACCTAATACATCTATTTAGGGCTTAGGATGGTTGAAAAGTATGCTAAACTTCCAGCCCATATGTTCGTTTATGGGGGGAAGGTTTAAGCATATTTTCAAATCTCCCATCCCAATACAACACATGTTTACAATTTATAACAACCATATTACACAAGAGAAAAGAGACAAGGATCCCTTTTAACCTTGTGACAAAAGAAAGTAAGGAATGTCTTCTAGCCTTCCTTGTTCTTCCCCAAATCTACATTGTTCTTCCCAAGTGCTGAAAGTGTCTTATCATCTATATGAAAGGGACTTGTGGCTGAATTGTGTGGCTTCCAAGGGGGTTGATAGGGCTGCGTTTTTTGTGGTTTTTTAGGGTTAAAATACTAAGGGAAATAGGGTTTAAAAATGAGGTAAAGGCTTGCGGAAAAAAAAAATTGTGGCTTTGGATGCCTTTGTTTTGGTTAGGTTTTGGACGAAAGGAGAAGGGTTTGCATGGCTTGTAGGGATAGATTTTGATAGACAATTCATTCGTTCAAGTAAGAAGGATTTTGTGGCTCTCAAACTTGGGGAAATTAATGGCTAGGTTATGATCATCGATTGGAGATGCTCTTGCATCAGAATCTATAGAAGGTGCTTGAGGTAAATGCTTATTGGCGAGATTTCTTAGTGAAAAGGCAACCAGATATGTTGTTTATGCTGCCAGAACTATCATTAAGGTACCTTTTAGATTCATCCAGCATTCTTCTGGATGGATGGTTTGCCCTTCAAGGTGGTCCTTATACTGTCTGAAATATTTCCCCAACTCTGAACGAGATTCCACCAATGTTCCCTTTTGGTTACGAGGAAGCCTATACAATTCCTAGATGGGTTTGACTTAAAAACCACCTTATGGAGCTATGGAATGCTACATCAATTAGTATGATTGCTTCCTTTGCGGGTAAACCTATTCAAATCAACTTCTTTAAGAGTAAGAAAGTGAAGATTGATTACGAAAGTGGATATTGTCAAGAAGCTTCTTGTTTATGTGTATTAATGTCAATATTATGTTATGTACACCGTCAAGCATTAAATGGCCAACCGTTTTGAAGAGAGAGAACAACTTTCTGATCATTAATTGCTCTCTAACATACTACTTAATCTCTTCCAATCAACTCTAAAGCATTTTCTCACTTCACTTTCATAATACTTTCCTTGAGAATTATTGTGTTCAATCCTTGTAATAATTAGATGGAGTGTTTTATCACTTGTAATCTTTGATTCTATGGCTTGTTTACACTCCTCACAATTGTTTGTACACTTTCAATTTCTATATTTGTGATGATCATCTTGTAAATACCACACTTCTCTCAAAAAATCAATTATCTAGAGTGTGTATAGCATTCCTAGAAAGATTATTGGCAAATCTAGAGAAGATAACAAAACTAAGTTATAAATCATCTTCTAGAGGTCATAAAAAAAGTTGTTCATAAATCAAGAGTAGAGAAATCATCAATAAGACACAAAGGAGGGTAGATTCATAAGCTCAAGGGAAATAGTCTTTAATAGTGGATTAGAGGTGCTTTGAGCCCTTGAATAACTAAATCTTGTGCAAACTTTTAATTTTAATTTTCCTTATCCGTTTTCTTAACCCTATTAACCCCCACCTCTTCCTCTAGGGTTCTTTCACATAGGTTAATCACAATGTTTTTTAGTGATCAAATGAGGAAGGAGGTAGATTCTAATGTGCATTATATGGATGCCATCCATATCCTCTTAGGTAGGGCTGAAAGGTCGTTTTTTTCCCTTCCAAATATAAGAAAATCATTATCGATCCTATGAAACCTCCAAAAACTTTGCTACCTACAATTGATAAAGCTCAAAAGACCTTCCCATGCATATAATTAAGATAATTAGTGCAGGTACTTTCCCACAAACAAGCAGAACAATTTCATTATAGCCTTGGTTGTTTAGGATCAGCAATTCATCCTAACTCCATTGATTAGGCCAAATGGACTAAAACACACTTGCACTTGTTTCATTAATCTTTGAAAGTGAAACTCACTTGTGCTTAAGAAGGGAAATACTGTATCAACTTCACCAATGCAAAATGTACTGATCTAAGCTCATTGGAAAAAAAAATACTGACAAGTTGGAACAAGAAAACTAGGTTGAAGTTTGCATTATTATTCACCCACAAATACTAATGCATACCTTATCTAGGCTCCCAATGGAAGCAGATAGACTATGCAAAGCAGATTCCGTTTCCTTGGCAAATGACAATCCAAGACGAGCTGCGATTCTTAATCCCCGCAATATTCTAGCTACATAGCAAAGTCAATGTGACTTGCACATTAATTGTGACCGGAAAATTTGAATAGTCTCCAAAAGTTAAAAAGGAGACAGAAGAATACTGACCACAATCTTCTTTAAATGATAAGTGAGCCGGGACTAATGTTTGTAGCTGCAAAAATATCATAAAATGTTCCAAATGTTACGTCAAGCAACACCAAGCAAGACAAAAAAAAAAAAAAAAGCAGCTTCTAAGCAATGGACCCAATATAATATGACAATTACCTTCAAAGATGTTAAATCCTCCATTCCATTGGCATAGTCATATATTTTTTTTTCAAAAGGATCATAGAATAAGCTGCGGATGAGAGGATTGAAAACAAACGATGGGCAAGTAAAAGAAAGACAAAAATCCTACTTTTTAGTAGCTTGATTCATTGGAACAAGAAACTAGTAGAAAACAAAGCATATCAAATAAAACAAGCCATGATTGCATGACCAAGCTAAAGAAGGGGGAAGCAAGCAAGCATGGCACATTTACCTGTTTATCGTGAAATCCCGACATATCGAATTTCTCCATCGCATGAAATCTTTTTTATTACATCCCTTGGGCATATTGGAAAGAGGAATTTCTTCTTTACCTTCATCATGCCTGGCCACTGTCTCAAAGCTGCTAACCTATAATAAAGCATCATCAAAGGCTATGTTTGGCACAAAAAATATTTCAAAATTAATCATTTATTTCAGCTTGACCCATCACTTTTTGCTAAAATTCAATATTGTCCTTACTTTTTATCACAGTTTACTACAAAGTATCTTAACAAATAAAAATTTATTGAAAGACATTAGCTTAAAATGTCAATAGACATCAACTCATTTTATTGGAGTGCTTGATTTTGTTCACTAACACCCTAAGCTTTATACTTCTGAATTTCTTAGCATGACTTCCCTTTGTCAAGTATCCAAAAATGACTACAAAATTACTAACAATAATAAATATCTGATGGCAATAATATAATAACCATTACATATGATATTTTTCATTCGTATGGTATGACATCTTCAAAGATACTAAAGCAATTACCAATATATCCATTACAGCCTTGTTTCATATAGAGTGAGTTAGGAGATTAAGTTACACTATCCGAGGAGTGAAAAAAATGTCTTTGTTTGGTATGAAGGAAGTGAAAGGTTCAAAGTGACTTACAATTCCCCTTAACTATTCCGTTACTTGTGAACTACTTATGAAAGCACCCCTCGGTATGTGGCACTTTCTTAAATTTAGTTCTCTTGAATTAAAAAAATAAATAAATAATGAATCAAAATAACTCTCTCCTACTTCATGTATAGCTAGCAAAAATATATGAGATCCTCAACCAAATACTTCCTAGCAAATTAGAATTCCTCATTAAGTAATGTTATGGTTACCGAATGATGCCTATAAATCATATATTTTCCTCCATAAGATATGACGTATTAAATAAATTTCAGCAAAACGAAAAGATACCAAGTACAATCACGCCACTTAAATATGAGAAATTTTACAATCCTACAAGAAAATTGGTGCAAAGGAAGTATAAATAGATCTTGAAGAGATCATTCAAGGATAGATGAGCTGACCTCAACTATAGAACCTTTGATATTCACCCTACATACAGGGAATCTCCGTCCTACAATAAGAGCTCGATGAAATGTCTCCTTGATCTGCAAAGAAGCACGCATTTAACATCACTATCCTCTTGGCTTTGTCATGCATTCATGCATACACATAATACCAAGTTGAGGGGAATAAGAGTCAACCCAACTTTTCGAAGGTTAGCTGTCGTGATGACATCAAAATCTTTAGGTACTCTGTTTAATAGCAAATCTCTAACACATCCACCAACCAAGTAAGCATCGAACCCTGCACATAACAAACCCTTTAAAAAGTATACAAAACATCCGACTGTTGTTTGTTCAAGAGTTCATAGAAAACATCCATTAAAAGAGTAAGGTTGTAGACGAGTTAATTTTGCAAGCAGGAATAAAAAGGCATTTCTGGTATGTTTACCTTTTCTTACCACAAAATAGTTTCATAATCACCAAAACTAGAAAGATCAATCAAACACATCCAAACACAAACAACTATTAAGTTAAGATGGTATTAAAAACCAACAAGAGGATAGTACTAATCAAAATTTTTAGAGCAATAAAGGTGAAATACCCTAGAATTAATTATTTTGGGAAATAAGTCATTAAATAAGGATTATTGGGGAATTTATTTAATATATTACTCTTTTAAATTAAAAAGGGATTTTGTAGGGCAAGCTAATAGGAATTTTGAGATAATTTATAAAGGGTATCTTTATATATATATACATATATATTTTTGGGCCCTAAATTAGCCTAAAAAGGAGGATAAATATTTTATTTAATTATTTAAATATTCTTACTCTAAGTACCCAAGGTAAATACTCTAAACATTTATATAAAATAAAATACTAAAATAAAATAACATAAATAAACCTTTCCTCCTTTTTCTTCCTTTTTCCTTTTTCTTCTTTCACCCCCCCTTCTCGCCGTTGGGCCAGCTGCGGCCCAACTCCCTTTCTTTTCCTCCTTCCCCGCGGCCCAGCGCCGTTAGGTCTCCCCCCTGGCAGTAAAACGCAGCGTTTCGCCCCTCCTTCCGCCGAAACGCCGCACTCCGATTAATGAAGTAGCCGTTGCCAGCCAGCTACTCGACGTCGCGCTTTGTCCAAAAAATCACCAAAACGCCGCATTTTAATAAGGCGTTTTTACCGTTGCTGAACCGGCCAGTTCCCCCCTCTTTTTTCTTTTTTTTCCTTCTTCCCGGACCGTCGGTCCGGCCTCCTCCCCTCTTCTTCCTCCCGCGCATGACCTGCAACACGCCGCCATCCCCCTCTGCTCCGACTGCTTGTCTGCGCCGCCTGCATCGCCGCCTTCCCCCTTCCTGCCCTGCCAGCCACCCTCCCTCGACCAGCCGACACCCCCCATCACCCCTAGGCCGCCCCGCACGTTTTCTCCCCTTTTCCCGACCAACCCACAGGTCTGCCATGGCAGACCTGCGTCGGCCTGCCACCGCCGGCCGGCGTGCCCAAATTGCCGCCGGCGTGCCCGAATTGCCGCCTGACCTGCCCTCCCTTGTCCCCTCTCTCGATTCTCCCCATTTCGAGCCTATAAATACCCCCCAAGGATCCAGCTTCGGGGTTTTCGAAACCAAAAGCCCAGAAATCACCCTTGCGCCACCCCTATTTCAGACAGCCACCCCGTCATCGCCGCCCATCGCCGCCGCTCGATCCACCCCCAAAACTACTCCTTGCATCATCCTCCACCGATCCAGGCCTCCCTCACCCCTCGGTTTGCTCTGCACGCGCCGCCCCAGGCGTGCAAAGTACCCTTCCCGACCAAGCCAGCCTCGAACTCCACCGCCCTTCTCACCGCCGCCCACCGCCGTGCTGCCACTTCCAGCACCCCCTCTACCTCCTAAAACCACCAAGGGAGCTTCCCCAACCTCCCTTGACCCTCTGTTTCCCCTGCCAACCTCTCCTTTTCCTTCCTTCCCCCTCCACCCCTTCTCCACCTTCCTTCCCCCCCCAACATCGCCGCCACCGCTGCCGCCGTGCGCCGTGCACCGCCACCTGTGCCACCAGCACCCCTAGGTGGTCCTCTAAACTCCCCAACCCCTAAACCCTTGTTATACAAATGTTAATTATTTTTAGAAGTACTATTAGTATTATTATTAATGTTATTATTATTATCATTATCCTTATTATTATTATTATTATTCAACCTAACCTTGATTTATTTATAATTGTTAGTATTAATATTATTAGTGACTTTAGTATTATTATTTTAACATCCTTATTGTTATTATTAATAGCGTTACTATTATCATTATTATCATGGTTATTATCATTATTACCGTTTTAGTTCCTTGTCACTATTAGTAATATTTCATATAGCACTAACCTTACTATCGCTACTACTATCACCGTTATTAGTAACATTAAACTACTACCGTTAATAATAAATATTATTATAATTTCTTTTAAACTATTGTAGCTATTAAGGCCTACTTTTATTAGTAGTAGTCGGATTAGTCACCTTAAGAATAATAACCATACCTTTACTTATAAAAGTAATATTTTATTTTTAGCCCTAAAGGTAAGTTAAAGATAAGAGTAAGGTAGAAGAATAGTGTTTGGTTAGAGGAAAATTAACCTCTAGTGTTCCCCTCTTATAGGCGAATCAAGTCGACATCCGGAGGTGGCATAGGAGCGTGCTCCAAGACCGGTGTCGTGTTAGGTAAGGACGAAGCTATGGCCTTGTGCTATGTGTAATATAATGTGTTGATGAATGATGAGTATGCCATGATAATGTGTATTATGCATGTGTTATGAATAACCTGTTTTGTGTAGCGCAGCGTGGATAATGAGGTATGATGTGTGCGCCTTATATTATATGAGTATGACATGTTCTATGTTGATATTTGATGTTGATGATGTGACATGATATGGCCCTCTAGGACATGCATGCTAGGGTTGGTAGCGTGAAATGATAATAAAAGAACACTGGAAAGTGGACATTTGGGAAGTTTGCATGGGGGGCTAGATCTTGCATGGGCATGATCCCTACGTGGGGAAAAGTTGATTTGGGTTGTAAGTGAGAGTTGGGAGAGTCTAAGAGTGATTGGAGACTTGGGTGCAAAATTTTGCGTGGGTCGATGTAAGGGTGTCTAAGGGGCCTGATTAGGGTTTGAGAGAGGATGGGGAATTTGGAGGGTACAAGGGTAAAAGTGATCAAGAAAGGATGGAGTATGGGGTTGAGATTGAGAATTCACTCATATA
Organism: Tamarix chinensis; assembly: GCA_030549775.1. NCBI lineage: Eukaryota > Viridiplantae > Streptophyta > Magnoliopsida > Caryophyllales > Tamaricaceae > Tamarix > Tamarix chinensis. The sequence continues at coordinate 38,684,328 of CM060174.1, forward strand.
AAGGATGAGTATGGGTTTCTAAATGAGAGAAGAGGTTTTGGGGTGAAAGAGGGAGGTTACTTGTTGAGGAAGTAAAGTGCTAGGGTTTGGCCTGGTCAACTAGGGTTTTAAGTGGTCAGCTAGGGTTTGTCGGACATATGTGAACTAGGGAGATAAAGTATTACATTTAGGGAATTTCCTAATAAGAATGAGGTGCGAGATGGAGAACAAAGTGACGTTTAGGTAAGTAAAAAAGAGTTGGGCCACATAGGTCCGATTAGGGCCTCCGAGGAGGAACCCTAGAGGGATGAGGACATGCGGATTCGATATCATATGTGTTGGGAGGGCCTATAGCCTTGGGGATTGTGTCCTACTATATGCTACTTTACCTAAATCTACGGGGGATGGATGTCGGGTGTGAGAAGAGGTATAAGTCTCAAAATATGGGACGGTCCCTCTGGAGGGGAAGAAGTAGAGTATCAACTGCATGCATGTCAAGGGTGTGATGTGATTCAATAAGACACGAATAAGACATTAATTACGTAAAGCGAAGGACTGATGAGCCCGACCCAGTCCGGTCCACCGGTTAGAATAGTGGCCAAAGGCGTTTTGCCCTGGGTGTTTATTTCCGATCCACCGGCTATAATAGTGGTCAGAGGCGTTCTGCCCTGAGTGTTTATTCCGGTCCACCGGCTATAATAGTGGGGGATTCGGGCTCGACAGACCCAAACGAATAAGTTAATCCATGGAAAAATACTAAGTACTTACAGCAAAACACCATATAAGTCGGGGCCAATCCGGTCCACCGGTTAGAATAGTGGCCAGAGGCGTTCTGCCCTGGGTGTTAATTCCGGTCCACCGGCTATAATAGTGGTCAGAGGCGTTCTGCCCTGAGTGTTGATTTCCGGTCCACCGGCTATAATAGTGGGGTCCCCGCACTTACATGGATAAATGAAGAGCGTGTGAAAAGGACTTATTATCATAATGAGTAATAACGGATAAAGTACAAGTATGAAATTAGCCTTCCTCTTGCTCGTCTTTGTATGTTGTTGATGTGTCGAACATGTATCTTGTGGTGTATGTGTCGACCTTAGCTCGTCTGTTACCTTACTCAGTACGTAGCATACTGATTATCCATTTCATGGGTGCTGCTCATTCCCACGAGCAGAGGACCCATCTGACCTTGTACAGGTAGGAGACCACATGTTCGATGCCTACGATACCTACGAGGCATCAGGTGGGACCGAGTGATGAGTCTGTCCTGGTTGGGGCCGAGAGCGAGTTGGCCGGACTCTTTTATTTTCCTTGCTGTCTTCTATCTTAGCTTGATGCATTTATATTATGTTTGTATTTCAAAAGTGGGACTTTTAAGTTGTAATCTTAACGACACTCTGTCGGTGGTTGACACCTCGTTTTCATGAACGCTTTATGATAACGGTGCATTTATGTTTGATGTTTCTCATTTATGACTTTCTGATTTAGCCTTAGCACTTAGCATCGGGGCGGTAGGAGTGAACCGGTCCGGTGCTAAGTGTGGCGGTAACACTCCCAAGTTTATAGTTTTAATTCATTTGCTTTGCGAAAACCTTTGTCTAAAACGAAATTTTTCAGTAGTAAATTTGGGGGTGTTACAAAAGGTCTGAGAAAGAGATGACAATCTTTAAAAAAAACAAAATTTAAATCTTCTATGTGAAAGTATTCAGGGGATTGTGACCCTTTCTAACATTAAACATCCTTGGTTGGAAGTTAATGGATGATGTCTCCCATCAAATGGATGCCCCCACAACCAGAAAGCAATATCAAGGGATAAATAACTCAACCTATTGATTTAAACTCTGAAATCGTTGGCATAAGATACAATGGAATCAATGCTTTAGGGCAGAAGGGGCTGTAGCATAGCCATACACTTTGTGACAGGCCCTAAATAACAGCAATTACACGTTATACTCATTGGGTTATCCAACCTTTGATTTTCCATAGAGGTAACTAACTTATTGATTACCTTCTTACCTATCCCATCCCCAATAAGATGAAATTTTCAAATTAGATATTAAATATTCATGTGTTCATTCATTTATATGCATTATTGTTATCACTCAAAGCATGAACCATCCTTCACATGTGAGCATGAATCACTTTCAATTGTACGACCAATGCTAACACATAATATATATTACTCTTTCGTTTCTTTCTTGTTCTCCATATTCTTCTTTTTTGTTTCTTTCCTCCTCCGAAAGCAATGCAAAAATGAACAAAATAATTATAAGCATGCAGAGAAGGATAATCATCACTGTACACAAAGGGCAACATCATCATCACCTTCTCCACGAAGAATTGACAAGACAGTCCATGGTGATGATGGAATATGAGACCGCAATATTCCCAGCTTCCTGGAATCCAATTTCCTCCACTTTGTAATGTCAACCTGACCTATTTAAGAATATGAAGCATTTCAACAACAGAAAATTAATAAATGTATCAAAAACAATATTATTCCAAGGCAAGGTTGCTAGTGATCAAATAATTTATCATCAATCATATTTGTAGCTGAAATGATTTGAAGGTGGCTTAAACCAGTGTTTAGGGGAGCATTTTGCTCCCAAACCGCAGCTTTTCTTTAGCTTTTCAAATATATAATAATATTAATAAATTCATATACTAAATATAGTAAAAATAACAATCAGCAGCTTGCATAAAAAAAGGCTAAGATCAATAACCTAGAACAAATTTATGATGTGACAGCAAACAATGGGATACCTACTGATTATATTTGTGTCATCAAGGATATGCATGAAGAAACAGAGAAAATTGTAACAGCACCAAGCTGGTATACACCCATAACTTCTCTATAAGCATTGGATAGTAAGGTCACCTTTGTGTATGTTTTCTTTGCATTAGTATCGATGAGATTACCCAGCCAATACAATACAAGAAGGTATACTATGGTGTATATTGTTTGCAATGTTATTGTTTTGCACGATCAATAATAGGAAAAACTAAACTTGGATTCAAAGGGTGCTCTAGAGTCGAAAGAACTATCTACAATTGAGAATTTAGAGTGCAGAGGTTCAACAAAAACATGAATGTCATAGGATCCCATATCAACTAGATATCGATGTGTGGAGTGTGCTTCTTCCCTAGGTTTGAGTACCCCCAATATTGGTATTAGAGGGCAGTGCAAACAGCTAACTAATTGAAGCTACACGAGGCTAACTAGAACTGAGAAGGAGCCCACAACACTTGTAGAATAGAGTACAACCACCATGGGTGTTGTTAACATATAGTGGTGCCATGATAGGATCTCACATCAGCTAGATACTGATGTGTGGAGTTATACTTAAGTTTGTGGACTCTAGCCTTTGGGCTTGTTTTCTTCAACAAAACTATTGCGGATGTAAAAAATTTAATCCTACTTTACTATTATTATTATCTTAATACTTTTCTATTAATATTAACACTTTTGTTATTATCGTTACTATGATTCTTACAATTATTATCATCAATTTTATAATTCTTTTATTATTGTAATCCGAACTGATGTGATAAACACTGAAAATAACCAAGGAGAATGGGCCCTTACTAGCTAGCTTTTGGGCCCTTGGGTTTGACTTTTGGATATTCTCATCATTGATATCAGCCCAATTTATTGCCCTCCACAAAAAAGGATACTTGACTAGGGCTTCCCAATAAGCAATAAAATCATTTATGATAACAAAGCATCATGAACAATAAATAATATATCACATCTATCTTGGCATGATTGTTTATAGTAAATACCAGTTCATAAGTTATGCACATCAGTAAACAATATTTTATGTCGATGAACATTGATGTGTATCAGTCGCATCAAGTATCAATGATATCGTGTATTAGCAAGCAAACTTCGATACTTATTGCTGAGACATTAGCATATTAGCTAAGATTTTTTCTAAGATTTTTTCCAAACGACCCAAGGGATTAGAAGCAAGGTCCATTAAACGGACTTGACAAGTAGAGGGAAATCGTCGTATCGGCTTCGAGTAGCCTCAAATAGGTAGCCCTTTGCAAAGGTTAGTGGGCTACTTAACCAATGATAAGATATTTAAGCCTAAAAGAAAATCGCAACCCAATAGGTAACTATTAATGTTTTACAGCCAGTGGAATTAAGTACCATTCAACACACTGGATCCTATCAAAATACTTCACACATCGAATATTGTTTGAGTATCTAGAGTAAACCATGCAACAAATGAGTAAATTGTTTATTGTATAAAGATTGTGTGGAAAAAATAGAGTGACTTAGGTTAAATACAATAAGAAGATAATGCTTAGACTCAACCAAAATATTAATGAATGACCAACTCTTTTTTATAAGGATGAATATTGGCTAATGGTTGTAGCTCATGTATGTAACTTGATGATAGATAGTTAGATGCGTAACCTAACAATGAGAGATGAAATTAGGAATGAAGTTATTAGAGAAGACATGTGTGTTTGGCTTGAAGCGAACATAATTGTGAAAGGGAAGACAAATGGTGTCATGTAATGAGAAGGCCTCCAAATCTCCAATAAAGAGTTATGATGGTTGCGAAAGGCGATGAGCAGACTTAAGAAAATTGGACAGGTCATCATCGAGCAAGCTCTTTTAGATCTCACCAAGGACATGGCCTGATATAGGAGACTGTGGTGCTTTGGGGTTACGTAGTTGACCCTGAGTAGGAGAGCTTTCACTCTCCCCCTCTCTTTCTCCCTCTCTTTCCCACTCATATCTTTATGTTCATGTTTATTGAGTTATCATTTTTGCTTCTTTCCTTTTATGCTCTATTTTGATCTTTGTTGGTTTTATTGTGCACTCACACTACCTTTCATGTGGTTGCTTATTTATATTGTGGATTACAATGTTATGCTGGTTGCCCAACTTTTACAATTGTCGTAGATTGATCACTAACTCACTGCACATTTATTTTTTTAAGCCGCTGAAATTTAAGTTTAAACCATTTTTGTCACTAAAATTTTTAACTTACCATACTTTGTATCACGATTTGTGGTGACAAAAGTTAGGACAAATTTTTAAAGTGCAGTAATCAAAATAGAGCGACCAAAATAATAATTGTCTCTATTTCTGTGTTCGTGGGTCTGTCAAAAACAATCTCAACTAGTGTAGGCTAAAGTTGCGTATGTATTTAGACCACGTCAACTAGTGCAGGAGAAAGTTTTCTTTCTCGTTGTATGTCTATTTGTTTTCCTATATACATAGGTCAGTAAACAATGAGTCAACGGAAAACAATTTACCAGCACATCATCCATGGACCTTACATACAGAAACGGTTCAACAATTCACATGGAATAAGTAAGAATAACAGACTGATGAATAAACTGATGAGAATTACCAGAGGCAACCATTGAGCCAGAGCCCTGTTCGGCATATAACGGAGCCTGAAACCCGCAGTCAACTACAGTGTGATTGAACCTCTGAGAACTAGAATTCTGGAGTTCATAAAAGGAGAAATGCTCGGTAACTGTTGACGAAATCTCAAAGAGAAAACATGCAAACCCAAACGGCAACAAAGGGGCGATAAATGAAGAATCCCAAAAAGAACCTGTAATCTAAGAAGCACTTTCAAGCGATAATAAACACCACCGACTTTCATCCGTAACTCCATGAGAACAACAATCATTGCTTCAATGGCAACAATGACAGAGCCATCCGTAAAGAGGAAAAGTGAAGGAATAGGGGGGCTCGGGCTCCGATTCTTCTCTGCAACACTCGCCTGTCACGCACAGCTCGTTCAGAGTAATTTGCTCGCAGCCGCTACTCGAACCCTGAATCGGCGGCGGGTCGGCTATGGATAGATTCGGACAGTGCTATTTTTATAATTTTATAGAAACTTATTTTAATTAAAATAAGAAAAAGGTTTAATGCGTTATGCGTTTAGTTTGGTTTTTCAGAAAAGGTTTCCTGGTTTTCTAAAAATTCAGAAGACATGATTTAAAAATTAGAAAACGTGAATTTCTAATTTTGTGAATAAAATTAGTAAGCAATTTATACTATATTTTATAAGTTTTCTATATAAATGTATGTCATTATTTTCTACGTATTTTCTAGATGAAAAATTAATAACAATTTTAAGCAATTGATCCGAGGATTTATATGGGGTGATAAAGCAAATGGTAAGAAATTACATGAGCTGTCTTGGGATCAAATTTGCTTGCCTAGACACCAGGGGGGATTACACATCCGTGACACAAGGAAGATGAACTTAGCTTTTATGGCTAAGTTGGGTTGGGCTATCTACTTGAATAAGGAAGCTTTATGGGTTGAGGTAATGAGGTGTAAATATTTGAGAAAGGATGAGTTCTTGAATGTGGTGAGTAGGCCTACTGACTCCTCTACTTGGAGGAGTATTTTGAAGGGAAGAGAGGTTTTGAGCAAAGGGTTGGGAATCCGGCTAGCAAATGGTAAATCAACCAAGTTCTGGTTGGATGACTGGATTGACATTAGTCCTCTTATACAGTATGCAACACGGAGTATATCGGAAGAGGAGGCAGAGCTAAGTGCAGCCGACTTTTGCAATGAATCGGGTGGCTGGGATCTCAACAAACTCAGGGAGTTCCTGCCAGAAGAGATTGTTCTGAGGATTGCTTCAGTTTGGATTAACACTTATGATCAGACTGAAGATGCTTCTTATTGGAAGTTGGAGGGTAGCGGGGAGTTCTCGATCAGTTCAGCCTATAATGTTCAGCTTCAAATCGACTCCCAGCAAAGCATCGACTGGAAATTAGTTTGGAACCTTAAGTGCCCAAGTAAGTTGAGACTGTTAACTTGGAGGCTGCTACATGGTACCTTACCCACTGCTGTGTTCTTGGTCCAGCGACGGATCGTAAATAACGCAATGTGTTTTCGTTGTTCTATGACTGCAGAGGATATATGCCATGCTCTTCGAGACTGCCGTCTAGTAAGACAAACATGGCTTGCCATTGATCCGAAGCTGGCAGAGGGTAATTTCTTTGTATTAGATGCTGCTTCTTGGATTACTCATAACTGCAAATCCAAGAGAGTTTTGCTCAGAATTCCTTGGAGTCTAATTTTCTTGTATTCTCTCTGGATGATGTGGTATTGGCGTAATTCTGCTTTGCACGATGAGACTTTCTCATGGCCTGTTAATGCAGCCCAGTTAGTTAGAGGATTGGCTAAAGAAGCTTTTGATGTCCTATATAACTTTGATGGGAGGCTGAAGCATACAACAGGGGTATGTTGGCAGAAACCAGCTGGAGCGACAGTGAAAGTAAACGTTGATGGGAGTATACAGGGAGTCCAAGGGATGGCTACAGCAGGAGGAGTTATTCGTGATAGCGAAGCTAACTGGATCAGTGGGTTTCAGCATAAGATTGGGGTGGCTCAGATCATCGAAGCTGAGCTATGGGGAATATATGATGGGCTGAGTTTATGCTGGAATCTAGGGCACAGAAATATTGAGCTGGAATCTGATTCGTTGCAGGCTGTTTCAAGAATTGCTGAATGCAGGAGTAACAACTCTGATGGGCCTTTTAATGGAGTGATGCATGCTATCCTCGACTTATTGAAGAGAGATTGGTCTTGTTCTATCAGACACATTAACAGGGAAGCAAATCAATCTGCTGATTGGCTTGCTGCTTCTGCTAAGGCAGCCCAGTTAGGAGTACAGATCCTATCCTCCCCCCCTCAAGGCATGATACCTTTACTTGTAGCTAATGCTTTTGGAGCCTGCTGGCCAAGACCTATTTAGTTTGTAATTTTGTTTTCCTTCCTCAAAAAAAAAATAATAACAATATTAATACTATTATCATTAATAATAATATGATTATTACTTTTAATCACAATAATATTATTATTATTTTATTAATAAGTATCAATATTAGTTTTAATAAAATAATAATAATGATATTATTATTATTAACATAGCTAATAATTCTGTTTATATTATGATTATTATTATTAACATTAATATTCATAATGATATTATTATTAAATTAAATTTCAATATTTATATTAATTTTAATGTTAATATTTTTATTAATTTATATGAATATTAATATTAATAAAATAATAATATTCTAATTATTAATATTAAAATTAAAATTATTAATATCAATTAGTAATTAGAAATAATATTGCTAATAAATGTAATATTATTATCATCATTAATATTAATATTATTAGTTGTGATAATAATATTAATAAAAAATTTATTATTAATGTTAATATTTTATATTTATTAATATTTATAATAAAAATATTATTATCAATAATAATGTTTTCAATATATTATTTTTAAGAAAATTATGTTGTTATTATTATTTATATTAGTAACAAAAAAATTTATTATTATTATTATTAACAATGCTAATATTATTATTACTTACTACAATATAGAAAATTAATATTATCATAATTTCTCATAATATCAATATTAATTATTCATATAAATAATAGCATTAATATCATTGGTATTATTATTTATATTATTATAAATATTTTAATTAATCTTCTTAGTATCATACATATTCTTAAGATAAACATATTAATTATATTGTTTTTGTTATCATTGTTAATGGTGATGATGATGATGATGGTGATGGTGATATGAATTTTAATATTAATGTTATTTTTATCATGATTATTGTGAGTATTACTATTACTATTATTATTATTATTATTTGTTAATATTAATAAAAAAATACTAGTATTATTGAAACTATTAGTAATATTGTTATGAATAACGTTAATAATAATTGCCATCATTATCATCGTCATCCAATCAAAAAGAAGATGAACTTATTTTTTAATTTTTTTAAATTAAATGGTAGTTTTATGATATGATAAATAAACACATTTTTTAATTTTATTATGGAGAACGTTTTTCTTGTTTTTTATAGAAAACTAAGGGTAGAAAAAAAAAACTATTTTTAACACACCCTAAACTTGTTTATGCATTCGTAGTTCCTAAACATCATTTATACATGAATATATATTTTTTATGGTAAAGTACATATTTTTTTCTAAAACAAATATGGTGGACGTGATTACATCTTTGAAAATTTACTAAACTATTTTTAAAAACACTAATCATCTTTCACACATAAGTACATATCGTATAAGTAAAATACAGATTTCTCCTCAAAAATATAATAGACACAATTACATTTTCATAAGTTTATTGAACTAAGTGTTATTTTTATAATGTAGAATGCATATTTTTATATTAAAATATTTAAATTAGTCAACGTAAGATGCTCGATTAAATTATAAGATGTATATTCACATTTATAAAAATATGTATTTACAATCGCATATATTCATCTTAACGTATACATTTATTGATATAAAATATATGTCTTTCACTACAAGATATGCATTTACAATAATAAGATGTATATTTTTCATATAAAGATGCATATTTTTTCCAATAACATGTGAATTTATAATGCATATGATCATCCCTTGTTGTTTCATAAGCAAAAAATGCTTATTTATGTCTAGATGGTATGGTATTTTACTGTATAAGATGTGTATTAACAAACGTAAAAATGTGCATTTTTTTAAGATGTGCATGATTGTATTAAAAAGATGTGTATATGCAACTATAATGTATGTATTTCTTGATATAATATGTGTATTTGTCAATAAGTTTTATATTTATAATGGTAAGATGTGCATTCACACCATATGTACGTGTCCCTTATAGCTTTATCAAAAAATGATGTGTATTTATTTTTGAAAGATGTATATTTCGTTGGATAAAATTTGTGTTCACAAACAAAATATGTGTGTATGTGTGTGTTAAATATGTGTATTTTGTTGGAGAATGTATGTATTGTTTTAAAAAAAAGTTTAATAAACTTACAAAAATATTATCCTATCCACTATATTTTCTTAAAGGAATGTATTTTTTTGTCATAAGAGATGTATATTTGTAATACCCCGTATTTTTAAAATCCAAATTATTAAGTTTAATTATTTGATTAACGTAATTTGATGTAAATATTTAATTATTTTAATTTTGATTCGTTTTATGAATTTATCGACGATTTCGAATTCATATTTGAATTTAATTAATCGTTGTCGTTGCGAACCATTCTAGATAAATTCGTTAACGACAATGATTTTATTATATTCTTATGAGTTCGAGTCTCAGTTAAAAATATATATTCCCGTTCCTTCTCGTATTTTAATTTTTAATATTTTAAATTCGTTTTCGATTATAACTTCGTCATGTGATTACGGCTTTGTTTTGAAGTTATATTTCGTTAACGAAATATATTATTTAAATTATAGAATTTCTGTTTAAATAGTTAAATTTATTTTAATGATTTTATCTGTAGAAAATATTTCCGACTTTAAGTTTATTTAGTTTCGGAAGTCGTTAATATTTTTAGGAAGTTTTAAAATTAAAAGATTTATTTAAGAATTTCTTTTTGAAATTAATTTTCTTCTGTTTTACGCTTTTTAGTTACGAAAAATCGGTTTCAGAAATTATTTAAATTAGTCTCGGTTTATTAGAATTTGACTTAAATATTTCGGTATATATTTTTAAACATTATTTCGAGGTCTTATAATATATTTCCGTAATCAAAATAAATTTTTACGTTTGTTGTTTAATTTTTCGGAAACATTCCCGAAATTCTTTATATAGCTTGTATATCAATTCTAAGCCTTCGGATCCGTTCAAAATAAATTTTCGTTAAATAAATATTAGGTAAAATTCTTCTAATAACAATTTTACATATTTAGTATTTATTCTATACTTGTATTTGTTAAAAAAAAAATAGCACCGTCGGTGCCCCGACTCCCTCTCTTCCTTTTCCCTTTTCCTTTCTTCCTTTCTCTTCTCTTCTTTTCCCCAACAGCCCCCGACCCCCTGGCCCTGCGCCCTGCCCCTGTCCCGAAGCCCTAGCCACCTCTCTTCTTCTCCTCAGCTCCTCCCTCTTCCTTCGCTGGCCACGGCCGACCACCGCTGGTGACGCCGCGCAGCAGCCATAGTAGCAGCAGCCGCAGCATCCACAGCAGTAGCAGCCGCAACAGCGACCGAAACGGCCACGCCCAGCAGTCGCGCACAGCAGCAGCAACCGCGTAGGCTGTGCCCCACTGTCCGGCTCCGGCGAGCCTCGCTGACCACCGGCGAGCCGTCTCCGTCCTCCGACGAAGCTTCTCCGGCCTTCCCTTGTCCCGATTCATTAATTTTCGTTGGGTATAATTTTCTGAAAAACCCTAATTTAGATTTGATTAATTGAATGTGAATTAGCTTAAAAAAGCTAAATTGATTGTTTGATTGTGTATATATGTGCTGTAAGAATGATTTGGATAGGTTAATTGTATTGTTATATTGAGATTTCGGAAAAATTGGATTTTTGGCCGGGTTATGTCCAAATTTTTCGGATTCGCTCGTATTTGCGGTGTTGGATAAATTAATTATACAATATGTTTTAAAATGTACCCAATTTCATTTTGAAACCATCAATTTGATAAATTTATGCAGGTTTTATCGGAATTTGATTCCTAGGTCAAATTTTGGGTGTAATGAAATTGGGTCGTATAATTGAGCCGTTCCGCTCAATTGATTTTATAATATCGTTTAAAATGTATTTAATTTTATATCTGAAGTGTTGATTTGGGAAAATTGTGCGTAATTGATCAAAATTGGATTTTTAGGTCAAAACTCCCGCGGGATTAAATTGGATTGTGTAATCGGGTTATTCCATTCAATTGACTATATAAATTGCATTAGAATATATTTAATTACATTTCCGAACCGTCAATTTATATGTTTTGGTAAGAATTTATCGGAATTGCGTTCCGGGCCCAAAAACCCTAACTGTGCTAAATTAGGTATTTCTTCTATTGGTTTTGATCAACTGATTATTTGATATGTTATAAAATGTGTTTAATTGCATTTCTAAACATTCAATTTGATTAAATTTATAGAATTTTACCGAATTGCATCTTCGGGCCTAAAACCCTAGATTTTAAGTGAGATTAAGAGATTGGTTATTTGTATAGTTGTTTTGCTAAAATTAAATTTATAAAAGTAGCTGAAATGAGCCTAATTGTATTCTAATACCTTTAATTAGAATTAATTGATTTGAATTACCTGCGTTTATGTCGTGGACTTTAAAACCCTAATTTTGAAAATTGATCATCTGGAATTGATTTATCAGAAGATCGTTTGTTGAATTTGATTGTCTAGATTTGTCTAAAATTAGTTTAATTGTGTTTTAAAACTATCAATTTGAGGTAATCAAAGTGATTTGGCCGATTTGTGGTTTAAGTATTAAAAACCCTAATTTTCTGGGATGATTTTATAAAATTGATTTTGCTATGTGTATTTTATCTAATCGAATTCTATCTTTGGGTTTTAAATCATTTAAATTCGGTTTTAACCTAATCGGTTTGGATTTGGTTCTATGTAAATGGTTAGGTTACCTAATTAGTTGTAAAACCTAATAAATAAGTTATTTTCGATAGATTAACTTATGATCAATTATTCTTTCTCGGGCTTTCCAAATTAAGTTGAAATGTCCCAAGTGATATTTGTATTAATCCGTTTTGATTTAGTTTTAACCTTAAATTTTAATAGAGCTATGCTTTTAAGTTTTTAATTTTTGGACACGTTTTCTAATAAAGATCATTTGTGTCATTTGTGTTTATTTAATTAGAATACGTGGATTATTGATTGATAGGATAATTTCTAATTTAGTTTTCAATTTCTATCGGATCTAGGAAAGCTTTCTCGTGGATCCACGAGCTAGTGATCTCTCTCCCTTTTATCTCGCTTAGCTAGCTTCGGATCCAGGTAAGTTCTCTACATACCTCTACTTATGGGTATTTCATAAGGATGTGGCTAAGGTCCCTATGTGTTATGTGACTTGCATGCCTTAGATGTTTTGTATATATACCATGTCCGGTTGTGTACCGCATAGTTGTCCTTAATGTGTTTTATGCGTAGCGCAACTTCGAGTTAAGGTATGTGGTATGTGTTTTCTTACAACATGAATGTGATGTCCATATGTGGTAATTATGATGTGCTGTGATATGATGTAACCCTCTAGGACATGCATGCTAGGACGATTATTATTATTATTATTATTATTATTATGACATGGAGATAAAAGGGCAAAAAGAAATATTTGGGAAGTGAGTTGCTAAAAGGGAGTATAAGGGACCCGATTAGGGTTTTGGGAAGAATTAGTAACATGGAAAAGGCGGAAGTAAACATGATTAACGTTGAGTGAGGTGCGGGTTGAGAGTGAGAGTTTATGTTATGAGGAATGATTATGGGTGTTTTGGGAGAGAAGAAATATTGGGTGAAAAGGAGAGCTTACTTGTGGAAAAAGAAAGGTACTAGGGTTGAAGTGGCCAACTAGGATTTTAGAGTCACAGGTGGAATCGATGGGTAGAGCGATATGATTTGGGATTGGAACTAAATGAGATGAGGTGTTGAGGATAAATAAATTAATGGTAGTGAAATAAGAGGAAGTTGGGCCACATAGGTCCTATTAGGGTTTCAAGGGAAACCCTCGAGGCTAATGACGGGTGGAGTCTGATGTCACGAGGTGTTGGGCCTTCACCCACACCCTTAAGGGTTAGTTTTTATTATGTGTGAGTATAGAGAGAAATTGATATCAAGGTGTGATAAGGGGTGCACGAGTTCCAAGATATGGGACGGGCCCTCCTGGGAGGATAAGTGTAGATATAGTTAGCCATGCATGTCAAGGGTAAAACACTTTCAAATAAGATACGTTAAGATACTAATCACTTAAAGAGGAAGATGCTGAGCCGGGCCCAAACCGGTCCACCGGCGAATAATAGTGACCAGGAGCCGGGGTGCCCTAGAGACCGTGCCACCGGCGAACAATAGTGGTCAGGAGCGTTTTGCCCTGTATGATTTTCGGTCCACCGGCTATAATAGTGGGGGTTTCCGTGCTCAGCAACCCAAACGTAAAATTTATAAGACATGGGAAAGATACTAAATACTTACAGTGGAACACCGTGTGAGTCGGGGCTAGACCGGTCCACCGGCAAATAATAGTGGCCAGGAGCGTTTTGCCCTGGAGACTGGTCCACCGGCAAATAATAGCGGTCAGGAGCGTTCTGCCCTGAGTGTATACTTTCCAGTCCACCGGCTATAATAGTGGGGTTCCCGCACTCACATGGACTATTAAAGAATATGTGTGGAATGAATATATTATTGATGAGAATAAAGAATGAGTCACAAGCACTTACAGTGAAACACCATACGAGTCGGGGCCAGACCGGTCCACCGGTAAATAATAGTGGTCAGGAGCGTTCTGCCCTGAGTTTATATATTCCGGTCCACTAGCTATAATAGTGGGGTTCCCGCACTCACGTGGATTGATAAAGACTGTGGTGTGAAATGACTACTTTTAATAAAGATTCAAAGCAAATAAGTCTAATTGGACCATGGTCAGCTTTTATTATCTGTATTACTACATGCTGCTTATGTGAGTATGTCACGCGTTGAGTTTCCAATAATATGGATTATTCCTACTTGAGGCGCATGTGCCACTTTATATTTCGGTTATACCATGCTTATATGTTTAAATGGGATGTTACATATGTTTCATATGCTACTACAGGTGTAGGACAAGAGTCATGTTGTGGGTTGTGAGTATGTCTAATATTGTATCCGTATATTGTATCATAATTTAATATGTACTTGATTTTACAGTTTACGTCTCTCCCATAAGATAGGGTAGTGAGACTTACTCAGTATTGGACCCGTACTGATACTACACTGTTTGAATGGGTCCTGTGATGATCCACCGATGGTGGGGAGCAGACCTGTGATGCAGGTTTTGATCGGTTACTAAATTGGGGGTGGAAGGCTTGACTTGAGTGAGTAGGCGGTCCGGATAATTATCCTTCGGGATTTGTTTTGTTTAATTGTATTCATCTTTGAAAGTTAAAGTGTTGTATTTAAATTTCCAAGGGTTTTGTAATTGACTTTTAATTTCTCGTAACGCTGTCATGCTTTTAAAATTCGGATTTAATTGTTTGACAGGTTTTAGCCTTGCATCTAACATGAGATAGATGATTGATATTTATCTTATGTTAGATGTGGCGGTAACATCTCCCAAATTCTCTCCTAACTTCCGCTTATTTCTTTCAAAAAAATTTTTTTTCAGGAGTGAAATTTGGGGGTGTTACAATATTTATGTGTAAAAGATGTGCATCTAGCATTATTTAATAAAAAATTCAATAAATTTATAAAAAGTATCTCTATGTCGACCATATTTTTCAAGATGAACGTGTGTTTTATTATAAAATATGTGCATTTATTAATATTTGTAATACCTTGTATTTTTGTAAGATTTATAAATTGGAGAATTATTGTGTTTAATAAAAAAATTTAGCTCAATTTAGAACTATAATTAGGTTTGAGGTAAAAATGAATTTGAGTAAAGTTTGAAAAATTAAATAAAATAAATTTTCAGGCAGACCAATCGATTAGGTCTATGAACCGATCGATTGATTCATTATTTCAGAAAAGGTTTTATTCGACTAAACCAATCGAATGGTTTGGAGAAACTGAACAACTGGTCTATAAAATAGCCAATTGGTTTGTCCAAACTGATAGATTGGTTTGTCGGATGGAGTGCTTTTTGAAGATCAATTTTCTAGAACATTCACTACATCAAAGAAACTTTGATAATCCAACTCTAAGTTATTCTTGTGTGATTTTTAACCCATTCTATGATTTATTCAGCTTTAGTTACCGACTTGAATAGATTTGAGGGCTTGGTTTGAACAGTTGAGGGAAAGGATGACCTTACTCTTATCTTCTTCTTCCTCTCTCATCTATACACCTCTGGAAGTATGCTATGATTTCCAAATTATCCATGCAAGGCTAAGAGATTGCCTTCCCACATCAATCTTTAATTTCCCTTCTTGTAGTTGATATTTTCAAAAGAGCTCAACCTATATTCTCTACAAAATCACAATTTGAGTTCTAGAATGGAAGCCAACCTATTCTTGGTAAATCCACCCATTCAATTCAGATTTGAATAGTAAATTAGGGTTTTTGATCTATTGCATAACCTCAGTTGTTCCTTAACTGATCCATTAACTATAAATAACCCTAATCACCCTTTCTTCTTACCTTTCTTTTATCCTCCAAAATATCTGAATTCTTAAGAGCTTGTGTAAATTTTATCTCCACTTCGAGATTACTTTCAACTTCTTTCCACTTTTCTGATCATTTCTCTAGCTCCCTCTTGTTTTATCCTCACACAAGAAAGAGTTATATTTAGGAGGAAGTTGAGTTGCTTTTAGCTAAATCATATGTTTTTCTCTTAGGAGTAGTAGGTCTGTTTTCTTCCTTAATTTAATTTATTGATTTTTGAAAGTTACGCAATGATGTATGCGTTCTAATTTATTGTTTTTAAATGTTTTGGAAGTTGAAATCTTTTAACTTGAGTTTTTCCTCTTTAGTGGGAAACTTTGCTAAGCCTTAAGTAAATTATTATTACCCTTAAAATATGGCCATGATAAGCATGTGATATGATGTATTCTTTAAAATATTAATTTTATATGCTTATGTGAGAGTTTGTCTTCTAATTGATGTATGTTGAATTATGAGAAAATGCTTGATTTTAGATAAAATAGGATCAAAATGCTTGAAGATGAAACACAATTTAGTTTATGAGCTTGATAAATCTTAATACGTAGTTTGCTATGGCATGTTAAGGTTTGGATGTAGTAAGATTTTAGAGTGTGGATCACATGTAAAATGTATGATATGTGTTATTTGGGAGCAAACCGATCAATTGGTTAAACCAAACCGATTGACTAATCTTTAGAATAGTCAATTGGTTGGTCTATAGTAACTTTAGTTGCTCTCTGCTAAACCCATTGACCGATTTCTTGGAATCAATCAATTGGTCTTAGAATAGATGACTGGCCTAACCAAATCGATCGACTAATTTGAGGGAACTCAAGGGTTGGGCTAAGCCAAACCAATCACCTGATTTAGAAAAAGTGTGTTCTTTTATTCTTTTTAAACTTGTTATACTGTGAGACTTTACACAATGCTATAACATGATCATTTAATAATGAGAATACACATCGTGGCATAAATTAACTAACCTATTAGGTGGGTTAATGGGATCATAATTCATAATATTCTATTTAGTGCCTTTGGAATACTTTAATGAGTAAAATCAAAATGAGTATGTTGTCATGCTACTTTTGAATAAGATAATCCATACCTTAGTATAAATTGATTACCTTAATAGCTTGATTTGAACTTGACTAAGCACTAATGGAAATCCACCACATGGTTGGTAGGTAATAATGTCTAAGATGGGATGAGTATGTGGATGTGTTACATGAATGTTGCATGGACCTTGTATGATAACATAACATTAAGAAATAGCACACTAATCATTTAAAGTAGAAGATAATAAAGTTGTGTATTGGTTTGGGTTACCCTATCCTAGATTAGCTATTGGGAGTTAGTTTGACTTCGGGTAGGATCTCAGTGAATTCTGGTGCCTTACCTACTTTGGATACTAATGATGTGCTAGGTGATATCAATACTAAAGTGTTTGGTCACCTAGGTAAGTTACTTGAATTTAGCCAAACTATATGTCCATTGGTTGTTATTTGACATTGACCAGACTTTATATCCTCTAGTTTGGATACGCTTTCATGATATGTGAGACCATGGTGGTGGTACACTATCCATTTCTCGATAAGAATACGAATAAGGATAAAGACGTGGATAAAGAAAAAGGAAAAAAATGAAAAAGGGAAAGAGAAATGATGTCTTATAAATAAATGAACTAATGAATTATACAAGCTTTGTAAATTGTGTGAATGGATGATAGAAGCCCTAATAATTTGTTTGAATAACCTACTTATTAAAATTTTGTTTCCATCTATGATGCTCAAGTTTTGTTGATAAACATGATGAATATTGATTTGTTTGAGTCATGTATGGCATGAAGTCATGTTATATTATATAAACATAATAGAGCATGTATATCTAATTGTATGGCATATGCATGATATGTGTTTAGTATGATCTCCACATTATTCTAGGACCTTGTATGCTTGTGAATCCTATTGAGGAGGTAACTTGGCTTACTCAATACGAAGCGTGCCGATGTGTCTGTTTGTTCGATCACCTACTCATTCACACAAACAGATGACTATATGTAGGTTTTGGAGATTGCCGATAGTAGGCCTACCTCATTTTATCCTTAGGCTTGAGAGCATAGACATTTGAAGACTATTGTTCAGTTATGGACAAAGGTTTGGGGTTACGCCCTATTATTGTTTTCTATCATTGCTATTATACACTTCACTTTAATATACCTTCATATATTTCAATATTTGGGGGATTGTCGAGGTCCTATTTTGTAAATGTTTTCTTTAGTATCTATATATCGTGTTTCTTGCTCACTCTACTCTCGTGTTGATTGGTTTGGTTTCTCAGCCTTATACCTAACATGGAACGAACGACTGACACCTATCCTATATTAAGTGTGGCGGCAATACCCCATTTTTCCTAGGTGTGTTTAGTATTTTTCTATTGCCGCAATGTTTTAGAATAAAATTTTTTTAGTAGTAAAAAATAGGGATGTCATATGTCGGTATTAGAGATTTATTTTAAAGTTGTTCTATTTTAGTGTACTTTTAACATATACCACATATTGGTATTTTTAAGACATTGCTCTGGATTCCTTAACCCTTAATATCTAGAGCTACATTATCTCCTTTCTATAGTATTTCTATTTTTGTTGTGTTACCTTTGGGGGATAGGATTATGTGCTCTAGGCTTTATAGAGTGGTGACCTTTATAGTTGGGGAAGTAAAGTTTTCCTTAGATCTCATGGAGCATGAGTTATGCAACTTTGATGTGATTGTCAAAATGGACATGCTAGGGAAGCACTAAGTGTTGATAGATTACGTGCAGCAGTGTGTGGTTCTTTGGGGACCAAAGAGTGTTAGAGTCTCATATCAGAAGTGTGAGCCTAACCCTTATGTAAAGGTTGTATCATTAATCGTGATGAGTACCCTTGTTCGTAAGAGGTATTTGCTCTTCCTATGTAGTGTTCAAGATACTAAGGCTGATGAGATATCACTAGAGTGCATTGTAGTGATCCAAAAAATATCCCAATGTATTTCCTGATGAGATTCTAGGTATGTTGCCTATTTAAGATGTTGATTTTAATGTGAACATGCTATCAGGTATGAAATCGGTGTCTAAAGCACCATATCACATGGTACCCATAAAGATGAAGGGCTTAAGGCTTCGTTAGAAGAGTTGTTGGAGAAGGTCTACATTCAACCAAGTGTATGGCCTTGGGGAGAGTCAGTCTTTGTTCATTAAGAAGACGAACGAGCCTGAGACTATGTATCAACTATAGAGGATTGAATTAGGTTATAATGTAGAATTGTTATCCATTGCCAACGATCGACATCATTTTTTACTAACTCGGAGGAGCATCAATGTTCTCTAAGATTAATATTTGGTTAGGATATCGTCAGTTGAGGATAGTGAAGTAGGATATTCCCAAGATGGCATTTTAAATGTTACAAGTTCAATGTAATGCTTTTCAAACTCACTAATGTGCCGCCAGCATTCCTATCTCTCGTGAACTAGATTTTTTGATAATTTTTGGATCAGCATATCATAGTATTCATCAATGGCACCCTCATCTACTCTAGTGATTGAGAGAACCACAAACAACATCTAAAACATATCTTGGTGTTGTTAAGGACAAATAAGTTGTATGCCAAGCTTTCAAAGTATGAATTTTGGTTGGATCAAGTGGCTTTCCTTGGACAAATAATTTTGAAAGATGGGTGGTAGTGGATCCTTCCAAGGTTTAATAAGTTTTCAAGTGGCTAGCTACAACTACTAACAAAGAGGTGTGTAGTTTTCTAGGGTTAGTCAGTTAATACCGTAGATTTATCGTGGAAATATCCAAGAAATCTCTTTTGCTGACTAATTTGTTGAAGAAGACTATATGATTATAAGGGGATGAGAAGTGTGGTGAAGTCTTCAAGAAGTTGAAGAGGCATTTGACTATCTCGCCAGTGCTTACATTACCGAAGTGGATCGAAAGGTTTTGGATTATACAACAACACTTCTAAGCATGGGTTAGGTTGTGTGTTGATGCAGCATGGGAGAGTAGTGACATATGCTTCTCAACAATTGAAGTAGCATAAGAGACTGGTAGGGTTAGTACAACCATTAGAAGTTTTAGAGTGTAAGTGTGAAATCATATCTATAGACTTTGTGGTGGGTCTCCCAAAGACCCGTAGTGGATTTGATTTCATTTGGGTTATTATGGATTGTCTAATTAAGTTGGCAGTGTTTATACCAATGAAGATGACATAGAGTATAGAACAACTAGCCAACGCTTATAAGAAGCACGATGTGCAACTTCATGGGGTCCTTAGAGACATCTCGTCAGATTGAGACTCCAGATTATTGTCACACTTTTGGTAAAATTTGTAAGCTACTTTTAAGAGATGAACACTACTTTTCACTAGCCACAAATGGTCAGATAGAGAGGACCATTCAACTCTTAGAGGACACACTTCAGGTATATGTGTTAGATTTTGAAGGTAGTTGGGAGGACTGCTTAGACTTGATCAAGTTCTTCTACAATAAATATTGTCATGCCAATATCAAGATGGAACCTTTTGAGGCCTTATATGAGAGGAAATGTCATAGTCCCTTATGTTGGAGTGATATCGGCAAGACGATTGTGTTAGGGCTAGAGATGATCGAGGAGAAAAAAAGGTAGATCCAATTAATTCACGACCATATAAGAGTAACTCAGGAGAACCCCACCAAGGGATTAATGAGGTTTGACATAAGCTCAACCCAAGGTACATTAGAATGTACGAGATCATAGGTTGATTTGTCAAGGTCACTTATCATTTAATCATACTAATGGAATTAGTGTGTGTGCATAATGTCTTCCACATATCCCAGATAAGGAAATACATAGAAAATCCTTCATACATCATCCTATCAGAGTTGTTAGAGCTTGATGAGTCTCTAATTTACGAAGAATGACCGATAAGTATTCTAGACACAAAGACCCAAGCTACGTGCACTAAGATTGTCCTACTAGTAAAGGTCCTTTGGTCACGGTATGGTGCTGAGGAGGCCATTCAGGAGGCAAAGGAGGATCTTCAATAAAAGTATCCAAAACTATTTTGTTATTGTGTTATCTGTTGTTGTGACCTTTTATTTTAAGAGGGTAGTAACCCATTTTACCTTATTAAATGTAATGTGTGAACTACTATGTATTATCTAAGGTGTTCGGATCTTGGTTAGTATGCTTCGAGGTGCCACCTGTTTAAGTGGGTAGTGCTATAATACTTCATATTTTTGTAAGATTTATAAAATGGAGAATTATTATGTTTAATAGAATTAGATAATGTTTTATCTCAATTTAGATCAATAATTGGGTTTGAGGTAAAAATAAATTTGAGGAAAGTTTGAAATTTTTAATAAAATAAGTTTTTAGGTGAATCAATCGATTGATTCTATGAACCTATGGATTGGTTTGTTGTTTCAGCAAATGATTTTGTTTAACCAAACCAATCAAATAGTTTGGAAAAACTGATTGGCTGGTTAGTAGAATAGTTGACTAGTCTAGCCAAGTTGATCTACTAAGTTGTCAGGCTAAGTACTTTTCGAAGCTTTATTTTTTGGGAAATCCCTTGTGTCAAAATGAAAATTTGATAATCTAACTCTAATATGTTCTGGAGTGATTCTTAACCCTTTTTTTATCATTTATTTGGATTTAGTTTCTACCTCAAATAGATTGGAAGGATAGACTTTGACAGTTGAGGGTTAGGATGACCTCACTCTTATCTTCTTCTTCCTCTCTCTTCTACACACCTCTTGAAGTATGATTCAATTTCCAAACTATCCCTACATGATTGGAATATTCCCTTCCTACACTAATATTCTATTTCCCTTCTTGTGTTTGATATTTTTTGGATGAGCTCATCCTGCATTCTCTTAAAAATCATAATTTGAGCTATGGAATTGAAGTTAACCTATTGCTACTAAATCTACCAGTTCTGCTTATATTTGAAAGGTAAAATAAGGGTTTTTGATAAGCTGCATAACCTCACTTCTTCCTTAACGGATCCATAGACTATAAATAACCTTATTGACCCCTTTTTTTCACCTTTCTTTCAAACTCTAAAATATCTAAATCTTAAAAGCTTGTGATAATTTCCTTTCCACTTCTAGCTTACTTTTGAATTCCTTTCACTCTTTTGATCATTTCTCGATCTCCCTCTTGTTTTATCCTTAAGCAAGAAAGAGCCATATTTAGGAAGAAGTTGAGTTGCTTTCATTTGAATCATTCTCTATTTTTCTCTTGGGAATGGTAAGTCTATTTTCTTCCTTAATTTGAGTTTTTGATTTGTGAAAGTTGTTCAATGATTTTTGAGTTCTAATTTTTTGTTTTAAAAAGTTTTAGAAGTTGAAATCTTCTAGCTATAGTTTTTTCTTTTTAGTGGAAAACATTGCTAAGCCTCAAGTAGGTCATTCTTATCTTTGAAATGTGGCCCGAATAAGCATATGATATGATGTATTATGTAAAGTGTTAATTTTTTTTTATAAATATGTGAGAGTTTGTATTCAAATTGATGCATGTTTAATTAATTAAGAATATTGAGAAAAGTCTTGTTTTAGAGAAAATAGGATCAATTTTCTTGAAGAGGAAGCATGATTCAACATATGATCTTGTTAAATCTTATTAGTTTTCTATGTCATATTATGGTTTGGATGTAATAAGATTTTAGAGTGTGGATTGCATGTAAAATTTCTGATATGTGTTGTTTGGGAGCAAAACAATCGATTGATCCTTAGAATAGTTTACAAATTATCCCAAATCAATATATTGGTTGGTCTATGGTGATTTTTGTTTCTCTCTACTAAACCCATCAATCGATTTGTTAAAACTAGCCAACTAGTCTTAGAATAAACAATTGGCCTGATCAAACTAATCAACTAGTTTAAGGGAACTTAAGGGTTTGGCTGAGCCAAGCCGATGGATTGGTTCGACTAGAGTGTGATGTTTTGTTCTTGTTAGAACTTATATGCTTTGAGACTTTTCATGATGCTATAATATGATCCTTTAATGATTAGAACATCTTGGCATGAATTAACTAACCTATTGGATAGGTTAAAGGGATGATAATTCATGATGTTTCTTTTTAATGCCTTTGGAAGGCATTACTGAGTAAAATTGGAATGAGTATTCTATGGTGCTACTTTTGAATGATATAATCTATATTTTGACATTAATGGATTACCTTAATGGGTTGATTTGAACTTGACTAAGACTAATGGAAATCTGGCCACATAGTTGGAGGGTAATAATGGCTAAGATGGAATGAGTATGTGGATGTATTACATGAATGTCACATGAGCCTTGTATGATAATATAAACTTAGGAAATAACACACTAATCACTTAAAGTGGAATATACTCAAGTTGTGCATAGGTCTAGTTTACCCAATCCTTGAATAGCTACCTGGGTTTAATTTGCCGTTGAGTGTTTGTTGGTGCTTTCATACTTTGCCTTCAATCGAGGTCCTAGTAGATCCTTGTGTCTTACCTACTCTAGATAGTAATGATGTACTAGAGAGTATCAATCCTAAAAGATTGAGTCACCTAGGTGAGTTATTTGGCTTCAGCCAGACTTTATGTCTATTGGTGGTCACTTAACATTTACCTAACTTTATATCCTTTAGTTTGGATAGGTTTTCATGGTATGTGAGACTATGGGATGGTACATAGTCCATTGCTTGATAAGAATAATAATAAGGATAAAGATGTGGATAGGGAACAAGGCTAAACAAAGGAAAAAGGGAAAGAGAAATGATGGCATATAAATAAAAGACTAAATGATTTATATAAAGCTTGGGAAATAGATCCTATAACACCACAAAATTTACTACTGAAAAATTTCATTTATAGAGTTAAGCGTGGAAGCTAAAATAATAAAAATAAAGGGTGTTATTACCACACTTGGTACAAGTCCAGTTTCCTCTACCATTCTCATACTAAGTAATAAGGCTAAAATCATTACTCCCCTTAAATTAAGAACATGATTACAAAATTTAGAATAGAGAGAATGTTAGATAAATATCGGGCTAATTAAAAATAACATCAGTAGTTTACAAAACTCTAGAGAGAAATTATTGGAGGACATAAGGGTCTAAATACAACCGAAAATAAGATAGCAATAGAGACATCGGATAGTTCTACGCTCTCAAATCCAAACTACCAACATTTAACTAAAATAAGAGGCTGACCTGCAAAGTCTACTACCCATTGAATAGGCAGGGGCCTACAAGAATGAATCATTCAGTACTATAGTACTGAACAATCCCTTATACCAAACTAATATAATAAAACAGCATGGAACACATGCAAGGCATACAACTAACATGGTATGAGACATATACATGCAATAATCATTAATACAATAATCAAATTCTGCCAATGTCACGTACTACTCATATTCCTTCATCTAAAATAACTGAACTTACTAATGAACATTCTAGAGATACTCTCTGAAGCAATAATTAAAATATAACTTTACACTATAATTTTAACCTTCACATCATAATTCATGTCTCACCATAAATCCCAACCAATTACATACATCACAGGTAGGTTCACAAGTATGATATACTAAAATCTATATCATTCTAGTTATACTTACAGGTACAACATAATAAAATCCATAACATCACAAGCATACTCATAGGTATAGCATAATAATATCCATGATAATATAGGTGAACTCATAGGTAGGCATGAAGGATGCTATCGAAACCACAGGTAGGCACGAAGGTTACTACCGAGAACCACAAGTAGGTACGAAGGCCGCTGCCAAAACCACAGTTAGGCACAAAGGTTGCTACCAAACAATATAATAATTCGATAACCATTATTTCAATCAAATCATATCATTTCCATTTTTATTTACTTTCTAGAGGGGAGATCAATCAACCTGAAGATACAAAGGTACTCTAGTCATATTGATACAACAAGGTAACACAGTATTCTACTGACTATCAACCCTAGGACAGAAAGGTACACTGGTCGTACTAGTATACGAAGGTAACACAATACCCTAATGATAAGGACGCCTAATCCATAAATATGCATACCCCCTATTAGTTCGCAGAATAGAATAGAGTAAGATGTAGGGCCTGACTGGGATACTAAGGCATACCAACAAAATCCATAATATCAACTATAGGCTAAACCACGTCCTTAAGGTAGCAACCCCTGAGGAGCCACCATTTCTGATCTCGAGGTCTTTCACTTTAAGTATTAGTATTTTATGAAGGTAGCCACGAAATCGCATATAATACAAATTAATCTAATTTCCATACTTAACCGTTTTAGCTTATTTCCAATTATCCGAGACAACCATAATCAAGCTCAACATCAAAGCCAACATTAAAATATACTTAGGTCATCCTAGCCTCAATTATTCATATTTGGACACTTTATGCCGAAAAAGATCAAAATACCCCTGAGACTAAAATTCCTAGATTATCATCTATTTAAATACTAATTCAATTTTATTTATTAACTTGTCATGAAAAGGCTAAAATACCATAAATAAATTATTTATTACGTGATTTAAATTATTAGATATGTCAAATGACCATTTTTCTCTTATACATAATTTTGCACATAAAATCCTTTTTCGCACCTTTAATCCATCCAAAACACATAGTCACATATTCAACAACAACGAATATATATTAGACATGATTTGTAGGATAAGTATCATAATACGTAAAGATGACTAAATTGCCTCTAAGGCACACATCCATAATAATTATTCCATAATTATATCTAATCATGTTCAAACTATTATTTTATACATAATTATCATACAAAATATTTTCCCATCATTAGAATCATTTTAATCATACTTTCGTACCTTAAATATTTTACATCAGATAACATACTCATTTTATAATTTTTTATAATAATAATTAACACATAATTATATTGAAATAAATCATACTTAATATTTTTCATACACTAAAAATCATAATGTGTTATCATGCAATATTTATAATTTTAGTAGGGTACAACGGTTATCTGAATTCTAGCAAAACTGTAAAAATAGTGGTATCCTACTAAAGTTATCGAATCCCACTACTCAATCTTTCACACCTAAAAAGAATACCAAAATTACCAAATTAATATCTATTAGGTAAAATAATAATTATAATATAAAAATATTTATTTTTTTAAAATTACCAAAATACCTTTATATTTAATATATATATATATATATATATATATATATATGTATGTATGTATAAACATTATTAAAATCAAACACACTCACTCACTCCACATGAGCTCAATGTGAGCAGTGCTTGAACCGGGGGATGGCTGCAAGGGTGAGGCAGGGAGAAGAGGAGGGAAGGGGTTGCTGGCTGCGGTGGTGTTGGTCAGCTGTGATGGTGGTGATGGGGTGGCATTAGTGGTGAGGTGTTGGGGTCTAGTGGTGCTGGTCAGCTGCGGGAAAAATGGAGGAGGTGACAGAGAGGTGGAGCAAGGCTGGGTGATGGCTCGTGCCTGTTGGGTGTTGTGGAGAAAGGTGGGGGAAAGAGAGGAGAAGATATGGGGCTGGTGGCGGTGCTGCTGGACAATGAGGCTGTGATGGGGAAAGGGTGTTGTGTGTGTGGGGTGGTGAGGCTATTGGGTATTTCTGGTAAGCAGACGATAATGGAGAGGAGCAGGGGCTGGGGTACCAAGGTGGTGAGGATGGGCTGGAGGGTCAGTGGCTACTCGGGTGCTAAGGGCCAATGGTTGCTCGAGCTGGGGTTGCACGAAATGGTTAGGGGAGGCTAGGACTATGCATGTGTGTGCATGTAGAAAGGGGGTGACGTGAGTTAGTGGGGGGATAACTGGGAGTCGAGAAGTGTAAAGGGAGATGGAGAAGGTGGTTGGGTGTTGCAGGGTGTTGGATGATGGCTGACTCAGAGCTAGAGAGATCGAATTGAAAGGAACCAAGAGAAGAGAGTGAGTTGGGTGCATGGAGGGTTGAGAGGTTAGGGTAGTAAGGCTATGAGGGCTGTTTGGTGGGAAAGAAAAACTGGAAAAAGAGAGAGGGGGAGGAGGATGAGAAGCATGTAGAGGGCTAGAAGGTTAAGAGAGTATGCGTAAGTGAAGTTAGTGAGCTACACAGGGGGTGTTAGCAGAAAGGAATAGGGGGGAAGGGCTGTTTGGTTAGGATGGGATTGTCGTGGGAGTGTGGCGTGTGTATGTATGTATAAATGTGTAAAGGGTGGAGGTGATGGTAGCATGAAATAAGGAGAAGATAGAAACAATGGAGATATTTGGGGCACGAAAGAGGGTAGAGTAGGGGGTAAATTAATTAGATAGGGTAGGAATTTATTTATTTAGTTTTAAGTTTAATTTAAATAGGTTAGGGTACCAGATAGAAAAATAATTCGGAAAAAATTATCTTGATTCGGATAAGTTTAAAAAGGAGCAGAAATAGTAAAATAATCAAGAATAAATTTTAGGAAATTATTTTTGGGTTATAGATCAAAAGATTATTAGTAAAATAATTTAGGATAAGGGTATAAACTAAGATTAAATTAAATAATCTAATTTCTATAAAAATTTATACTTAAACTATAGAAATAATACGAATAATAATAACACTTTTAATATTAAACCTCCTAAAATAATGATTATAACTAATCATATAATTATTAATTTATATTTAAGGTTTTTAAAAATGGGGTATTACAGATCTAATAGGAAATTATGTGAACGGATGATGGAAGCCCTGATGAGTTATTTGAATAACCTGCTTATTAAATTGTTTGTTGATATCCATGATGTTCATGTTATGTTGATAAGAATGATGAATATTGATTTGTCTGACTCATGTATGGCATGAAATCCTATTGTATTATATAACCATAATAGAGCACGTATATCTTACTGTATGGCATATGCATGATATGTATTAGTATGATCTCCACATTATTTTAGGACCTTAAATGCTTGTGACTCTCATTAAGAATATAACTTGGCTTACTTAGTATGAAGCATGACGATGTGCTCATTTGTTTGGTCACCTACTTATTCACGCAAGCAGATGACCATGTGTAGGTTTTTGGAAATGGTCGTTAGTGGGCCTACCTCGTTTTAGCTTTAGGGCATGAGAGGGGGACATCTGAAGACTGTTGTTTAGTTCTTAATGGACTAGAGTTTGGGGGTACACCCTAAAGTTGTTTTCTATCATTGTAATTATGAAATTTAGTTTAATCTCCTTTCATATATTTGAATATTTTAGGGACCATCAAGGTCATATTTTGTAAGCGTTTTCTTTAGAGAGTGTGTGTGTGTGTCTCATGTTTCTTTTGCACTCTATTCTCATTTTAATTGTTTTTGTTTCTCAGCCTTATAGCTAATATGGGATAGGCACCTGATGGCTATCTGATGTTAGATGTAGTGGTATCACTCCGTTTTTTCTAGGTATGTTTAGTATTTTTTCGCTTCTACAATGTTTTAAAACAAAATTTTTGAGTGGTAAAGAAAAAGGATGTTTCAATATTATATATGTATTTTCTAAACTATCCTCTATATTTTGTTTAAAACTTTTAATTAAATTATAAAATGACATTGCTCGAAGTATCTTGCTTCTTACTACTAGTCAAGATGTCAATTGCATCTATCAAGGTAAGAAGGGGGAAAATATTTTAGCTCATCTTAAGGTGCCTAGGCCAACACAAAATCAAAAAATTTACTAGTATTGGTGTAAAAACCCCTATTGTTACAACTTAAAAGAATCATTTTAAGACAATGTTGAATCATTTTGAAAACAAAATTGGATGTTATCACCAACATATCAAGCATATGAGATGTGTTATCATCACTTAAATTCTAGTTGATGTAGGGAAAAATAGAAATGGGCCAGCAAATGAATGAATGTGCTAACAAGATAATAATAGTAATTATTATGACCTTATGATAAAAGGGAGAAAGATACAATTGTGTTTGTTGATGAACCATGCTAGTTTAGCTCATTTTTTTACCTAAATGAATAAAACCCAAGCCTCAAATTTAAACTCATTTAATAAATAAGTCTAGTTCAAACCTAGGTCAAATCATGAGTTGGCTTGAATTTAACTTGAGCTTAGCTTGTTTATTAGTTTTTTTAAAGTCTTATTTGTTAATTTATAAAAATAAGATTTCGATATAAAAATAAGTGTTTTAATCACTTTTTTCTCTAAAACACTTGACTTAATTTTCCCAAATTTCCTTCCCTTTGTATCGCCCTAACCCACTGACTTTGTGAGCCAACCATTAAAAATTTCAAATAAGTAAACAAAATGGGTGAGTGGACACCTAATGAATTTCAAAATTTACAATTCTAACTCATTCTCACTACTCTATCAACTTAACTTGTTATTTGAGTGTGCCTCATTGCATGTCTTCATCTTCCATATCAAATTTCTCTCTCAAATAAATTTGTCTCATCTATATTGCCTATATACATTGTGGAATTTTATCTCAAACCATTGAGATTATTCTCACAGTTATTGCACTTGAATTAGACATTGTCGTCTTCTACCTTGCGTTCAAGGTTAGCAAAGTCCACTAATTCTATTATATATTTTTCTTTACAATTTTTAAAAAAAATTTCTAGTTAGTTTATCTTTGCCATGTTCAAACGTTTATTTCAATTTTATGTTATATTTTATTATGTTTAAGGTGTGGTTTGTTAAATTTTCATTATTATGTTTTTTTTTGTTGAAAAATGTAAAAAGCTATTGTGATAATAGAGGAGATTGGTTCCTCTATGATTGATAAATTAGGTGTAGCTTAGTTTAATGTTTGATTTGTTTTTACTCCTACAAATCATCATTGGATTTTTCTTTTGTCGTATATACAAAAGTGATGTTAAATAATGTTGATTGCAATTTAAAAAGACAGGATCTTAACATTTATCTAAATTGAACCAATTGAGAATTTAATAATAAGATAGAACAATAATATAAAAATTAGAGATCTTTATTTGTGCAATTGTGTAATTATAAGAGGATTGAATAAATCACTTAAAAAATCACACAATAGATAATTCTCTAAAACAGAGAGAACACAATAGAAGATTTTTTCACATTCACATAAGCATAAACTGGGTAACCAAAGACATGCAAATCAAAGTAATTAGTTGGCTTACCAAACTACAGCTCCTTAAGTGTCTTCAACTCAATGGATCGGTTGGGTGACTATTTCACTAGGTATGTTGCCATGTGAACCTCTTCAGCCTAAAAATCTCTAGCTAGCCCTTCCTGTGATAAAATATAATGGGCATTCTTCAATGGGTTTATGTTCATCCACTCACTAAACCCATTCTACTATAGTCTCCCAACACAAGTGTTTTGTCTCACTATCTAATGGTCTTGACATAAATCAGTAAAACTTTACCCCACAAACTCAAGACTATTATTTATCCATAGACACTAAACTTGCTTCCCATTATACTTCTCAAGAAGGGTCTTCTAGCATTGGAAAATACCAAACACATCATTCTTATGTTTTAAGAAATACACAAATATCTTTATAGAAAAGCCATCAATAGTTGTATGTAATTACCACAAAACTCATTTGGAAACTAATCTTATTGGACCCTAAAATTTTGAATTAATATACTCAAAGGGTGTCCTCATAGCTTAGTTATCAAAAAAGCAACCCACTTTTGCTTTCCAAACATATAGTGCTCGTAGAATTCCATAGTATTTGTACTCTATCCATATAGCAACCCCTCTTAGAGAATTTAGTCAATCCCCTAACACTAATGTATCCCAATCTCACGTGCCAAAGTCTCATAATATTCGAGACTATCAACCTCAATGATGTCACAGTAGTTATCCCTACAATAGTGGAATCCACCAACTTATATAATATCACAACCTGTTTTCCCTTCATAGCCAAAAGATCCCCTCTTGTAACTTTTAGAGTGCCATCCTTAATCACACATCAGTACCCCTTATAATCCCAGGAACTCAATGAGATGAGATTCTTTGTCCTCTTAAGGACATGTCTCATGTGGGACAGTGTCCTTACCACATAGTCTTGCATCCTTTCCTTCATCATCTCAATCCCAGCAACTCTATAAGAAATATCGTCATCCATCAAGTCAGATCCACCTTAAGTCACCTCAAAAGTCTAAAACCAACTCTGGTTAAAACAAATATGGTAAGAACACCCAAGATCCAAGTTTCATCTATTAATGATCTTGGTCGGTCTATCAATAACCATGAATACATCTTCATCATTGTCATTCTAGGAAATAATAGCATCGACCTTCTTATTAGATGGCTCATCAAACTTAGCAATGAGCTTCCTATTAAGAAAAACTTCCTAATATTACCCTTCTTGTGACACCCATAACATACTTCATTCTTGTGCCAACTCTTCTATTTAGATATAAATTTCTTATGGCCACTACACCCTTGCTCCTGAATCTTCCCTTGGATACTAGTCCCTTATTGTGTGAGTACTTGGAAGTACCATTACTAGTTAATATAGTATCAATCAAATCTAGTTATATTAGGGTGGATTTCACATCCTCAAGGACCAATTGTCCTTCCTATATAACATAGTCTCACGAGATTTCTTAAAGCTTGTAGGTAAATAACACAAAAGTATTATGGCTAAATCTTCATCATCAAGATTGACTTCTATGTTGAGAAAATCCATTATAATATAATCAAACTTATATAAATGAACTTTTTAAATTAATCCTCACCTAATTTCAGGTCATGAAGCCGAATATTTAATAGTAGACAACTTGCTACAGATTTTTTCATATGCAATGTGTAACACTCCTATTTTTGCTACTTAAAAATATTATTTTGTAAAAGAATTAATTACCGAATTGCTAGGTGTTACTGTCACACATAATACAAATCTGGTTCCCTTACCTTTCTTATGCTAAGTGTTAAGGCTAAAAAAACCATAACAAAAGTTAATCAGTAGAAATATGAGACATTATATAAACAAAAGTTATGGGTAATATTGTTTGTACCATAATTGAAAATTAAAACACTAAAGGCCCACTTTGAAAAATAGGATCTCTTCCCAAGGAATCTCTTCCTTATCCTTATAGTATTCCTAGAGGCAATCTATATCCTTTAGCAATCATCTACAAAAGTAATATCAGTGCAACTTATTTGCACTTAGTAACTCATAATATCTCCCAAGAGGTAACATACCCACATTGCACATAGTCTCATAAAATCTAAAAAGCTTAGTTGAGCACAAGACATGTACCATAACTACATGCAATAATTATGAAATAACATAAATAACATCAAGTTTCAAAGCTCAATAATAAAGCATACTAATTCACTTTACATCATCTCATCGTCTAATACGCATATAAGATTAATTAAATAAATTCCAAAAACCAAGGTAGGGCATGGAGGAGACTATCGAACCAACAAATCTAAATAAAACCAAGGTAGGGTATTGAGGCAACTATTGAACTAACCCATCCAAAACAATACCAACGTAGGCCATTAATGCAACTACCGAACCAATGCATCTAAAAAATATTAAGATAGGACATTAAGGAAGCTACCAAACTAACACATCTAAAATAATACCAAGGTAGGGCACTGAGGCAACTATCGAACCAATATATCCAAAAAATTCTTTTTTATTTTCTTGCATAAAAGTTACTTTCATTTTACATTAATTGAGGGGGATACAATCAACTCAGAGATACTAAGGTACACATGGTTATATTAGAACTCGAAGGTGACACAATACCCTTACTCTTGAGTTTAGGGGCACAATAGTATTCCTGGTCATACTGGTGTACTAAGGTAACATAATATCCTCCAACCTTAGTTAAAGTATCTATATCCTTTATAGGACTCGTAAGTCGCCTATAAAGTATAATAAGGCCTTACTAAGGCATAACAACACACCAATAAACCAAAACAAATGAGGGCTGACACATCGTCTTTAGGGCAGCTAATCCTAGAGAACAACCATTCCCAACTCAAGGTATTTCATGTTAAATATTAATATTTTATGAGGTGATCACATGTGTCACATATTACAAAAAAATTCTCATTTCCATATTTAACCATTGTAACAGCCCCAAAATTCACAACTAAAAAAATTTTATTTTTAAAATTTAAAGTGGTAGAAAATATGGTAAATTTCGAGGATGCTACCGCCACACTTAATATTAGATCATTTTTTCTTCACCATTCCGGTATCAAGTACTAAGGCTAAAAATATACTTTAGACAAATCCAAGATAACAAACATAGATCAAAGTAGCGCTATAGACTAAATCACAAGTGATAAAATCTACTAATATTAGTTACACAAATAAATTATTAAAATAAGAAGTACAAGAGTTTAAGGAAAACACTATAATCTTTTCGGATAGTTCTACACTCTTAACCCGAGAATAAAACCTAGATAATGCCTACGAGCTAACCTGTAAATGCCACTACCATTAAATAGGTAGGAACCCATGAAAGGAACCCTTTAGTGCTATGGTACTAAGTAATCCTTTATAAAGAACTAAAAGGTAGGGCCCATATGAAATACATCAATTGCCACACATCAATATATGTATAATAAATTACACATATATAGACTAAAATATGATAAACATCAGAACGAGCACATGAATCAAGATCATATGTCACAAAGATTCTTTCACTTAGAAACAACATAACTTACCAAGGGAGCAACCAAGAAAAGATATTTGTGGTATAATTAAATAGCCAACACCATAATCAACGAATGCACACCATCACTTAACTCAGAGGAAAGCACAAAGGTTGTTACCATATCATCAACAAGTTATAATAGTATAATCATTATTATTTGGACTGAAGCTATTAATTAGATATTAATAATCCCTTGAATTATATCCATATAGGTTTGAGGACCCCCACTATTATAACCAGTGCGCCGATGTACATGATATACTCTAAGGCATAACATACCTAGCCACTAGTATAACCGGTGGACCGGTATATATGATATAATCTAAGGTAGAATGTATCTGACCACTATTATAACTAGTGGACTGGTAAAAGATATTATCCATATGGTTTCAACCTACGTGATATTCCACTACAAGTGATTAGTGTCTTTCCATTTTAATTATCACACCTATTACTTAAGGGAGAGTTCATGAACCCAAAGACACAAAAGGTACACCTGTTATATTAGCACATAAGGACATCACGGTATCCTACTAACTATCAACATAGGGATGTAAAGGTACCCTAGTTGCACTAGTGCACAAAGACACATAATATCCTACTGAAAAAGACACCTAATCCATAAGTATGCATATCCCCTAAGTACATCCATAGAGCTAAATAGAGTAAGATAGAGAGCTTGTCTGAGGCACTTAGGCACATTAGCAAAATTTAAAATAATCGTGAGATAAACCAAGTCTTTAGGGTAACGATCCCTAAAGAACCACCATTTTCGATCTTGAGGTCTTCCACTTTAAGTATTAATGTCTTAGTTAAGGTGACCATGAGAACCACATTAATTATAGGCATAACCATTCTTATTTGTTTCTATTATTATGAAGTAGTTAATATTATGACTATTGTCAATGTTAACTTAATTAGTCTACTAAGGTAGTCCTAGGTTCCAATACTCACACTTGGATACCTTAGGCCAAAATGACCAAAATACCCCTAAAGCTAAGGCTACCTCTTTGCTATCCACTTTTAATACATACTTCATTTTTATTTATCAACATGCCATAACAGATTAACATACCATAATTATAATATTGATTATGAAGTTAGAGTACCCTACACACTAAATGATCATTTTATACATAAACCCTAACATACTCTTCTAAAACTATGGGCACACATTCTTATGCATAATTAGCAATTAAGGCACTTCTTACATGCTTATGAAAATAACATCATTACACACCCTCAATTACCTATTTAATCCTAAGCTATATATGCTCTTGATAATATACTATAATTCACGAAAATACCCCTGGGCTTTATAATGTTCATGATCAGACTTAAACACGCGATGCTAAGGCGAAAGCCCCTATTATCATATTTAGTATTAATTTATTCCTTTTATGCATACTTATTAGCCCAATCACCATTTTCCTATAAAATTACCAAAATACCCCTAGCCCATATGTTATTGATTATTATGTTGAAGTAAGTGACACTAGGACAATAAACCATTATTGCCATTTTAAACATCAATTAATACCTACCTCGCATGTTTATTAGACTAATCCCCATCTTGCCTACAACATCACCAAAATGGCCCCTTTTACTCTCATAATTACCAAAATGCCCTTATCATTGTAAAATTACCAAAATGCCATTCTCATTGTAAAATTACTGAAATTCCCTTCTCATTGCAAATTTACTAAAGTACCATTCTTACCTACAAAATTACTAAAATGCCCTGCTTGCTTGCAAACTTACTAAAATGCCCTTCTCATCACAAAATTATTAAAATACCCTTCTCACTTGCAAAATTACTAAAATTCTCTTATTACTTGTAAAATTACTAACATTCCCCTCTTACAAAATTACTAAAATTACCTTCTTACTTACAAACTTACTAACATGCCCTTTTTACATACAAAATTATTAAAATACCCTCCTAGGTCATTTCATATTAATAATTATGCCTCACATACATTACTAACACTACAAAACCCATATTATTATTCTTAGCACCCATTATTACCTAACATGCATATTTATTTAAGAAACCTCCATTTTACATGCAAAATTACTAAAATGCCCCTAACATGAAATATTGATATTTATGCCCAACATGTATTATTAACACCAAAAAACCCTTATTATTATTCTTAGCATCAATCCTCACCTACTATGCCTATTTGTTTAGGTCATTCCCATTAAACATGTAAAATTACTAAAATGCACTTAGTACATAAAATAACATTTTTCATGATGGAATATGTATTTTTAATGCTACAAAATCCTATCATCATTTTCAACACCACAGAACACTTAGCATGCATTTTTATTAAGATAATCAACACCATACATTAAAATTACTAAAATTATTCCTAGGTCATAAATATTGATATTTCTACTAACACTTATTTTTATACTCCACCGAACTTCCATATCCGCTCTTAACATCATGTATAACACATTAGTCACCCCATTTAGGTTTAGACACCATGATATGTCCAAATGACCAAATTGGCCCTAGGGCTCATATTAGTATTATTTTCATTACCAATGTCCATACTTACTTATTATAGCATTTATATGCACATAAAACTTATCATCAACATCATCCCTTTTTCTTAGCTGTCATTTTTTGGTAATTAATAAAGAATATTATTAAAATCAACAAGAAGAGATTACATCAAGAGTATCAAAAGCATTCATACTAGGGGAAAACTACTAGCTAATTTGCATATTCATACTCCCCCTTCTATTATTACATCGATAAAGTCTAATGTGGAATCGCTTTATAATATCCTTCACCATGTGAGTTGGGTGGTATGATGACCCATTGAACATCAAAGAGTTTCTGCAGCACCAAATCCCGTATATAACTTCTCCAAATAGCACCTTGGTGCACTCAGCCCTTAAGCTACCCTCTTTTGTACACTATACAATTTGCTAAATCAAAGAGTCCCAGTTTACAGCCTGGATATCCATGCCCATCTAAGGCTTAATCATATCCCAAATTTTCCCAACAAAAATACAATGCAGAAATAGGTGATCCATTGATTCCGTAGATTCTGCACAAACACCACATTCAATGGGTAGCTGTAAGTTCCATTTTCTTAACCTATCTCTGGTGGGAAGGCTCTTATGGCAGGCTATCCATATTATAAAGGAGAATCTAGGCCTCCCAAAATGATTCCAAACTAGGGATGCCCAATGCTTCTTGTTTTCCTTGTATCTTAATATTTCATAGGCCTTATGAATTGAGTAAGCACTAGCACCACAATTACCAACTAAAATATGTTGTAGTAGGAGGGGTCGAATCTTCATAATATTCCTAAATAGCCAGGAGTGGTATGGATGAGTAATAATAGTGGATATATCTTTGTCTTTTAAGTAAACACCATGCACCCACTTTATCCAAAGACTCTCTTTGTTATGGAGAATTTTCCATATCCATTTCCCCAAGGCTGCCTGGTTCCAAGTTTTTAAGTTAATCAATCCCAGCCCACCCTCATCTTTGGGAAGACATACTGTCTTCCAAGCAACAAGATGCTTGTGCCCAGAGCTAGATCCAGACTAGAGAAAGTTTCTGCATATTCTCTTGATGTGGGAAAGTATACCAATAGGAAATGATAAGATTTGAGCCTAGAAATTTGTGATACCTTGCAGAACAGAAGATATCAATTGTGATCTTCCTGCATAGCTGAGATAATTGCAAGTCCAATTTCTTATTTTGGCTAGCAGCTTGTCAATAACATATTGGTAATGTTTAGTTTTCAAACATGAAGATACCAAGGGGAGTCCCAGATATTTGAATGGAAAGGCTCCTTCATTACAGCCAATTTTCCCAATGATGTCCTTTTTAATCCTGTCACAAACCCCAGCACATAAAATAGAACTTTTGCTTGGATTTGCTGTGAGGCCCGAGCATTTGGAGAACTGGTCTAGTGTGTTTTTTAGCAGTACCATAGAAGCAACATTTCCCCTGCAGAAGAGGAGGAGATCATTTGCAAAACTCAGATCAATAATCCTCAATTTCTTACAGCCTGGGTGACCATGGAATTCAGGTTGTTTCCAAAGTTTGCTTAGGTCCCTATGGAGGTATTCCATACATATAACAAATATGTATAGAGAAATAGGATTTCCTTACCTTAGCCCTCTTCTACTCATAAAGGGTTTGGTTAGTGTACCATTCACATTGATAGAGATATTAGCGATAGATATGCATTGAATGATCATCTCAATGAAAGTCTAGGGGAACCTCATAGCTTCCAACACCTGCTTGATGAAGCTCCATTCAACTGAGTCAGTGAATGATGCTTGATAATTTTAGCTGCCATGAGCACATTTTCATAAATCACACGACCCTTAATGAATGCAGTTTAGGAGGAATCAATGAGCTTCCCCATCACCATTTGTAGCGTATTAGCCAGAATTTTAGAAATGATTTTATAGATGATGTTACAACAAGCAATGGGTCTAAAGTTTTTTTTTACCTTAATAGCCCCTGAACACATAGGGATGAGAATAATAGCTGTGTTATTAATTTTTTTCAACAGTCTTCTAGTCCTCCAAAATTCCTTAACAGCAGCCACTACATCTCCTCCTATAACCTCCCAAGATTTTTTGTAGAAATAAGCATTAAAACCATCAGGACCCGAGGCCTTGTAATCCCTTATGGAAAAGATAGCTTTCTGGATTTCCTGACCTGAAGGTTCACGGGTAAGGGAGTCAGCCTCTTCAGGAGATAACAGGGGGCCTTCAAGAACTGCATTCTCATCAATCCCTTGTAGAGTATTGGAAGCAGTTCCAAGGAGAGTTCTGTAATAGAGGACAACCTCTTCTTGAATGTCTAGATCACTGGTCAGCTCTTGGTTTGCTTCATCTACCAACTTACATATACGATTCCTCTTATTCCTCATCTAGACATTTGCATAGAAATATTTAGCATTTTGGTCTCCCAACTGGATATGGGATTTTTGTTTGAAAAAGTGTTCCTCTTCTGTAGTTCTTCTATGTCAGATTCTATTAGCCTCCATTTCCTCAGCAACAAGGTCATTATTTAAAGGATCAAGCATTGCTTTTTCCTTACATTTCTGCCAATCAATCCAAGCTTTGTGGGCTTTAACAGAAACATGGCCATTTTTGCTATTATACTATCTAAGCCTTTGCTTGAGAAGCTTTAGTTTTAACACTACCTAGAAGGCACATCTTCCCTGGATATGAATATCCCAACATTCTTTAACAATTTGACTGAACTCCTCCCTTTCATCTCAGAAATTTATGAATTTAAATGGTTTACTCTTAGTGGGTTGCTTTGAATTTAGGTGTAGGATCAGAGGGTTATGGTATGAAGTAGGGTTGTGCAGATTATCCACATAACCCTCAGGGAAGGAATCCAGCCAAGAATCATTACCAAGGATCCTAACAAGCTTACAATAAATCCTTTGATTGGCCCCTGTTAGTTTCACCAAGTGATTAAGCTACCATTGAAATGAATATCATCCAACCCACATTCATGGAAACACTGCACACATTCCTCAATATCTCCAATGTCAGTTTTCCCACCAATTTTTTTCTTTAGCCATACAAATCACATTAAAATCTCCAAGCACAAGCCAAGGAGTAGTGATATGGGATTTAAGATTCTGCAGCCAATTCTACAAAGTTTTCCTCTACCTACCAGTATTATGGGCATATATAACAATCATAGAGAAATCTTGGTTGATAACATATTAAATCATATACAAGATAACATAAAAATCATGGGATTGATAACAACACATCATATTCACATAAATCACATACTAAAAACTCTAATGTGCTAATATACGATAATCCGTACATTTTAGTGGGGTATAATGGTTACCTTATTTCTTGCAAAAATAAACTTTATTTGTATTCCAGTTTAAAAGCTTATGTATACTCTATGATATCTCATCAATGTAATTGAAAACCATTATATATACCATATGGACATTTATTAGTTTATCCTTTTTTTAATTTGGCCACTTGATTTGGGCTTAATTAATGAAGGTTAAGTTCGGCCTTATATGAGTGTATATATATATATATATATATATGGAGCTAGTACATTCAGTGTTGGATAATGGAACATTAATAAATGAATGAAAGATTATCTGAATCCTTAAAAAAGATTTAGACCTCCCTTCATTCCTCTTCAAATGAGTTTATCTTGAGAGAGTTTAGGTATTTTTCTCTAGAGAAATTTATGCTTTCTGTTTACAATTATTTTGATCTTGGTGAAGATCAAAAATTCTAATAGTGCATTTGATTTGAAGTAAAATAGAAATTCAATTCTTATCTCTACTTTGATCAATATTATTCATCAAAGAACAAAGGAAAAAGGTCATGCATTATGAAGGATAATTCATCTATTATCTTTCACATCAAGGCAAGTGAGCTAATGTGCCTTGTAAATTTTTTATCCTTTCATAATTTTATGATGATGTTGGTATTTTGATGACTCGTGCTAGAATCTTATAGTATTTTGAGAAAAAAAAGGTATGATTTCATGAGAAAACCCGATCAATTTGATATAAATGCAACATGATTAGTATATGATCATGTGTAACCTCTATATTCTATCATGATGATATTATGATTTTGATATGGTTGTATTTTGGAGCCTTAATTGTATTTAAAATGCTTATAATACACTATTAGGAGTAAACTGATCAAGTAGCTAAGCCAAAATGATAAACTAGTCTTAGCCTAACTAATTGACTTAGTTGTCTGTGATGACTTTGGTGGTCTTTGGTTAAACCCATCAACTAGTTTATTAGAACTGATTGACTGGTTCTGACTTGAAACTCTAGTGTTTGGCTAAGCCAAATCGATCGATTATTTTGCCTAAACCAATTGACTAATTCATCTAATGAGTATTGTCTCTCTCTCTCTCTCTCTCTCTCTCTCTCTCTCTTTTAATCTTGGTATTGTTTGAGATTTGATAATATGATATAACAAGATTATTTAATGATGAGAATACACATCACAACATGAATTGACAAACCTAGTTAATGGATAAATTTGTTCATTATTTATGGTATTTTTAATAAGTGCCATTGGAAGGATTTAATGTGAAAATTGGAGTAAATATCCTATGATGCTACCATTCAATTATAGAATCCATATTCTTGGTATGATTGGATTAATTTAATGGATGGATTAAACTTGGATAAGTGCTAAAGGAATTCCCATCATATGGTTGGATGGTAATAGTGGTTAAGTTGCAATAGTTATGTGGATGTGTTGCTTTAGTTATTTTATGGGCCTTATGTGCTAGCATAATCTTGGAAAATAAAACTCTAATCACTTAGAGTAAAAAATGATTGAGCAATACATAAGTCTAAATTTCTTGATCCTCGATTAGCTACTAGGGGTGAGTTTATCTTCGAGGGGAATACTAGTAGATCTCACCATCTTACCTACTCTTAGACATAGATGGTGCATTAGAGGTATTGATATTAAAGGGTCAAGTCACCTAGATGGTTTATTTATCTTTGTCTAGGACTTATGTCCAATGGTGTTTACTAGGATTAGGAAAATTTTTATTTCATTTGGTTTGGTACAGTTTCCATGGTATTGAGACCATGGGTTGGTAATCCAGCTCATTTCTTAGAAGGGAATAATGGTTTATGAATAACTAACCTAATGGATAATGTAACTTGGAAAATGGGCCTAATGGGTAACTCATGTTAGTCAATCATATA
Source organism: Tamarix chinensis (assembly GCA_030549775.1). Lineage (NCBI taxonomy): Eukaryota > Viridiplantae > Streptophyta > Magnoliopsida > Caryophyllales > Tamaricaceae > Tamarix > Tamarix chinensis. The sequence goes on from CM060174.1 coordinate 38,725,826, forward strand.
AGTGGCTATTGAGTTGTTGACTTACTTACATGATTCTATACGGATATCCATGATATCTGTATTATAATGATAATAATAATGAGTTATGAATTATCTAAGTTTGGAATGGCATGGAATTGTGATGCATTCTGTGACCATGATAGCATATGTAAATCTAATTGTATCATGTAAACACTTTATGTATTTAGCATGATTTCCATATTATGTCTTGGACTTGCATACTTATGACTCTTGTTAGGAAAAAAACTTGGATTACTCAAGGCATAGCTGTAACACCCCCAAAATTCACTACTGAAAAATTTCATTTAATTAAAAGAAAATTAGCGGAAGGAAATTAATAAACCGTGAACTTTGGGAGTATTACCACCACACTTAAAACCAGACCGGTTCACTCATACCGTTCTAGTACCAAGTGCTAAGGCTAAAAGAGTAAAATACAATTTTACGAGAAACTTAAGCATTTAAAAATTAGAGTAGCACAATAAATAGTTTACGAGAGTAAAATCCAACAACGGTGATTACAAAATAACAAATACATTGAAGTTAAAAGAGACAGATTAAAACCCTAGAATTTATCGGATAGTACCTTACGCTCTTTCCCGAGAGCCCACTTGAATAGCACCTGAATATGACCTGCAAGGGGTACTGCCCATTGAATAGGTAGGGGCCCCACAAATGGAACCCTTCAGTATTATGGTACTGAGTAACCCTTTGAAAACGCACTTAAAAATAGGCACGCAATGTAACACATGAAATACTACTGCATTCGTACATAACCATAGGTGTAAACATGATATTCGGATCCATTTATTCACACATCCAACAATTCGATCATATATTAGTAGCGTATACGTAACATTCACTTTCTTACATTCTCATACTTCACAAGTCAACCAAATATTAATAGGCCATAATGAATAATCGATATATTTCGAGCCTTAAGGCCATTGGTCCATCATTAATCAATCATTTCAATGATTAGTATTTTTCCATAATTTATTCACATCCAAAACAAATTTTATTGAGCCCGGGACCCCTACTATTCTGGCTGGTTGATCGGAATACATATATATATATCATCCAGGGTAAAACATCCTGGGCCACCATTATATCTGGTGGATCGATACTCATGAACATTATCCAGGGTAGAACATCCTGGGCCACTATTATATCCGGTGGATCGGTGCTCAACATATAATTCAATTGGTCCCAACTCATTAATCTTTCACTTTAACGATTAGTGTTTTCCCTTTTTATTCAGCATCACAATTCCATTTCTTTGCCTTGATAGGGAGATCAAGATCCTGGGACACAAAGGTACACTGGTCACACTGGTGCATAAAAGCTACTCAGTATCCTTCAACTATCAACCCAGGGATGCAACGGTATCCTAGTTGTACTGGTGCATAAAGCTAACTCAGTACCCTACCGACAAGGACACCCAATCCTTAAGTATGCGTACCCCCTAACTAGGTCTGTAGAGCTAGATAGAGTAGATATAGGTCCTGGCTGGGGCACAAAGGCACTCTAGCAAATACCAAATAATCATGGGCTAAACCACGTCTTTAGGGTAACGACCCCTAAAGAGCCACCATTCCTAATCTCGAGGTCTTTCACTTTAAGTATTAGTGTCTTAATTAATGGTGATCACAAAAGCACAACAATCGAATAATTATTCACTTTTCATCATTCGGATATCATTAGACATTTCTTATTCAAATGATTGTCCAAGGTAATACAGAGGAATCCTTAAGGCCATTCTAACTCATCTAATTTCGAATTAGAATTCGTTCTAGTGATTCTTACTAATCATCAAATACTCCTATCTCGCTAAACAACGTTATTTGAGTCATATCACAAATTCCACAATCACAATGACATATTAGATACAAACTACTCATTTACCCCTTACTTATAAAATTATTAAGTCATCCCCTTCCTTACTTGACAAATTACCATATTACCCCCTTGTTACAAAATTACCAAGTTACCTCTTATTCGATTTAGGTTACCAAGTTATTACTCATACGTATTAGGTCACTAATCCCCTCTTAATAATTATTACATTTAATATACTTTCCATTTAGTTGGTTAGATTACCACTTTGCCATTTTTCCTTTATTATAATTAATAAATTATCCTTGAGTTGGTCAAATTACCAAATTACCCTTCCTCCTTATCCTAATTACCAAATTAACCCTTTATTTAGTTAATTACCCAATTACCGTCCTCTATTATCAATGACCAACTACCCTTCTCCATTATCAAAATTACCAAACTACCCCCGGTTGGTTAAATTACCAAATTACCCTCTCTCCTTATCCTAATTACCAAATTACCCATTGGTCATTTAAATTACCAAATTGCCCTTCTTAATTGTCATGATTACCAAGCTACCCTACTCCATTATTAAAATTACCAAAATACGATCTAGTCAGTTAAATTACTAAATTACCCATCATATTTATCATATTTACCATTTTACCCTTCTCCATTATTAAATTATCAAATTACCCTTTAGTTAATTAAATTATTAGTTTACCCTTCTCAATTATTATAATTACCAATTTACTCCTTTCCAATTTCCACCTTTACCCCTTTGATTTACAAAATTACTATTTTACCCCTTTACCTTCAAATTTACCATTTTACCCCTTAACTCCCAAAAATACCACATCGTCCCTTTACTTATAAAATTTCCATTTATCCTTAATTATGAAATTACTATCTTACCTCTTTTAATTTATAAATTACCATTATGCCCGTTAATCACAAATTACTATTTTACCCTTTAATTATAAAATTATAATTTTACCCTTTTATTACAAAATTACTAGATTGCCCTTTTATTACAAAATTACCAAATTGCCCCTTTTATTATAAAATTACCAAGTTGCCCCTTTTATTACAAAATTAATAAATTGCCCCTTTTATTACAAAATTACTATTTTACCCTCCTTACTTCCAAAATGACCAATTTATCCCTTACTTCCAAAATTACCATTTTATCCTTTATTAACAAATTTACTATTTTTCCCTTGCCTCCAAAATTACTATAATACCCCTTTTTACTAAAATTTACCATTATACCCCTTAGCACACCATGCCACTTATATTAAATTATTATTATTACTACATAAAATATTAATATTAATGCATCATCCACAACTTTTAAAGTTAATACAATAGTTATTAACACCCATATATAGATTAAGCCATATTCTTGTACAATGTACATTAATAAAATCCCCTAAGGCCCACAAAATATTAAACATGTATTAAATATTATAATAGCATAAAACAATATGGATAATACTTAACATTTTCCTTAACAACCAAATTATTACCTTAAATATTATTTCTATACATATCATATAACCTATCATGCTTCCTTTTATCAACCAACACAATAACCACATATAATATACTAAACAACATATATCAAGCATAATACACCTTAAAAATGCCTAATGTACTAACATACGTTAATCCATGTATTTAAGTGGAATTTCACGATTACCTCAATTTTTTAAAAAACGAACCTTACCGGTATTCCGGTTCAAGGTTCAAGCTTGATTTATCAAAACTAATACCTAAAAATAATTCAAGACTTATTAGATTAGAAAAGATAAAAACCAAATTATAAGGCTTATAAGACTTAATTAATCAACAATTAAACTAAAATATTATTATACTTTAAAAATTATTAAACAACTAAATCAAAGAGGGTAGCAACCCATACTGCTCATGCAGCATGAGCTGCATGCAGAGAAAGAACAATGAGGGACACGAAGGTGTTGAAAATAGGGGAAAATGGGCATTTTTGGGTTGGTGGTTTGGGGCTAAGAAATGGACATGGTGGGGAAGGATTTGGGGCAAGGGAATGGTGCAGAAGTGTAGAGGGGGTGTAGGTGGTGGTCGGGGATGGGTTGAAGGTGGCTAAGGGAGGCGGAGACAGCGACAGCGGGGTTGCAAAGGTGGTGGCCAAGGAGGGGTCGAAATGGAAGGTTGGTGAGGAAGGAAAAGGGAGGGGGAAAACAAGGGCCTGCAGGTGGTGTTTTCGGCCAAAGGAGTATTGGGGGTGGTAGAGGGGGTTGCAGGGATTATTATGGTGGTTCAGGTGGCAGCATAGGCGGCAGAACGATGGCTTAATATGGCGGTGCAGGGTGGTTGCCAAGAAGGGAGGGAGAGAAGAGAAAAAGAAGAGAGGAGGAAGAAGGGGGCTGCGGGGTGGCTCGATGGGGGTCGTGATCGGTCCGGGGTGAGGTAGAGGGTGGTAGGAGGTGGTGCAAGTGGTGGTTAAGGCGGCGTAAGCGGCGGATATCAGCGGCGAAACAAAAACAGGGGGAGAGAAGGGAGGAGAAGAAAGGGAGAAAATGAGGGTCGGGGCATGTGAGGCTTCGAGAAAAAAAAAGGCCAAATGGGACGGGAAGGGAAGAAGAAAAAGAAGAAGGAGAGAGAGGAGGGGATAGGTAGGCTCGAGGGTGGCGGTAGGCGGTAGGGGGATGGGAGTTGTAGGGAGAGGGAGAGGAAAGTGACAGCAGGGAGAGGGAGAAGAAGACAGGGATGGTGGGACCGGGATGGTGCAGAGAAAACAACGAGAGGGAGAGAGAGGGAGACAGGGGGAGGTCAACGAGGGAGAGGGAGTTGTAGGCGAGATGGCGGGAGTCGGGATTCTCGCCGGTGATGGAGGAAGAAGAAAGTGTCGGGGGAGGGTGCTGGTTGTGCGAGCAGACCAGCCGAAGGAAAGAAGGAGCCGGTTTGGTCGAGGAAGAAAGAAAAGAAAGGAGGAGGGGGCGGCCGAGCTATGTGGGAAAGGCAGGGGAGGAGGAAAAATGGGCCAGTGACCCAAACATAGGAGAAGGGTAGAAGTAGGCCGGTGGCGGCCCAAAGAAAAGAGAAAAGGAAGAAAAAGGAGAAGGAAAAGGGAAAAAGGAAAAAGAAAAGGAAAGATAAAATAAATAATTTAATTGATAAAATAATAAAATAGAATAATTTTGTGTAATAAATTGATTTAATAATTTAATTTAAGATAATTAAAATATAAGGGTTAAAAAAGATAGTTTTTTTTTTGTAAAATAAGGGTTTAAAATTTTATTTAAATAATAAGAGTATAATAAAATAACAAAATATTTATTTTGATTTATTAAATATTTATACCCAATTTTATTTTATCAAAAATCCATAAAATAATTAAATTAAATAAATTTAAAGGCTAATTTATTCCCAATAAAATTTATTTATTAAAATATAAGCTTTTAAAATTTCGGAGGATTACAATAGCATACTAATGTGCCTATTTGTTTGGTTACCTACTCAACCCCACAAGTAGAAAACCTTGTGTAGGTTTTTTATGATGTCTGGTAGTTGGCCTACCTTGTGTTAAGCTTCAAGGCTTGAAAGTGTAGTCATTTATAGTTCTTTTGTAGGTCCTTGAGGGACTATGATTTTGGAAAATTCCCTACTGATGTTTTATCTATATTGTCTTTCAGTAATTTCATTTTACTCTATTATATGAATTTTGGATATTTTGGAGACTCATTGTGGCCATAATTATAAACTCTTATTGTTGGTATTTTTATACTATATATTTTTCACATTCTATTTCTCGTATTTGGTGTAGATGTTTTTCTTAACCTTGTATTTAATATGGGATAGATGGTGTACATCTATCTTATGTTAAGTGTGACAGTAACATATCGTTTTTCCTAGGTATGTTTGGTATTTTTTATTTTTGTGATATTTTAAAACAAAAACTTTTGGTAGTAAAAAATGGGGGTATTACACAAGTCAAGTTGGCATTATTGTGTTAGCTTTTGTACTACATAATGTTTATCAATTGCATAAGTTAGGTATGCCAATTTTACAATACAACTTTGACATTGAAGAAATATCATATGGTGACTTATTCAATCCAAAATGAAAGCAACAATTGATTCTTGTACACAAAGAAATAGCAACACCAATTTGGAATTTAATTGAAGACTCATCATGGATATGTAATGGAAACTAAATTATGTTGTATTATTCTATTGTTATAACTATTGTATTATTATTACTTGATATAGTTAATGTTTTATGACGATGATGATAATTAACGAATTAATACTATTTTTTTTCCAATTTATCACTAATGCTATTACTTTATATTAGTTTTTCGTTTTTCGTTGTTGTTGTTGTTGTTAATTTTTTTTAATAAATACCATTTTTTATTAATTATAACTAATATTAAATGAAAAAAATATATTATTTAACAATAATAAAATCAATAATAATAATATTATTATTAAATTTCCAATCAGTACTATTTTTTTTTTCAAATTTATCACTAATTAATACTATGTTTATTAATTCGAACTAATATTAGATTATGATGATATTTTCAATTAATAATATACATATACATATACATATATATGCTATTAATTGAAAATAATAATTTTATTAATTGTAATTAGTATTAGATGATGATGATGAGAATAATAAGAATAATAATATTGTTATTAATTGATATTAGTTCTTAGATAATAATAATAATAATAATAGCGAACAAAAATAAGATGAAGAGAAGAACCCTTACGCTAATATCTCGTGGTGGTATTCTATGTTCATTTGGACATTAAAATAAAAAATGAAAAATTGGCATATCCGATTCGGTGAACCAATTAGAGATATTTATATATCCTAGTAATATACAAATGTTCCATTCTCCTACTAGAAATGGTGGTCCAACTCCAACCAACCACGAAGGATCAATTTTTATTTTTATTTCTCTCTTTTGCTTTAATGGAAAAGTAGCAAAAAGTGCACAGGAGCCTGTATCCCTATCAGAGAATTCAGTCGGGGCTAACTAATAGACCTTGCATTGCCCAACCCAGAGCGTATGTCCGGTGCCGACACCACAATACTGAAAACTGCTTCAAACCAATTAAAAAAAAAAAACAAAAAACAACTCGATACCATTAAATATATTTTTTCCTTGAACATTCAAAAAGCCACATGCCACATTCACATGCATCCAGCATCCGTAGCTACTCTACTATTTCTGACCGTTAGCGCCTTTCCTTCTTTTTTCTTCCGTTCTTCTACCTATTGGGCAGATCAAAAAAATAAATAAAAGAAATAAAAACGAAAAACATACCCAACGGCCATACGATACTAGCCGTTTGATTTGAAAAATAATTTTTACAGCGTGTATCCTTCCAGACAGTACCCGTTGTTTCCGTTTTAAGCCACCATTTACATTTTTCTTCCATATCTTCTTTATTTTAAAACTAAACAAAAGTAAATACATACAGATATCATACCTGAGTGGGCTGAGTGAGTGAGGCACCTATTTAATTTAGCCCAGGGGAGCCAGATGTACGTCTTAGTTATCTAGATCCTTTGAATTCTCTCTCTCTCTCAAAGTAGACTGGGCTTGGGGTGTGGTTAAGTTCTAGGGAGAGAGGGGGAGAGGGGTAAAAGGAAAGATCGATTCAATTCCTTCCCATTTGATTCGGAAAGCAGAGATGGAAACCAAGTTTTCCGATGAGAACAATCCATCATTTGTCAAACCCGTCTTCCAATCTCGAGGTAAATAGTACTATGAGGGCCCTTATTTGAATTTGAAATTATGAGATTCAAAGAGAGAGCAAGATCTCAAATGGGGTTTTTGATATTTCGCCGAGCTAGTTCTGAACTGAACCGGGCTATTTCTTTCTTGATATTTTCGTTGCGTTCTACGTTCTGTTTGAGTTGTCTGTTGGTTATGATTGAGATTCTACATGTCTCAAGTGCGTTGTTTTCTTTTTTCTGGGTTTGGAAACGAAGGTGGAGCGGACGTGACGGCACGGAAATTCGGTGCGGAAACTAGAAGAAATAGAAGGGCTTTGGGTTTGATCAATCAGAATGTTGGTGCTCAACCTTACCCCAGTGTTGCCAACAAGAGATCCATGACACAGTATGTTACGGCTGATTCAAACTCCATGTCTTGAGCCGGTCCGCAATTTCTTGTATATAACTAACTATATTATGCATTAATTTCCATCGTTACATCAATGCAGAGAATGCGTTATCTATGATGAGAACCTCCACAATCCAGTTAAAAGACCAATTACGAGGTTAATTCAATTAAAAGATACTATGGCTATATAACTGTTATTTGTTTTAAAAGAATGTATTTAATTTTTTTTTTCCGCTTCCTTCTCTTCTCCTCCTCAAAAATCAAACTTTAACTCTTTCTTCAAACCTCAATTAATTTCAGAAAGTTTGCCGCTCAAATTTCCAGCACGCAACAACAGCAGCGGCGTGAAGCTTGTCTTCAGGTAATCATTAGCAAATTAATTACTCTATGTGCTGTATTTCAAGTGCCCATATCGCTTACAATTAATTACTCTTTATTATCACTGAATCAATATTTAGCGGCCCCTGACAATTTGAGCTAATGGAAGAAAGTACTAAATTTTGTTCAGGGGAAAAACCAGAAGTTGGATCCACCAATTCAAAATTCATCCAAAGTAGGAGACAACAAAATCATAGATGCTGTGGTGGAGGAAGTAGAGGCACCGGCGGCCGTAGACCTGCCAGTACCAATGACCCTAGAGGAGGAGCGGACAGAAGCAATAGAACCCAATGAAGAGACAACTCAGATGGTACGGGTGGCTAGAGAAGAACTCCGATCACGCACGCACAGAATTTCAATTATTTTAATACTATCTGAAGTAAGAAATTATATATTCATACCGATATTGACCATGTTTATATCAAATCACCTTTTCATGGCAGGAAGTAGAGATGGAGGATATATTTGAGGAGCCAGTTATGGATATCGATGGCTGTGATGCTAAGAACCCACTTGCAGTTGTTGGCTATGTCGACGACATTTACTCCTACTACAATAAAATGGAGGTAAATTATACTAGTAATTCACAGGAAGGAAGTCATGGAGATTAATTAGCTCTTCCGAGTTCAACATTCATTCGTTCGCCTTGCTCAATGATATCATTCTATTTTTTTATTTTTGAAGGCTAGTAGCAGTGTCTCATCGGATTACATGTCTCAACAGTATGACATTAATGACAAAATGAGGGCTATATTAATTGACTGGCTAATTGAGGTAACATCTTTAATTCTCCCATCTCAACTACATTGATTGATATTTTCCTTTTGTTGTTAGTGAGCCGTCATCTACATACGACTGTGGTGATAATAATGAAGAAATTTTTTCTAAACCTGAAATCAATCCACCGCAGGTACATTACAAGTTTGAGCTAAGAGATGAGACCTTGTTTCTGACTGTCAACCTTATAGATAGATTTCTAGCTAAACAGACTGTTGTAAGGAAGAAGCTTCAACTGGTTGGACTAATAGCCATGCTTTTAGCCTGTAAGTACGAGGAAGTTTCTGTACCCGTAGTCGACGACTTGATCTTCATCTCTGATAAAGCTTACACCAGGAAAGATCTTCTTGAAATGGTAATTAACTGAGCCATGAATGCTTAAAGTAGTACAGTGCAAGGTACCGTGCATTCCTGATCCTATGCAGCTGGGCCAATTCTGATTCCTGTATATGAATTTCATTCTTGTGTTTAGGAAAAACTGATGCTTAACACATTGCAATTTAACCTGTCCCTGCCAACACCGTATGTCTTCATGAGAAGGTACCTCAAGGCGGCCGAATCCGACAACAAGGTAGGGAAAAACGAGGAATTTACTGGAAAAAATAACCGTTGAAAATAGCAGTGAGATTCTGCGATATATCAAAGGTCTTTAATTAATGGGGTTTCCTGCACCCTTTTTGCTTTCGTTGTAAACAGCTAGAGTTGCTGGCCTTCTTCTTGATGGAGCTTGCCCTAGTGGAGTATGAAATGCTCAAGTACCCACCATCATTACTAGCCGCTGCTGCTGTTTACACAGCTCAAGCAACACTTTATGGGTTCAAACAGTGGAACAAGACTTGTGAATGGTATACCACCTACTCAGAGGACAAGCTTAAGTGAGTGTCCAATAATTCCATCTCTTATTGTTAATCTCTTGATTATTTCTAGTGCTGTAGTGTTGAATGAGAATGAAATTGACATGTATTTTTTTTTTCTTCTTCTCTTCCTTAATTGTTTTGAAGGGAATGTTCAAGGATTATGGTCGCATTCCACCAAAAGGCAGGGACAGGGAAACTGACAGGAGTACATAGGAAGTATTCCACTTCAAAGTTTGGTTACGCAGCTAAATCTCAACCTGCACTCTTTCTTCTAGAGGAGGCTCAGATTTAGTACAACTTATATTTGAGGGGGATAATTAAGTATGTATATGTATAGTTTTCCTGACTATGCAACAAAATTCGATTGAAGGGGCAGGATGGGTGGAGGGAAAAGGACAGAGTCGATGATCTTGTAATAACCTCCGCAACTTTTGTGTTGCCATCTGATGTGATAGAAATGGGCCTCTTCTTGACATTGTTTTCTGATTAATTTGATTTCGGATCGGTAAATAAATGGGACGCAACATCCAATTTCTTTTTATCCCTGCGTGGTGCGTTGAGGTTTTTAAATTTAATTTGCTTGGTTAATGTGCAAATGATATCTGACTTTGAAAGTGATTTCGAGCCGCGGATATCTGGCTTTGAAAGTTATTTCAAGCCGTTAAGGCGTAGATCTATTCTTGACCATTTGAAAAACAAGTTTGACCGGCTTCATGAGATGCGCGGAAAGAAAGAGAAAAATTGAATATGAAGGAAATATAAATGCCCCGTCCTTAATTGAAATAGCAATTGTAGCTGTATTTTTGTCATTCTTCATTTTTTTTACCGTCATTATTCTTCTTATTCTTTGATTTACTATTATTATTATGGGTCGAAAAAATACATGTGTTTTTTGTCCGAGTATCGTTGTCGCTCAATTGTTTGTATTATGCAAATTTTAGATGTAATCATGTACTCTTATTATTAGTATTGTTGTTGTAGCTATTGACAATTGCTTCACTAATTTGTGTTGTCAATTTTATTGGTTTTTTTTTAATCTAATTTAAAAACAAAATGGATATCTTTTACTCTAGATTGGAAGCAATATTGTTTTCTTCTTCTTTGAATGCCATGGAAAATAGAATGTCATCCCTATTGTTGGATGGAGGGGGAAAAGTATTTCAAACGAGAAAATAATAGGTCTTTTGATTATAATCATTCTCTTCGAAAGAAATACGAAAAAGCAAAAGAAAAGAGACAATTTCTGACATTTTCCCCTAATGTAACCCTATCTTATTTATGAGAAAAACAAGGAGTCAGGGGAAGGAGTAGAAGAGGAAAAAAAAGGTATGTAATGGAAGGAGTAGAGAGAATGTGGTGAAAAAAATAGGGATACTTGGAGGTCAGGTAAGAAAGGAGAAAATGAAGACTTTAGCTTACAAATGCTGAAGGTTTTTGGTAGAAATTAAAGTGTCAGGGATTTTTATACTTCAAAATGCTAATCCCTTAGCTTGATTTCCAACTTCTATGTGTAGATAGCAAAAGTGTAGGACTGACTTGTTGCCCTTAAGCGCAAATGTTGTTAGCTGAAATGTTCCTGTATTCTGCACCACCAATTTTCAAAATAATGAGAAAGGAAATGTAACATCCCAAAATTTTGTAATCTTTGCTTTTGGGTGTTTAGCATTTTATTCATAACTTATCCTTAAACCATAGCTTAATTAATTTATTAGTAACCTTTGACCTATGACTTAAATAATTTTCTAAATATTTTCTATGATTATTTTACCTTTTTTCTTCTTACTAAACCTATCCTAAACTAGAACTTGTTCCCATATTATTCCTATCCTACCTACTAACCCCCTCTCTTATGTAAACCCTTTGTTGTGCCTACTTTTCTTCCCCCCCAGTCACTCTCTCTATCTCCCCTTTACCTCACGCTACCACACTCCTCACCCTTTGTCGGGCCATACTCCATCACCACACTCCAATCACCTGCCGAATTCACCCCTTCTCTTCATGCATATATACATGCACACACATACACCTTTCCACCTTGACCCAATCTCGCAGTCCTCTTTATCTCCTCAACCTAACATAACCCTCTTTCTCCCTCACTTTTCTTTGTTCAAAATCCAGCCACCATCCCAACTCCTCGCATGCATTTCCATTGCCACTCTTCTCTTCTTATGTAGCCCTACCTATACTCCACCACCTTCTTACCCTGGTTCCTTTATGCCTGCACGAACCCAACACCATCCTATACCACCCTCATTTTTACTACTTAAAATTTTATTTTGTAAAAGTTTTATTACCAAATTATTGGGTATTACTACCACACTTAGTATAAGTCTTGTTCCCTTACCTTTCTCATGCCAAGTGCTAAGGCTAAATCAAATCATGGCTAAAATAAAACAATGGAAATGAGAGGGTACGCCTGCCCTCCTCCTTTTTCCTTCCTCTTGCCTAGCCCTTCTCCCTCTCTTCTTCCTTCTTCTCCTTGCTTACATGTTGAGCCAAACTCCCCCTACACCATCACACACCCCTACACTGCTAGCCTGCAACAACCTCTACCAGTCCCTTTCTTTTCATTGTCGGCCCTACATCTCTTGGTCCCCTCCTCCCTCGCGTGCCTTCCTTGCTTATGTCCTTGCCGTTGATTCTTCCATGCTAGCATAAGTCTGGTTCCCTCACCTTTCTCATGCCAAGTGCTAAGGCTAAATCAAATCATAACTAAAATAAAACAGTAGAAATGAGACGTAATAAATAAATAAAAGTTGTGGATAATGTACTTTATATAAAAATGGAAGAAAAAAAAATGAGTGACATAAGTGTAATGCCCCAAAAATTTCAAAAACCTATATCTTAATAAATAACCTTTATTTGAAATAATATTTGCTTATAAATTACTTATTTTAATTATTTTATGGATTTTAGAGTATGTAAGTTTGGATAAGAGTATTGAATAAATTAAAAATAAATATTTTGCTATTTTCATATTATTGTATTTTCAAAACTAATATTTTACCAAATTTATCCTTTTTAAACTAATATATTAGATTATAATGAATTAAATTATTAAATTGAATAATTTATCAAGAATATTACATTTTATGATTTTATAAATTAATTTACCTTATTTTCCCTATTTCTCCATTTTCCTTTTTATCCTTTTTCTCCATTTTCCTTTTCTCCTCTCCTTTTTCCCATTTCCCCCCCATTGGGCCACCCAACCTGCCTTCCTCTTACCCCCTCCTTGCGCGCTGGGCCACTGGCCCATCTCCCCTCCTTTCCTCCCTCCCTCACGCGGGCCGTCCCCCTTCTCCTCCTCGCACGCTCGTCCCTCCAGCCTAGCTGCCCTCCTTTATTTTTTTCCTGGACCGGCCGGCTCTCTTCTTTCCTGTGCCGGTCTAGCCACCCGCCATCCCTTTCTTCTTCTCCTCCCTTCTTCTCCCACGCCCGACCATTTCTTCTGCCATGGTCGAGCATGTCGCCACCTGCAACCTGACCACCACCTACCTCCCTCTCCCTCTCTCTCCTCCCCCGTCATTTTCTTTCTTTTTTTGAGCCAAACCGGCCCTAGACCACAGTCCCGCATGCCCCTCTCCCTTTCCTTCTTCTTCCCTCTTTTCCCCTACCACCTGCACCCTCTCGCCGGCCAGCCGCTGCCCCCTCTCTTCTCCCTCTCCTTTTTCTTTATCTCCCAAGCCTCCATTTCCCCATTTTTTTCGAGCCCTACTTTCTTTCTCGAGCTCCCTCCTCTCTCCTTCCCCTTTCCCATTTTCTCCCTCGGTTTTTTATCACCGCCGCCCGCCGCCGCTCGGACCACCAATCCCAACCCCTGCGCCGCCTCCCGCCACGACCTACTACCACCCTGCACTACCACGCCGCCCCTCGAGCCCTACACTTCCTCCCTTCTCCACCCCTTTTCTTTTTCTCCCCAGTTTCCCCCTTACCACCGAGCCACCTGCAACCGCCATTTCCGCCGCCGTCCGGCTACCTCTGCCGCCACCCAACCCACCGTTCGAAACCCTGCAACCCCCTCTACAACCGTCATGTATCAGTTGGCCGAAAAAATCCCTTGAACCCCTCCATTTTCCCCTCTCCTTTTCCTTCCTTCACAACCCCTTCCCTTCGACCCTTCTCGGCAGCCAACTTCGCCGCCTTGCCGCCGCCGTCTCCGCCGCTCTATGTCGCCGTGAAACCACCCTTAGCCTCCATCTACACCCCCTCTTCACTTCTGCATCATTCCCTTACCTTGAAACCTCCCCCATCCACCTTCTTTTCTAGCTTAAAGACCCTAACCCAAAAATAACAAATTTTGCTCCCTTCACCCTCTTTGAGCCCTTTTCTCCCCATGATTTTGCATGAGACTCACGCTGCTCATGCAGCGTGAGCTCCCCCTTATTTTGAAACTCATTTGGTTAAGTTTTAAGGTATATCCATATTTATTTAAAGTGTATTATTATTAAATAAATTTGTTGTATAAAGTTTTATCCTTTTAACTTCTTATTTCTAACATAATAATGATGGATGTTATTTTTAGGTGTTGAGTTGCTAATTATGCTTGGTAAGATTTGATATATTGCGGGATTAAGGTAACCATTAATCCTCCCTTAAATACATGGAAAAACGTATGCTAGCACATTAGGGATTTTGGTATGATTTTATGCATGTTTTGTGTGCCTAGCATGATATATAAATGACTGTTTATAATGATTGAAGAAAAAGAAAAAGTATGATAACCTTTGTGCCATGTGTAGGTATGATGATTAAGGAAGAAGTTTGATTATTGATGGAAATATTAAATGCTTGTTTATGATGGATTATGTTGCTAATGCATGAGTAATATTATTGCCTAAGGGTATTTTAGTAATTATGCTTATGAAGTATGTGATCTAATGTATGTATTTGCTAATGAGTATTATGTTGAATAATGACAAGTTGATGGACTTAGATGATTAAAACGAAGTATTAATATCATTATTTTATGTAGTGTTAGTAAATTCATAAAAATGGTGAATAAAGGGGTTGAATGGAAATTTTATAAGTGAAAAGGGTATTCCGGTAATTTTATAAGTAAAAGGGTATTTTGGTAATTTAAAAATAAAGGGATTAAATGATAATTTATAAGTAAAGGATAAAATTGTAAGTTGTGAGAAAGAAGGGTAAAATGGTAATTTTGGAAGTAGGGGTAAAATAGTAATTTTGGATGAAGGAGGGCATTATGGTAATTTTTCAAGTAAAAGGGTTAATATGGTAATTTTGGAGGTAGAGGGGCAAAATAGTCATTTCATAAATAAATGGTAATATAGTAATTGTATAAGTGAATGGCGAAATGGTAATTTATAAGTAAGGGGTAATATGGTAATTTTGGAAAAGAAGGGCAATATGGTAATTTTGTAAGGAAAGATAAAAATGGTAATTTTTGGATGTGAAAGGGTGAAATAGTAATTTGTAAAGTAAAAGGAGTATTATGGTAATTTACAAGCAAAAGGATAATATGGTAAAATTGGATGTAAGGGGTAAAATGGTAATTTTGTAAATAAAAGGATATTATGGTAAACTTGGGAGTAAGGGGTAACTTGGTAATTATGATAACTACAAAAGATAATTTAGCAATTAAATTATGATTGTAGAAGGGCAATTGGATAAGTATGATGCTATAGAAGGGTAATTTGGTAAATTAACCAATTAAAGGGCATTATGGTAATTTTAATAATGGAGAAGGGTAATATAGTAATTATGATTATGAAGAAGGGTAAATTAATATTTGTAATTATGAAGAAGGGTAATTTGGGATTTATGATAATTAAAAAGAGTAAATAGCAATTAAAATAATTGAGAGGAGTAAAATGGTAATTATGATAAAGGAGAAGGGCAATTTGGTAATTTATCCAAATAAAGGGGCAATTTGGTAATTTAGACAATAAAAGGGTAAAGTGATAATTGTTTAACCAACTAAAGGGGTAAAATAGTAATCATGATAATGAAGGAGGGTAATTTAGTAATTTATCTAACTCAAGGGCAATTTAGTAATTATAACAAAGGAGAAGGGCGATTTGGTGATCTAACCAACCATTGGGAAATATGATAAGTGTAGCAATTATGAGGGGTGAATGGTGATCTAAAAAGTGTAGGGGATAACTTGGTAACCTAAACCGTATAAAGGGTAATTTGGTAATTATGTAACCTAAAGGGTAAGATGGTAATTTGGTGAGTAAGGAATGGATACTTAGTAATTGTATAAGTAAAGGGTCAATGAGTAATTTGTACCTAACATGTCGTTATGATTGTGGACCATTATAATATGATTCAAATAATGCTGATTAGCCAAGTAAGAGTATTTGATAATTAGTATGGCCTTAATGATTTCTCTGTGATATCCTGGATAATCATCTGAATAAGAAACGATTAATGATATCAGAACGATTGAAAGTGAATAAGTATCAGATTATCATGCTTTTCGTGATCACCTTAATTAAGACACTATTACTTAAAGTGAACGACATCGAGATCGGGAATGGTGACTCCTTAGGGGTCGCTACCCTAAGGACGTGGTTTAGTTCACGATTATTCTGGTATTTGCTGGTGTGTCTTTGTGCCCCAGCTAGGCCCTATATCTTACTCTTTCTAGCTCTACGGACCTAGTTAGGGGGTATGCATACTTATGGATTAGGTGTCCTTGTCAGTAGGGTATTGAGTTAGCTTTATGCACCAGTACGACCAGGGTACCTTTGTGTCCTTGGGTTCGTGGTTGAAGGGTACTAAGTAGCTGATATGCACCGGCACGACTGGTGTACCTTTGTGTCCCGGGTTATTGATCTCCCGTTTGAGGAAAATAAATATGATTGATGTGCTGATTAAAGAAAAGGAAAGATACTATTATTGAAAGTGGAATATTAATGAGCCGGACCCAGATGATTATGATATTGAGTATCGGTCCACCGGTTATAATAGTGGTCCAGGAGCGTGTTGCCCTAGTATGTGATATCGAGTACCGGTCCACCAGATATAATAATGGTCCAGGAGCGTGTTGCCCTATTATGTGATTATGAGTACCGGTCCACCGGTTATAATAGTGGCCAGGAGCGTTGTTGAAATACCCCAAAAATCCTAATTTAGGAATTATGGCAAAATAATGATTTATTAGAGAAAATTAAGAAAATAGTTTACTTTATTAAATAAAGAGGAAATTAATTAAGGAAAATAAGGAGAAAATAATAAATAAGTTATTTAGAAAATTTTGGACATTTTACGAATTAAAATGGAAGTTAAGGACAATTTATCCAAAATAGCCTAACTAATTTAAAAATGGATTTAATTATTATAATTAAAATAATTATTATTAAAATTAAATATCTAAATTAATTATATAAATAAATAAATACCAAATACCCCCAACCCAACCACTTTATCATTTTCCATTTTCCTTTTTCCTTTTTATCCTTTCTTTTCTTTTTTTCTTTCTTCCTTCTTTATTTCTTTTTTTCTCCCCCCGGTTGGGCCAGCCCACCGGCCCAGATGCCGCTCTTCTCCCCCGTCTCGCGTACAGGCCGCCCAACTCTCCCTTTTTCCTTCCCTTTTTCCCTTCCCGTGGCCCAGCGCCGTTCGACGCCTTCCCGTGCACCCAAACGCAGCGTTTCGGCCCTCCTCCCGCTGAGACGCTGCGTCCGATCGCTGAAGATAGCCGTTGCCAAATGGCCAACGCGACGCGGCGCTCTGTCCCCCATACCGTTGAAACGCCGCGTTTAGTTTTAAAAACCTTATAAACGCCGAACCGGCCGGTCCCCCCTTCTTTTTCTTTTTCCCCTGGACCGCCGGTCCTCCTCCTTTCCCCTTCCTTCTTCTTCCCCCGCACAGCCGCCGACCTGCAGCTTGAATTTTGCCGGCGGCCACCAGCCCAGTACCGGCTGTCTTTCCCTGCCTCTCTCCCTATCGTTTTCTTTCTCTTTTCGACCCCGACCAAGTCCCTCTCTCCCTTTCCCGCGTGCCCACCTCTTTCCCTTTTCCTCTCCCCTTCCCCGACCCAGCCTGCCATGGCTGCACCACCTGCCACCGGCCGACCACCTGCACACCTGCCCCGCACGCCTCCTTCTCCCCTTGTCGTTTTTCTCTTCCAATTGCCTATAAATACCCCCCCATTGGCAGCCCCGATCAACTCCCTTTTTGATTTTTTTTGCCCCGAAACCCTGCCTCTCCGCCACCTCAAAAAGACGGGCTTTTCGCCATCACCGGAGACCGCTGCCGCCACCTCTCCCCACCGGGATCTTCCCTGCAACTCCCTCGACAAAACCAAGCCACCACCACCCTCTGCCTTGCCCTGCACGTGCCGCCCTAGCCGTGCAAAATTCCTATCCCGAAACCACCACCTCCAGCCTTCGCCGCCCTTGCGCCGCCTCCCACCGCCAACCCAGCCGCCACCAGAGCCTCTTTCACCCTCCAAAATGCCCAGCAGACCTCCCTCTACCTTTCCCTGCCTTCAACTTCCCCTGCCTCCCTCTCCTCCTTCCTCCCTCATCTTCCACCTCTCTCCACCACCCTCGGCCGCCGCGAGCCGCCGCCCCTTGCCACGCCACCACCCTCACTCCACTCCCCTTCACCTGCTGCTTCTCCCCCCACCTCAAACTTCTCTTTTCCTCCTGCCATCCAGCCCCCACCTTGATCTTTTCCCTTCCCTTCCTCCTCCACCGCCGCCGCCGTCGCCGCCACGCACCGCCGCCGGACCACCACCGACCCTAGGTGGTTCTCCACTCATCCGAACCCTAATACCCCTTTTATATAATTGCTACTATTTTCTACTAATATTGATACTAATATACTTATTATTATTATTATTATTATTATTATCATTATTGTTATTACTATTATTATTATTATGATTATTATTATTATTGTCATTATTACCATTATTATTGTCTCTATTATTAATGTCTTATTTTCTTACTAATACTAACATCCCTTTTAAACCCTAACTTGTATTATACTTAACTTTGGTCCTATTCTTATAATTATTAGTATTAACATTTTTATTATTATTATCTCTATTATCCTTACTATGGTTATTATTATTACTACTTAACCTTACTTGGTTGTATTATTGTTATAACCATTACTACTAGGAGTATTATTATTATTATCGTTATTATTAGTATTATTACTATTATCATTATCACCCTTAAGAATAGTTTACTTGTAATATTGTGACCTTATAATATTATTATTTCAAACCTAACACCATTGTTAGACTTAAACCTTAAAAACGCTAGAGTTCTATTAATTGAAACATAAGTGTCACTATTAGTAGTCTTATTATTATTATTATTATTATTATTATTATTATTATTATTATTATTATTATTATTATTATTATCACTATTTTACTATGACTAGTGAACACTAGTATTATAAGAATGGAGCTAATGGGCTTAATAAAATAAGTGTAACAATAAGTATCATAAATAACTATATTTTGACTACTAATATTTAGTATACTAATTCTAAAGTAAAAACCCTAGTTTTTGTATAAAACCCTTTTTAGTAATAAAAACCCTAACCTTAAACTAGAATGAGGATTGATAGTAGTTATAAGGGAAACTAATACTTAGCATTTTCCCCTTTTATAGGTAACCCCGACCAAAGCCCTAAGGAGTTATAGGAGCGTGCTCCAAGCCCCGCGTCGCCTTAGGTAAGGACGAAGCTAATGGCCTCGTGCTATGTGTGACATGGGTGTGTTGAATGTTGTGTATGACATGCTATGCCATGTATTATCTGATTTGTGGATAACTTGTCTTATGTGTAGCGCAGCTTGGAGATTGAGGTATGTTGTATGTGCTTCCGTGACATGAGCGTGACATTCATATGTATGATGTTTATGATGTAATATGTTATGGCCCACTAGGATGTGCATGCTAGGATAAATGGTAATATGAGTTGGGAACCATCATGGGAGTCTTGAAGTTTGTATGGTGGTATTTATGATTTTATGGAGGTATTAATGTTTGTATGGTGGTATTTATAATTTTATGGAGGTATTAATGTTTGTATGGTGGTATTTATGATTTCATGGAGGTATTAATGTTGTATGGTGGTATTAATGTTCGTATGGTGGTATTAATGATTGCATAGTGGTATCAATGGCTTATGGTGGTATTAGGGTTTGTATGGTGGTAATTGTGATTTTATGGAGGTATTAATGTTGTATGGTGGTATTTGTGATTTTTATGGGGGTATTAATGTTGTATGGTGGTATTAGGGTTTTCATGGTGGTGTTATGGTTTGTATGGTGGTATTAATGATTGCATAGTGGTATTAATGGCTTATGGTGGCATTAGGGTTTGCTTGGTGGTGTCATGGTTTGCATGGTGGTATTAATGTTGGTATGGTGGCCTTAGGGTTGCGTGGTGGAGTTAGGGTTTTGCATGGGAGTTAACGATTGTACGGGATTAGGGTTTGGAGTGATTAACTCTGGGGTGTTATGATTAAGTAGGGTTGGAGTAACTAATCGTGATTATTGAGGACAATTAAGGTTTGGGATGGCTAAGTATGGTGGTTATGGTAAAATAGGGATAAGAGTGGCTAACCACGGTTGGTGTGGACAACTAGGGTTGGTTATGGCTGCTTAGAGTTGTTCGGTGTTATCATGTGTATCTATTGATTGAAGGGTAGTTATGTATGTGGGATTTTATTAGTTGTGATGAGTACAATATAAAGAGAATGATTTATGCATGTTAAGGGTGATGTGTGATTTAATAAGACACCGATAAGACATTAATCACGTAAAGCGAAAGATGTCGAGCCGAGCCTGTGATCCGGTCCACCGGCTATAATAGTGGATCAGAGGCGTTTTGCCCTGTGCGTTTATTTTCCGGTCCATCGGCTATAATAGTGGATCAGAGGTGTTCTGCCCTGTGCGTATATCTTCCGGTCCACCGGCTATAATAGTGGGGCTCCCGCGCTCACATGGATTAATGAAGAATGCTTTGAATGAAAATGAATGAAGTAATCCATGGGAAAATACTAAGTACTTACAGTGAAACACCATGTGAGTCGGGGCTGTGATCCGGTCCACCGGCTATAATAGTGGATCAGAGGCGTTTTTCCCTGTGCGTTTATTTTCCGGTCCACCGGCTATAATAGTGGATCAGAGGCGTTCTGCCCTGTGCATATATCTTCCGGTCCACCGGCCATAATAGTGGGGCTCCCGCGCTCACATGGATTAATGAAGAATGCTTTGAATGAAAATGAATGAAGTAATCCATGGGAAAATACTAAGTACTTACAGTGAAACACCATGTGAGTCGGGGCTGTGATCCGGTCCACCGGCTATAATAGTGGATCAGAGGCATTTTGCCCTGTGCGTTTATTTTCCGGTCCACCGGCTATAATAATGGATCAGAGGCGTTCTGCCCTGTGCGTATATCTTCCGGTCCACCGGCTATAATAGTGGGGCTCCCGCGCTCACATGGGTTATTGAAGAAATGTGTGGAAATGGACTTATTATCATCAATGAGAATAAAGATTAAGTCACCAGAAAAGTGTTCAGACCTTATCTTCGCATGTTGTCTACATGATTGTGTTATACGTGCTATGTGGTATGACTGTATGCTTGGCCTTAGCGCACCTGCGCCCTTACTCAGTATTGGACCCGTACTGATACTATATTGATTGAATGGGTCCTGTGATGATCCACCAATGGTGGGGAGCAGACCTCCTATGCAGGTTTGATCGGTTACAAATTGTGGGGTGGAAGGCTTGGCTTAAGTGAGTAGGCGATCTGGATATTGGTCCCTTGGGATCTGTTTTATTGGCTATATTTTGTACTACGCTCCTTGCTTTGAAACCGTACTCTAAGTTGTATTCCTAAACGATATTTTAACTGATGTTGACTCGTGGTTTTCGTGAATGGTCTATGTTAACTATGGACCTATGTTTTGATGACTCTTACTTAAGGATTGTTTAGTTTAGCCTTAGCACTTAGTATCGGAACAGTAGGAGTGAACCGGTCTGGTACTAAGTGTGGCGGTAATACCCCCAAGTTTATGGTTTTAATTCTTTCGCTTCCGCTAAAACCTTTGTCTTAAACGAAATTTTTCAGTAGTAAATTTGGGGGTGTTACAGTTGTGCCCTGGATGATGGTTTTATATATATTCCGGTCCACCGGCTAAAATAGTGGGGGTCTCGAGCTCAATAAAACCAGTATTGTATGTGAATAAAATTATGGAAAAATACTAATCACTTATAGTGGAACACCATGTGAGTCGGGGCCAGACCGGTCCACCGGCAATAATTGTGGTCAGAGGCGTTCTGCGCTGTGTGTTTACTTCCGGTCCACCGGCTATAATAGTGGGGTTCTCGTACTCACATGGATATAAAATATGAGATTGATGGAATGATGACGGAATAATGGCTTAAGGCCCGAATGTATTGATCTTACACTATGACATGGCTTAAGGCCCAAAGTATCGATCGTGATTTATGAATTATTATGCATGTTATTGTTATGTGTGCACCTCTCATTATTTATGTGTGTAGCTTGCATTATATGCCGTATGCGGGGCTATCTTTAAGTGTGGTATTAAAGGGTTACTCAGTACCGTAATACTGAAGGGATTCCCTTTATGGGCCCCATGCCTATTCAATGGGCAGTGCCCTTGCAGGTATTTTCAGGTGCTACTCAAGTGGGCTACGGGAAAGAGAGTAAGGAGTTATCCGGTATCGTTAGGGTTTTCTCTTTCTCGTTAAATTCTTGATTTTAATGTTATGTGTTACTGTAACCACCGTTGGTGTATTTTATTCTTGTAAACGATTTGATGCGCTACTCTGATTTGTGTGTGTTGAATTTCTTTCAACCTGTATTTCATTTTCTTAGCCTTAGCACTTGGTACTGGAACGGTATGAGTGAACCGGTCTGGTACTAAGTGTGGCGGTAATACTCCCAAAGTTCACGTTTTATTAATCTGCTTCCGCAATTATCTTTTAATAAAACAAAATTTTTCAGTAGTGAATTTTGGGGTGTTACAATAAGAGTCTAAAGGAAAACTAATTACAACAAAAATGGGTTCCCGAAGGTATGACATATGTTTAGCTTAACTCGTAGACCCAAAATCCCTCTTCAAAAATGGAATATCTACCTAAGGGCTATTTTCTTTGTCACTATAATATGCTTGGAACTACTCCATACCCTTCACGTAGTCATCTATAAAAGTAGTATTAGTACAACTTTCTTATATTAAGTGAATCACAATGCACATGGTCGCACCAAAATATAAAATCATATTTTGGCACAAATCTTGTACCATAACCAAATGCTAAAATTATGGAATAATCTATATAATATCAAGTCTCAAGATCAAAAGTAAAATATACTAGTTCACTTCACATCATCTCAAAGTATAATAAACATATCTGATTAGTCAAATAGATTCCAAATACCAAGGTAGGGCATTGAGGCAACTATTGATATAACACATCCAAAATAATTCTAAATACATAGGTGGGGCACTAAGGCTACTATTGAACCAAACAATTCAAAACAATTCCATATACAAAGGTAAGGCAACTACCAAACTGACATATTCAAATACCAAGGTAGAATACTAAGAAAACTACCAAACTAATAGACACATCCAAATCAATCCATTTAATTTTCTTTCACAATATTTACTTCTATTTTTACTTAATAGAGGGGGGATATAATTAAGTACACTTGGTTATACGAGCACCTGAAGGCGACACAATATCCTTATTCTTAAACCTAGGGACATAGTAGTATGTCTGGTTGTATAGGAGCACAAAGGCAATATAAGATTCTCCAACCTCAGTCACCTAATCCTTAAGTATCAGTACCCTCTATAGCACCTGTGTGTCACCTATATAGATTATAATATAGCCTTACTAGGGCATAACAACACACCAGCGAACCAAATCAAACAAGGGTTAACAACTCATGTCTAGGGTACTATATCATAATAACAGTTCATAATAGTACAATCATCATTATCTGGACGTGAGCCATTAATTAGATATTAATCATAATCATATCTCAAATTATATTCACGTAGGTTCAAGGACTCCACTGTTATAACCGGTTGACTGGGCATAAAATATGCAACTTCAGGGCAAAACACACCTAGCCACTATTATAACCGACGAACTAGTAAATATATACAATCTCCAGGGAAACATGTACCTATGTACTATTATAATGAGTGGACTGGTAAGCATATATAACTCCAAGGAAAAAATACTTTTGGCTACTATTATAACCGGTGGACTGAGCATAGATGATGTAATCCACATGGTCCCGACCTATGTAGTGTTCCACTATAAGTGATTAGTGTCTTTCCATTTAATTAGCACACTAATTATATTTATTTAACTAGAGGGGGAGATCATGAACACAGAGGCACAAAGGTATACCAGTCATACTGGCATATATAAGTAGTACATTATCTTACCAACTATCAACCTAGGGATGCAAAGGTACCCTAGTTACACTGGTGCACAAAGACACACCGTACCCTATAGATAAGGACACCTAATCCATAAATATGCATACCCCCTAAGTAGGTCTATAGAGCTAAACAGAGTAGGATGTAGGGCCTCGCTGAGGTACTAAGGCACACTAGAAAAAATTCAAAATAATCATGGCCTAAACCAAGTCTTTAGGGTAGCAATCTTTAAAGAGCCATCATTCCTAATCTTAAGGTTTTTCACTTTAAATATTAGTATCTTAATTAAGGTGACCACGAGATACACATCAGTCACATGCTTCATCATTTTGATCTGTTTCCCTTATTATAAAGTAATCAATATTCATACATAGGCATCTTAGGTAAAAATAAACAAAATGCCCCTAAGGTTATGACTTCCTCTTATCACCCACTTTCATTGTAGGATTTGTTTTTATTTATCAACAACCATAATAGGCCAACATATCATGATTACACTATTAATTACGAAGTTAAAGTACCCTACACACCGAATAATCATTTACACACAAACCTTAACATGCACTTCTAGAACATATAGCACACATTTTCATGCATGATAAACAATTAAGGCACCCCTTGCATGTTTATGGAAATAACATCATTGCACAATTTAATTTACCAACTTATCCCTATACTATGCATACTCATTATTATATACTCCAATTTATTGAAATACCCTAGCATTATAATATATATGATTATACTTTAACAAGTGATACTAAGGCCATAAACCCTTCTTCTCCTATTTAATAGCTACTATCACTTATTATGAAGGTTCATTAGACCAATTTCCATATTACATTAATAGTTACCAAATTACCCCTTCTTACTTATAAAATTACTAAAATACTCTTCTTACTTGCAAATTTACTAAAATCCCCTTTTTACTTGCCAAATTACCAAAATGTCCTTCTTACTTGTAAAATTATTAAAATACCCTTCTTACTTGTAAAATTACCAAAACTTACCAAAATACCATGCTTACTTAAAAATTGCCAAAATACCCTTTTATTTATAAAATTACAAAAATACCCTTCTTACTTGTAAAATTACTAAATTACCCTTCTTACTTATAAAATTACTAAATTACCCTTTGTACTTGTAAAATTACCAAAATAACCCTAGCATATAAAATATTAATATCCGTGATTCACTTGTACCATAAAACCCCTATTATTATTCTTAACACCCATTATCACCTACCATGCACATTTATTTAGGTTACTCCTATTGAACATATAAAATTACTAAAATATCCCTAGAACATGAAATAACACTTTTTATGATGGAACAAGTATTCTTAATGCTACAAACTCCTAACATCATTTTCAACATCCCACAACACCTAGCATACATTTTCATTTAAATATTCAACACCATACATGAAAACTACCAAATTACCCCTAGGTCATAAAATATGGATATTTCTACTAACACTTATTCTTATACTCCACCGACTTCCATATCCATTTTTAGCATTAAATATAACACATTAAGCATCTCATTTAGGTTTAAACATTATGGTATTTTCAAATGACCAAAATGCCCCTAGTGCTTATATTAGCATTATTTTTACTTTAAGTGTTCATATTTACTTAGCATAGTATGCATAGGCACATAACATCATTGTTAACATCAATCCCCTTTCTTAACCACCATTTCCACACATGTCACATTACATGCAAGATAGCATAATTTTCTTCTATCTTCCAATATAACATTAAAAATCATGAGATGATTAGCAACACATCATATACACACAAAACACATACCAAAACCTTAATGTGCTAACATACATAAGTCCATACATTTTAGTAGGGTATAATGGTTACCTTATTTGCAACAACAACCAAACTTTATCGGTATTCTGATTTAAAAGTTAAGCTTTGATTAGTAAAAAAATGTACCTAAAAATAATGTTACAAGTAGCATATTACTAGTAGATAATTAAAAGAATAAATTTTAACTAAAAGGATTATTAAATACCATTATTGTTACACTATATTATAACTCAAAATTTAGTTAAATGACTTAAAATTATGTAACACCACGCTAACCATGCCGTGTGAGTTGCATGGCATGAAAAAAGGGGGAAAATGGGGTGGAAGGAGGGTTTAGATGAAGGGGGAAAGGGTCTCGGTTAAGGTGGGTTGAGGAAGGAGTTAGCATTGGTAGTTGGGTGCAAGAGGGAGGCAAGGTGTAAGTAGTAGCTGGGGGTTATGGAGTAGCCGCTCAGGGTAGTGGAGATGATGATGATGGTTGTTGGAAATAAGGTACAAAGAAGGGAGGGAGAAAAGAAAAAAGGGAAAAGGAAGATGAGGAAATGAGGGCTACAGGGGGATTTTGGGCAGGTTGAGGTAGGTGGGTGTAGGGGCAGGTGGCTTATGGGTGGCTTCAGTGGTGGTAGAAGAGGGGATACAACTATGCAAGGTGGTGGTGCAGGGAGTTGGGTTGAGAGGAGAAGAAAAGAAAAGTAAGGAGGGTTGGTTATAGGTGGCATGCGTGGTTGCTAAGGGTGGTGTAGGGAGATAGTAGGGGAGGTAGGGGAGCCAGTGTGGTGGCCGATTTAATGGCAAAGATGGTGGAGAGGGAGGCACAAGAAAAAATAGGGGATAAGGGGAAGAGAAAGAAAATGGAAGGCTCGATAGAATAGGGGAAAGCTTGGGGAGAGAAATAAGGTAGAGAAGAAGAAAAGAAGTAGAAGAAAAGGGATAAGAGAAGAAGGTAGGCTTAACGTGCATGGTCAGGTGGGTGTAGGGTGAGTTGTAGGTGGCAGACAGGGTAGCAAAGAAAGGAAGAAGAAAGGGAAAAGGAAATGAGCACATGGGAAATGGTGGTAGGGGGTATGCATGGTTTAAAATGGAAGGAAAGGGACGAGAGAGAGGGGAGGGTGGCAGATGTGCAAGGTGTAGGTTGGGGGGTTATTTGGCTTTGTTTATTCAGGGGAGAAGAAGGCTAGGTGGGGGGAAGAAAAGGGATAGGTAGGCATGCTTGTGCGAGGGAAGAAAGAAAAAGGAAAGGGGAGAGTTGTTCTAGCCCAACGAGGGAAAAGAGAAGGAAAGAAAGGAAATGAGAGGAAGCAGGTTAGATAGGCGAGAAGGAGGAAAAG
Source organism: Tamarix chinensis (assembly GCA_030549775.1). Lineage (NCBI taxonomy): Eukaryota > Viridiplantae > Streptophyta > Magnoliopsida > Caryophyllales > Tamaricaceae > Tamarix > Tamarix chinensis. The sequence continues at coordinate 38,753,366 of CM060174.1, forward strand.
AGAAGAAGAGGAAGAGGATAGGCTTCAACCTAGTGGGGAAAAAATAAGAGGGGGTCGTTTGGCTCAAGAAGAAAGAAAATGAAAAGGAAGGAAAAAGGATGGAAAAAGGAAAAATAAAAAGGAAAAAGGAAAAGGAAAAATGGGGAAAGAAAAATAAAATTATTTTTAGAGTTGGGATAGGAAATTAGGTTGATGGAAAAATTACTTATTAAATTAATTTATTCAAAATTAAAAGTATTAATTTAAGAAGTTATTTTTAGTAAAATTATGAGAATTTACTTAAATAAAAAGAATATGAAAAAATAATAAAATATTTATTTTAATTTATTAAATAGTCCTATTTATTTTTATAAATAAAAGGTTCAAAAAATAATTTAATTAATAATTTAAGATTAAATTATTCCAAATAAGGGTTTAAATATTAAATTTTAGATTTTAAAATTTTGGGGTATTACACTAGGGGTCCCTACCCCCTTAAAAGAACTAAACCTTAATCGAGCACACAAATTTTCATATAGATATGCAACTAACTAACATCAATCAATCACACATGTATGCACAATTAACAAGAAGTTAAAACACTAAAAAGCATAAAGGTATACTTGAGGTGGTGTTTACAAATCCATAAGCCTACGCATCACTGATCACATTAAGACTGTTGACCATTAGACCTCCTTAGGTACCTCAAATAACCAAAGTCTTACTTGCACTACTTTGTAGGTAGGGATGAGAAGCATGTCCCTTTCCCTTAGCACCTGCACTCGGGATGCTACTAGTAGACGTCTAAGTCACTAGTGAAGACTACTTCTAGTAGTTGTGCCACTTGACTGTAATTGATGATGCTAAATTCCAACTCCATAAGAGTAACACTCAAAGCCTCTATGTCCCATATTGCCACACTTTCAACAATTTATTGTTCTACCTTGGCAATCCTTGCTTGGGTGATTCCTTCTAAAAATCTTTATTTTTTTGTAGTGGTACCTGGCAATTGCTTGGGGGTTAGAGATTTATATTTTTTTGCTTAAGAGTTAGGCTAATTAGCTAGAGTATTTTTTTCCCACTAAATTTGGAATTTTTTGTTCTTCCGATTATATAAAATCTTAGATTTGATTTATTTCATTTTGATTTTTTAAACTTTCATACTATTCCTTTCTAAATTATTGTCCTTATCTCTCTCTCTCTCTCTCTCTCTCTTTTTTATCATTAGTGTTTTTGTAATATTATTGTGAACACGCATCTTTTTTTTTCATTGTTCCATTTTTCATTCTATCAGGCATGGGTTAGATGATGATTACATCTCTTTCATGGTTGATGTGGCAGTAATATCCCCTAATTTTTCTTTACAAATGCTTTCAATTGTCTTCAAAATAAAATTTTCTAGTTCAAAAATATGGGGTGTTACACTAGTAGTTGGCCTACTTTTGTTGGGATTGTGGGCATGAGAGCATGCATACCCAAAGATATTTTGTAGTTTATTAGATGATTGAGGATTTTAGGTTTTTCCCTACTATTATCTTATCTCTTTTTTTTTTCAATACTTTTAACTCACTTGATCCTATAAATTTGGATATTTTGGAGACTAATTATGGTCTTATATTGTAAATGTTTTTCTATGTGGTAACCGTATATTATATCTTTTGAGCACTCTATTCTTATATTTGGTTTGGTTAGTTTTCTTAGCCTCGTCTCTAACATGAAACCGGCAACCAGCAATGTGTGTCTCTCCTATATTAGGTGAAGTAGTAACGTCCTATTATTTCTAGGTGTGTAATATCCCAAAATTTACTATGAAATTTTTTATTTTTAGTGGAAGAGCAATTTCAAATTAGTTGGGTGTTACTACCACACTCAACATAAGTTTGTCTTACCATACCATCCTTACATAGAATATAAGGAAAAATAGTTGAGACTTAAAATACAAATAATAGAGAATAAGATAACTTTCATCAACACAGATAAAGTTTGGAGATTAAGTTCAAGTACAATATCAAAATACAACAAAAGGAATCCCATGGAACCAAGAGTCCAAAAAGGTATCAAAGTAAATGCTAACAACCAGATAACATGACTCTATATCCAAACTTGAAACATAATAATCATTCCGAAACACATAGGGCACCATATGCAAAAAAATCATCCAAAAGGATCTTCATCAACCTACATAAAAATATCTGGGTCATTTGTTTGTGGGAATGAGCAACACACATGAGAATGATGATCATTAAACTATGTATAGAATAAGGCAACCATACAACCAATGTAAAGGTAAAAAAAGAAAAGAAATGGAAGGCAAACATTGATTCCACAAATCATTACTATTGATAAAAAAATATCTATACTTTTATTTACATTAAGTTTAGGGACCCCACTATTCTTAATCTAGTGGAATAGACTAAAGCACCTCTCTAAGTTGAACACATGTGAGCCACTATTATTACTTAGTGGAATAAAACCAACATATAGAGAACAATATGTTCTTAACCGCTATTATTAAGTTAGTGGAATGGTATAAAGCACATCTCAATGCAAAACACACCTGAGCTACTATTATTATCTGATGGAATGAACACAACACCTCAAGTCTGACTTACATAATCTCTCTCTTTAAGTGATTGGTATATTATCCATTAGTACTTATCTTAGAATCATATTCTTATTAAAATTAATTTTATGGCCCCAATATTCTTAATCCGATGGAACAAACTAATATACATCTCAAGACAAAACACTCCTAAGCGACTATTATTGTATAGTGTAAAGGACTCAACTTATACCTTGGCCCATCTCACGTGATATTTCACTTTAAAAAATTAGTATTTTATTGAAATTTTTTTAATCAAGAACATCATGGAATACTTATGTGGGTATGCAAAATACATAATTGAAAACATATAAGGCACAACCACATAGATATAGGGGCATTCTTTACTGAAAAGGTCCATAATTTCCTTAAGAAACCCTAATTTCACAAGGTGAGAATAACTTCTCATTTTATTATACTTATGCTACTCATCATTGTCCTAAATATTTCAAGTATTATACATAGATTATTTAAAATCTTTTTATCTTTATAAATCACCGAAATTCCATTTTTAACCCTTATTAACCAAAATGCCCTTCACATACTAACAACTTCTGACTATCATATTAGGTAACTTATGTCTTACTCAACCATCATTTAATCATATTACTTATGAAATGATTGATAATGCTTGAAAAACTTATCATTACATCACTATTTTCCATATTATCATCAATTGACTACAGAGTCCTTATGATAGCCAAACTACTCATAGTTCCATAAAGACCTTATAGGTCCCAATATTAGAAAATTTCAACCTCCAATATTTATATGAAATAGAAAACCCCAAATATATATATATACACACCACATATCTAGATTCATGCCAATTAACTAAATGCACAAATGATACTTTCACATTTTTCTTACTTCTAAGATATCATATAGCAACATTTTCATAAGAGCATCATCCATATAACATTATCAACAAGATATGACATATAAAAATACATGCTGGACATAAAATTTCTAAATATGATATGTATCCTTACCAAAAAAGATACCGATCTCTAAGCAGTCTGACACATCTCTTCTAAGAACACTAGAAAATCACCTACAAAAATTAGAATAAAACATAATCAAAACTTAAGAATACATCTTATGATAAATGAAGGTAAATGAGGGTGGAAATGAGGAAAACCAAATAAGTGGAGAAGCTTGGATTGCATGGGATTATGTTGGCGATAGAGTGATGCTAGAGTGGATCATGAGGTGTGCTAGGAAGGAATCATGGTTGTGACAAAGGAACATTGAAGGGGCATAGGTGTAGCTTGTAGAGCACGTACAGGTCAAGAGCATGGAACATGCGGGGATAAAGAGTGCAGAGTGTGCATGGGCGAAGAGTGTTGTATGTGCATAGGCTATGTGCAAAACCATGTATGGGTCATGCTAGAAACATGATGTAACACCCCAAAATTCACTATTTTTTTTAAAAAGCGGAAGCAATTAAAATAGGAATACTTAAAACCTGTGAATTCTGGGCATGTTACCGCCACACTTAGTACTAGACCAGTTCTCTCCAACCTTTCCAGTACCAAGTGCTAAGGCTAAAGAAGAGATTAAAAATAAATTACAAAATTAATACAAACTAAACTCCAAAGAATCATTAAACGGTTGTAAAACAAAATCAGAGTACGCATATGTGACCGATCCACCGGTAATAATAATGGTTAGGGCAGGATGCTCTATTGTGACCGATCCACCGGTAATAATAGTGGTTAGGGCTTGATGCTCTATTGTGACCGGTCCGCCGGTTATAATAGTGGGGTGTTCCTCTGCTCGCATGGATTGATAAAAGGCATGGTGTGAATCAGATTCTGATAAGAGATTAATTAAACAATTAATCTGGATTATATGGGCCTTTGTACTTTTACTTGAATTGTTCATATACCTTTATATTGTTATGTTGAATTATGCCCTGTTATTAATCTGCATGGATTATGTGCTTGTGTGTTAGCCTTAGTGCTTGGTTACCTTACTCAGTACGTAGCGTACTGATCAACCTTTTCATGGGTGCTGCTCATTCCCACGAGTAGTATGCCCTTCTGAATTTGTGCAGGTGGGCGAGATATCAGTTAGGGCTGAGTGTTGAGCATGTTTGGCTCAAAGTTTGAGAGTGTCGTGGCCGTATTCATTCTTTACACGATTTCATTCCTTTTTTCATTTCTTTGGTATAGTATTTGCCATTTTCTGATTCAGTACTCGATTGAGTATTTTAATGAACCTTTTAGCGGTTGTAAGTTTAATTCTCTTTTGGAAATAAATTACATTTCTTGATGCGTACTCTGATTTTGTTTTACAACCGTTTAATGATTCTTTGGAGTTTAGTTTGTATTAATTTTGTAATTGATTTTTAATCTCTTCTTTAGCCTTAGCACTTGGTACTGGAACGGTCGGAGAGAACTGGTCTAGTACTAAGTGTGGCAGTAACATGCCCAGAATTCACAGGTTTTAAGTATTCCTATTTTAATTGCTTCCGCTTTAAAAAAAAATAGTGAATTTTGGGGTGTTACACATGAACCTTAATGAAAAAAATAGAGTTCAATGAGGAGAGGGAAAGAATAAATGGTGGGGGTGACAATGGTTGGGTTACAATAAGGGAGAATGATGGGGTGGTAGTGGTGGTTAGCTTTCAAGGTAAACGATGGTGTTTGGTGATTGCAAGTGGTGTTGATGGTGGATGATAGTGATGAATAGATCAGGAAATGGGGGAGAAGGAAGGGGTGTCCGGACTAGTTTTTCTCGACAAAAATGTCGAGTGAGGGAGTTATTTGAAGTAATAAATTAGGTAGGGGTTTGGGAAAGGTATATATATACGTGGAATACATGGATGAGGTGCATAAAAGAGAAGAAAAGGTAGGGGCATGCATGGTTAAGGGAGCATGATTAGGGGACACATTTTGTAAAATTTTCAGCAAGATATATTCCACAAACTAAGGGAGATGATGGTTGGGATGGTCAAACATTGGGGAAGCTAGATAGGGGGATTTTGCTTAGGGTAGAGAAAGAGACCATGTAAGGCTACAGAAGGAGAAGAAAAATTAGGTAGGAGGAAGAGAAAAAGGAAAAAAGAAAACAAAAGAGAAAAGTAAAAAAGGATACAAAAATAAAGTTTGGGTCAGGATTAGAATTAGGTTAAAATAATTTAGATTAGGGAATTAGTGTAACATTGATTATCAAACATCTAGAGTTAGGTTTATGTAAAAATTATTAATGACCCGAAATAAATATTAGGATTAGGTTAAGATTTATGATTAAATAATTAGGATAAGGTAGAAATATAAATTTTTTAATATTATAATTAGGTTAAGATATTAATTATTCAGTATTAAGATTAGATAAAATTTGGGGTATTACAAGGTGTGTTTAGTGTTTTCTGCTTTGACAATGTTTTAAAATGAATTTTTTTATAGCAAAAAATAGGTGTGTTACGTTTTGTCCCTCGCATAATAGTGTACCTTTCCCCATAGAGCCTCCCACACTTTTGCGCATAACCATGCATGCTCTTCTTTGCACGAGTTATGCGTACCCTTCTCTGCATAATCGTGCAACTCTATCACATCACTATTTACACCACCCATCGCACCACTCCTTGCACCATCCTTACACCTCCATGCCCTTCGCAAACTTTACCACCTTTACATCACCACTTCATGCCACCCACCATACTATTACATCAACCACCCACACCACTCCACCCTAAACAACATTAACCATCCATGATGTAGTCACCACACCAACATTAAGCCTTCACTCCACCACCCTCCTCCAATGTGAGGATCTCATACAACACCCCTAGCTGTGTAAGCCTTTTAGGCAACTCCCTTTGGTTATGCCACTTCATGGCAAGTTCTATTTGCTTTGGTTTTGCTTCTTTTCCAACCTTATTTTCCTTCTGTAAAGCCCCCCAATTTTTGAACTATAAAATTTTATTTTTAAAAAAATGCGGAAGTAATTGAATTTTTTTTGGAGAATTTGACCTCCACATCAACCATAAAAGAGGTGTGATCATCACCTAATCCATATATGATGCAAGACAAAACAGAACAAGGATAAAAGAATGCATCATCATAATCACAATGTGACAATATAAGGAAATAAAGATTAAAACCATATCATAGATAGGATGAACTTGATAGTTTATAAAATCAAATACAGGAATCCAAGCCAAGAGTTTAAATAGTTAAAAATACAAAAACATCTCAATGTTGTGGGAAAAATACTAATAATTGGTTAGCCTTTAGGCATGACCATAAACCTCATACCCCAAGTAATGGCCCATGTCATCACCCTTAGCATACTATTACTGAGAATTATAACCCTACAAATCTTCATCTGCTCCCCGAACTAGAAGTCGAATCATCATAGTGACCACATAAGTGCAATATCAGTATGATGAAGTACTGGTAAAACATACTACCTAAACATGGAAGGCTCATATAGCACATTAAAGTCATATAATAACATGTTAATATGATCATGATACCACTTAAATATAATATAGTAGGCTTGCATGGAAGTCATGGAAATACAGAAATACAGTAATACACATGATGCATGAAATGTAAACCATATTAGAATACCTCTTTTAGTGACCACACAATTTTCAATTAGTGAGATAGTTCATTCGACAACACCCAGTTCTCCACCATGAAGAAAAGTTATTGCAACATAAGATAATCATAATGGGATACCACACCCATAACACAAGGTTAGGATACATCAAAGGGGGTCAGGATATATCAAAGGGGCTTTCTTCAGGGATACCACATCCACTGTACATTGAGTGCGCCTACCACAAAAAAATAGGATAACACACTCACCACACGTGGTCGAAGTAGACCAAGGGGACATGTATCGGGATACCTCACCCATTACATCTTAAATGTCTCTGATGTGAGGGCTAACAAGTTGGGATACCACACCCGCATAAGCAATGGATAATACAAAGTGGTAAAGGGGCTTGTACTAGGATACCTCATCCACCCATACTGGACACTTATGTCATGTCGTATTACTACAGTATAATCCAATACCTCAAAGATATGTGCATACCACCAACCACAACCCAGTAAAGAAGAAAATAGGTATTGAGTGAAAGATATAAACCAAAGTGACTCACCCACTAACTCCTAACAACTACCCCGAGAGCTAGAGAAAAGGATTGAAAGAAATCTTAAACCATTAATTTATGTATATGTGATATCATAAATCACAACAAGTCCACACATACCCAAATTAGGTATTTCCAACTAATAACATCAAACACAATTAAAATCCCATATTTAACCAATTGGGTATTTCCAAGTGATGACACCAAACACATCATAAGGCATTAAAGACACAAATTGGAAGCTTAAAGATGCCACAAAACTCAACATAAGGCATAAAAGCCACCAACTGAGTATTTAGAGATAACATCAAACTCACATACTATAATATCCCGTTTTTCAAAATCATAATTATAAATTAATAATCGTATATTTAATTATAATTATTATTTTAGAGGGCTTAATCTTAAAAGTGTTATTATTTTTTGTATTATTTCAACGGTTTAAGCATATATTTAATTAAGTTAAAATTTTAATAGAGATTAGGTTATTTAAATTAATCCTAATTTTTACCCATAAATCTTATTTTAAATTATTTTATTAATAATCTTTTGATCTGTAACTTAAAAATAATTTTCTAAGAATTATTTTTGATTATTTTACTCTTTCCGATTATTTTAAAAAGCTATTCTAATTCGGATAATTTTTCCCAAATTATTTTTTTATATCTAGTATTTTAATGTGTCTAAATTAATTGTAAAATTAAATAAATAATGCTTTATCCCGTCGTATTATTTTACCCCTACTCTACCTTGTGTCTTAGCCCAAACATTTCTGCCTAAAAATTTTCTATCTCCCTCTGTCCATTTTATACACACATATTCACGCTACATACTTACACCCTCTGCACACTTATACACACATACGCATGCCACACAGGACACACACTCTATCCAGCCCAAACAGCCCCCAACTCCTATTCCTTCCAGCTCTCTGCATGCACACAATCACACATGCAACCCTTCCCTCCCCTCTTGTTACTTTCGACGCCTTCCCCGTCGAACAAACAAACAACACCCTTACTCCCCTCTCTCTTTTCATCTAGTTTCCAAACCAAACAGCTGGCTACCCACACCTCTCAACCCCAGACCCAGCCTTCTCCTTGTCTCTCCTTCTCCCATACACCAGCCCGTCACCCAACCCCCTATAGCCCCTGTTTTTCTCCCACCTCACCATCACCACCACCGCAGCCTCTACACCACCACTCCTCGACCATCCCCCATGTAGCCACCCTCTCTTGCAGCTCTCATTCTCCAACCTCCCTTCCACCTTTCCCCCTTCATCATTGCAGCACCGGAACACATCATCACCGAGCCCCGCCAGCCAGCTGCCACCCTCCCTTCCTGCAACCACCGACCAACTCCTCCCTCATCTTCTTTCTCCTTCTTCTTACCCTAGGATCTCAACCCAATAGAGTCCAACAACCCATCGCAGCCCTCTACCCCTTCCTTTCTCTGCCTTCCTCGTCCAGTGCAGCTCCTCTGACCCAGCACCCCGAGCCCTGTCCCCTTCTTGGTCGTGCATGCAGCGCCTAGCCTGCTGCACCGTCTCCCTCTCCAAACCAGCCCAGCAACCACCCAGCAACCTATCGTAGCCTTGCAGCCCCCGTAGTCGTCCAACCTCCCCCATGTGCTCGACGCTCACGCTGCACATGCAGTGTGAAAAATGTTTTGGGCTTTAATATAATTTTGGTACCATATTAATTGTAAGGGTATTTTAGTAATTTTCAAAAAATAAATATTTTATATTATAACTATTATTTTACCTAATAGATATTAATTCGATAATTTTGGTAATTTTTTTAGGTACGAAAGGTTGATTAGCGGGATCTGATAACTTTCTTAGGATACCGCTATTTTTACATTTTTGCTGGAATTCAGGTAATCGTTATACCTTACTAAAATTATAAATATTGCGTGATAGCACATTAGGGTTTTCGGTGGATGAAATATGTTAAGCATGATTTATTTTGATATAATCATGTGTTGATTATTACTATCATGAAAACGGATAAAACATGTATGTTATCTTATGTAAATTATGTTGAGTACGAAAGTATGATTAAAATTTTTCTAATGACGGAAAAATAATTTGTATGATAATTATGGATAAAATAATAGGTTGAGCATGCTTAGATATAATTATGGAATAATTATTATGGATGTGTGTCCTAGGGGCAATTTAGTCATTTTTGTATATTATGATATTTTTCTTGAAAATCATGTCTAATATGTATTAGTTGTTGTTGAGTATGTGAGTATGTGTTTTGAATGGATTAAAGGTGTGGAAAAGGATTTTATGTGCAAAATTATGTATAAGGGCAAAATGGTCATTTGACATATCTGATAATTTAAATTGCGTAATGAATAATCTAATTATGGTGTTTTAGCCTTTTCATGACAAAGGAATAAATAAAATGGAATTAGTGTTTAAATAAATGATAATTTGGGAATTTTTAGTCTCAGGGGTATTTTGGTCTTTTTGACCTAAAGTATATAGATGTGAATAATTGAGCCTAGGATGGCCTTAGTATATTTTAATGTTGGCTTCGAACTTGACCTTGATTATTTTTGTCTCGGATGATTGGAAATAAGTAAGAACGGTTAAGTATGAGAATTGAATTTATCAGTATTATATGCGATTTTGTGATCACCTTAATAAAATACTAATACTTAAAGTGAAAGACCTTGAGATCGAGAATTGTGGCTCCTAGAGTTCGCTACCCTAAGGACATGGTTTAGCCCACGGTTGATATGGATTTTTGCTGGTGTGCCTTAGTGCCCTAGTCAGGCCCTACATTTTACTCTGTTTTGTTCTGCGGACTAATAGGGGGTATCGATACTTATGGATTAGGTTCCTTGTCGGTAGGGTATTGTGTTACCTTCGTGTACCAGTACGACCAGGGTACCTTTGCATCCTTGGGTTGATAGTCGGTAGGATACTGTGTTGCCTTGTTGCGCCGGTATGAGTGGAGTACCTCTGTGTCTTTAGGTTGATTGATCTCCCTTCGAGAAAGTAAATAAAAATAGAAATGATATGATGGAAATAATGATTATAGGATTATTGGATTGTTCGGTAGTAGCCTTCATGCCTACCTGAGGTTTCGGTAGTAGCCTTCGTGCCTACCTGTAGTTCGGTAGTAGCCTTCATGCCTACTTGAGGTTTTGGTAGCAGCCTTTGTGCCTACCTGTGGTTTCGGTAGCAGCCTTCATGCCTACCTGAGGTTTCGGTAGCAGCCTTCGTGCCTACCTGAGGTCTTCTGTGGTTCGGTAGTAGCCTTCGTGCCTAGATGAGGTTTTGGTAGCAACCTTCATGCCTACCTGAGGTTTTCTATGGTTCGGTAGTAGCCTTCGTGCCTACCTGAGGTTTTCTGTGTTTTCGGTAGTAGCCTTCGTGCCTACCTGTGGATTTGGTATATATATGCATGTAGTTTTGTATCATGCGTGACATTACAGGCCTGCTTTTAAGTGTGACTTTAAAGGGTTACTCAGTACCATAGTACTGAAGGGTTCCATTCGTGGGCCCCCTGCCTATTCAATGGGCAATGTCCCTTGCAGGTCTTTTCAGGTGCTACTCAAGTAGGCAAAGGGAAAGAGAGTAAGGAATCATCCGAATTTTAGGGTTCTCCCTTTGCTTTAACTTTCTGGTTTTAATGTATTCCTTTTTTTTGTAACCACCACTGGTGGATTCTAATTTTGTAAAGTGTATTGTGCTACTTTGATTTAAACATGTTTTGGAAATCTAGCAAAGTGTATCTCATTCCTTTAGCCTTAGCACTTGGTACTGGAACGGTATGAGTGAACCGGTCTGGTACTAAGTGTGGTGGTAATATCCCCGAAATTCACCGTTTTATATTTTGCTTTCGCCATTTGTTTTAAATAAAACAAAATTTTTCAGTAGTGAATTTTGGGGGTGTTACATACACCAAGAGAAGTTGTGCTAAAATTTTAAGGGAAGAATAGTTAAAGAGCTAAGAACACGGTACCCCCGTGTTTCCTAAACACAGGCCATGTTAAAATCTCAGTTCTTATATTCAGAATCAAGAATTTGGTAGAGAAGTCAGAGAAAAACACAAAGGTCCCGTGTTTCCTAAACACAGACCGTGTTTTTCTTAAATTTTGTAACCGCTCATGTGACCTGTTTTCTAATATATTCTCTATCAATTTGGGGTTCGAAAATCAGTTTTTAGGATTCGAAACAATTGAATGTGATCTCTTTCTCTATTCCCTCTAGAAAATACATGTATTTCCCAAATTCCAACTTCCTTTATCTTTCTTGTATTCTATTGAACAATTGATGGTTTGTAATTAAAGTGATAAGTCTTTCTCTATTCCTTTATCAATTGCAAGTTGTACATTTTGATTGGATTCAAGTAAAGTTTCTGCAACTGTGTTTTTATTTCTCTTGCTTTTAGAGTGTTGTTACTATTATTAGATGTTGTTTGTATTACTTACAAGTTATTTCATGTAATAGTGTGATCTACAAGTATGTAGATGTTAGAGCAAATAAAACAGGGTAGGATTATTTGAGGATGCAATTATGTTTCAAATATAACAATGTAGTTTGAAGGTTTGATTCTAAATGAACTTTAATTGAATTAATGGATGTAATTGAATGATTTCATATCATAGATTAAGAATTTAAACTAATTAGATTGATCACCTGTTTAGTTTAGAACTTAATCTCCGCTAAGGCAACCTAATTAACCCATAATTGTTAATTAATGTATCTAGAGTAGCAAGAAGATTAATTATTAATCTTATCCGCTCATTTGTATAATTGCATAATCCGAGCTTATGTGGTTGTGGTTGTAGTTGACTAATTTCCATTCGTAATGCTGCCATTAATTGAATCTAGTGTTCGTAACCTAGTTTATTAAATGGTTAGGTGATAAATTGAGAGCTTATTCAATTTATTAAAATTGAGAGAAAGTAAAGAGATGAATTATTATGAGTTTCTAAAGGTCAACATTAAATTATTTAGAATCATCGTTTTTCCATAAGTATTTGATACTTTAATTCTATAATCAATTCATTCCTATCCTCATTCATCAATTAGAGAGAAAAGTTGACTATAGTATAGAATTAGCAATAGAATTAATAAAATTGTGTAATCAGGGCTTTAACATCAATTACAAAATTAGTGATTAAACACCATTCCTTGTGGGTTCAACTCCTTCTTACCATTTACTACGTAATTGAAAATTAGGATTTATATACTCCCTCAGTTTTTTAATAGATGACGTTCCGGCACAATGCACAGTATGTGCCGGAACGTCATCTATTAAAAAACTGAGGAAGTATTAGATTTGTTGTGCATATGACAGTGCATCATATACCTTAATTTTTGATATATTTTCAATAATAATATCTTAGGAAGGTATACAAAAAGTGATGGTTAAATGAGTATTGTGAAAGAAGTTACACTTACCTTGTGAACTTAGAGTTTCTTAGGAGAAAAATTACCTTTTTTTTCCTTAGGGATGTCTTTATGTTCATTTGGTTGTATTTTATATGTTTTGAATAATTATATTAGTCATATTATATTACTTATATGTGTATCTACATGATGACCTTGAGATAAATGACCATAAATAAGATTTCAATCACTTAAAATGAAAGATCATATGAGTCGAGGCTAAGGTATTGAGTTTTTTCCATTAGCTTAACAATATTGGCTAGGTGAGTTCACCCCTAGGAGGTTCTTCATACAATCATAAAGGTTTAAGAATAGTGTCTTAGATTGTGTTGTTTTGGGAGGTGTTGAGTCCATTGCACCAACTTAATAATAGTGGTCAGGTGTGTTCTACCCTAAGAGGTGTTTCAATCTATTCCATCATATTAAGAATAGTAAAGTCCTAAACTCAACATAAATAAGAAATTAATTATGGCTATACCTAATAATGAGATTTTGATTCAATTCTCCTCTTGAATTGTATGATGGTTAATCATTATGTACGTTTATTCTTCTATATGACATTATATACTATATGTAACTCTGATATGGTTGTATTGTTATCTTACTTAGTACGCAACGAACTTTTCATCCTTCTTATGGGTGTTACTCATTCTCATGAGCAAAAAATCCACATAATTTTGTACAAGTCATTGAGGATCCCTTGGATGAATTTGTTGCTAATGATGCCTTGATTGGGGAAGAGTGACCTTGTTATCCTTAAGGTTTTAGATGTAGAGTCATGTTATCTTGATCTTATCTTTCATCCAAATACCTTTTAAGACTCTTAGTTCTAGTTTACCCCTTTTATGTATTTTGAATATTATATTCGGAGTTAACCTCTAAACTCTTATCTATTTTTATGAATCCCTATCCTTCTATGTTTTATCATGTTTTAAGTGTGATAAAGTGAAATTTTCCATAATTATACATCTCTTTACCTTAGCTTTGGGACTTCATTTAATTTCTTTTACATATTTTGCTATAGTTTTGGTCTATTATTTGCACTACCACTTTCTTGAGCTTTATGTTGTAGGATTTCCCACAAAAACACCAATTTCGAAAAATAATTGCTAATTTTTGGAGCAAAGAACCTAGCAAGGAAAGATTGGGAGGATAATACATTGACCCAACATATTTATGGAAGTGTATTAAAGCTATGAGAGCCAAAAATATGCTAAGATATCCCTAAGAAGCATGAAAAGGGTGCTACATGGTCAGCTACACACCCAGCTGCACAGCCGTGCAGCACTCCCCTATTATTATGGAAGAAAACAGAATCACATGGCCGTATGAAATTCTGACCTGAAAATTTGAGGCTAAAAATATTGCACGGCCAGGCCGTGCAAGGTCGAAAATTCCAACACGCCAAGAGCTGAGAAATTACATAACCAAGCCATGAAAAAGCTGCATGGCCATGCATCAACGGTATTTCCCATGATTTATGTGTGCGACATGGCCGACGTGATGGGGATTTTTGTGGCATGCCTCAGGGACTTCTTAAGGAGAGAGAGGGGAGGTTTTAGAGAGAATAAGACTCTCATTACCAAGCTTAGCTTCATGTAATTGTTTGCTCCATTAGTTTTTATTTTTCTAGAGATTCAATTGTGTAATTCGTGTACAGTTGACTCAAAATCAATAATGCTCTCTTCCAAAATATGGTTAGTTCAATATAATTCTTCTTCTTTGTATCTTTGCATTGTTATTATGATTATCATGCTATTTATTTTGTTATTTTCATTTGAAAATATGAGTGAATAGTCTCCTTTCTACGATTGGACTAGGTACCATTTTAGTGATCAATATAATGAATCAAAGTATTATGTCATATGATTGATTCGTTTATACTATTATATATGCTGGATTTAATTGTTGTAAAGTGGATTTGATGAAATCCGACCTCCTTAGATGTAATCTACTACTGAAAGGTTGAGATTATTATCGAAAATTAGCATATAAACAAGAACTTAAGCAATCATGAAAGTAAATGATTAATTCTTAGGGACTTTAGAATTGGTGATGCTTAATGGGTTTAGGTTAATTTGTGAGTCATGAAAGTAGTTTGCAAATTAAATTAAATACATTCTTAGACCTTAAAAGAGGCTAATGAACATAATATGACCAATTTTCCACAATTAGCGAATTAATCAATGGCATACACAACAACAAAAGTTATTTTAGACAACACATAAAAGACAACGGATTATAACTAACGTTGTTATAAAGTATAATTAACAACGGTTAATATTACACTACCGTTGTTAAATATCTAAAACTAGAAGCGCGGATTAATTTATTTTACTATTATAACGGTAAACTAGAGAAACAACAACGGGTCTGTGTGCCGTGGTGTATAAATAAAACGACAACGGTTATTTAGCATAACCACAACGGTGTTTAAGCCGTCCTAAAATTATTAAACGACAACGGGTAATCTATATAACAACAACGGTTTAAAACCCGCTGTTGAAGATATAAATCAACAACAGATAAGGAATTTTCCACAACGGTTTTAAACCCGTTGTTGAAAGATAACTTACATCGGCTAACAACAACGGTGATTTATCCGTTCTGAGTTTCGTATATACTTCTCAGATTAATTTGTAACCGATCAATGATGGGTTTCTTTCCTACCTTGCGCGCGCAGTGAAAATCATCAAGTTTTAATTTCCTCCATCGCGCGCAACCTTCAATTGATCAGGACGTCGGTTCCAGAACGTCTGGCTTCGTCTTCCTTTCTCCATCATCTTGAAGCGCCCGTCGTCTTCCTCAAGCTATTGCGTTTCGTGGTTCTAGCTAGTCGAGATTCATTGTGCACACTGAGGTAATTATCAGCTGTTACTACATTATATTCTTAATTTATTTTCCAGGCTTAATTAGTTAGGGTTTAATGAATCTGATTTGATATTGGTGTTTTGATTGGCCAAATTAGATTCGTTTACCTGCAATATGTGTTTGTTGTATAGATAATTCTAAGTTTATGTTTGTGCTGCTCGAATAACAGGGGCTTGGTCGGTGGTGGTTATTTGTTGGTAGCTGGTGCTTACATGAGACTTATTAATTGAAAAGTTCTAGTCACAAATCCTAACCGATTGTGATTGAGTCTTTTGTGTTACTTGAGTTATCTGCATTGAGCTTCTTAGAATTAGGTATGGGTTGAGGCTACCATTGGTTGGTTTAAGTTATGAAGGTACTAATAATAATTTCTTGGAAATGACATGAATTATTGCGTGTGATAGGAGTTGGTGGAGTTTATTCAATAAAGGATATTTGTGTAATAAAGATAATTATTACAATGATTTTTACTCATAATACAATTGTAGTGGCATCTATTTGAGAACAACTATTTATTTTATTTGTATAAAAAATTCATTCTACTAATTTGTGTACTTTGTAGGAAAGTAGGAAAAATATTCTTGTAATTACACTTTTACCATTACTGAAAAATAATAAAGAATTCAATGTATATAGAATTTAAAAAAATGAAGTTAAAAAGTATGTTTTGATTTTTTTGGAATACAAAAGTATAATGGTCAAATGATGCCTGGTTCACAGCCCCTGTTGCAGTGCTACCTTCAGCTTCACCACTCTGGGCTTGGGAAGGATGTGCCCTATTCTGTTCATATAATTAGTTAGGTTTTAACCAAAATATTAATATGCACAGAACTATTAATTTCATACAATTTATATAAACATAATACAAAGGGTTGTGCATTACAGGTTTGCAATGTGGGAAGATGATAATTCTCAGGTCTTTGAAAAATTTATATACGAGTGTTGAAGTTTAGCTTATTATATATTTTTATTAATGTTTAAGTGTATCATCTAACATCGTAATTATTATCCATATAGATTTTATTGCCAATATGGATCGTTCTTGGATGTCTGCTAATCGTTTATCTCGAGAATATGAAAATGGAGTTGAGGAATTTATTAGGTGTGCAGTTGCTCATGTTGGAAACTATAGTAGATTTGTCTGTCCCTGCCTAAGGTGTCGTTTTGTAAAGCGAGTTAATGAATCTGAAGCTAGAGATCATTTATTCTTATATGGGATTGATAAAAATTACACTAGATGGATATTGCATGGTGAAACGGAACATGTGGGAGCTAATGTGGAAAGTCAGGAAAATATTTTTGGGATCAATGATGGGGATCGTTTAGAAGAAATGACTCATGCTGTTGAGCAAAGAGTTCGGGATTGTCCTCAAATGTTTGATAAGTTGGTGGGTGACTCTGAAACACCCCTATATAGTGGATGTACAAAGTTCACCAGATTATCTGCTATTTTAAAGTTGTATAATTTGAAAGCATGTAATGGTTGGACCGATAAGAGTTTCACAGCCTTATTAGAACTTGTAAAAGATATGCTTCCAAATGATAATGTGCTCCCTAGTCGCACTTACGAGGCTAAAAAGGTCCTTTCCACTATAGGTATGGATTATGAGAAGATACATGCTTGCCCTCAAGATTGTGTCTTATATCGAAATGAATATACATCTCTTGAGAGTTGCCCCGAATGCCACACATCACGATATAAAAAGCCAGGGGTTCCAACAAAGGTTATATGGTATTTTCCAATAATACCAAGATTTAGGCGCATCTTCAATAATCCTAAAGATGCTAAAAACTTAACATGGCACGCTGATGGAAGATTAACTGATGGCTTACTAAGACATCCCGCAGACTCTGCACAATGGAGAATGATTAATTATCGATTCCCCGACTTTGGAGAGGAACCAAGAAACCTACGATTAGCTCTTTCTGCGGATGGAATGAATCCACATAATTCCGGAACCCATAGTACATGGCCTGTGATTTTGGTAATTTATAACCTGCCACCATGGCTATGCATGAAACGAAAATATATGCTATTATCTCTATTAATATCGGGACCGAAACAACCGGGAAATGACATTGATGTATATTTGGCACCTCTTGTTGAGGATTTGAGGTTGTTGTGGGATGAGGGTGTTGAATTATTTGATTCACATCGTGAAGAGAGTTTCAACTTAAGGGCAATGTTGTTTTGTACTATGAATGATTTTCCTGCATATGTAAATTTATCTGGATATGGTGTGAAAGGACATTATGCATGTCCTATATGTGGAGAATATACATCCTTTTGTCAATTGAAGCATGGGAAGAAGACCGTTTATCTCGGACACAGAAGATTTTTGCCAATGAACCATCCTTATCGTAGGCAAAGAAAAGCTTTTAATGGAAAACCTGAATTCCTAGGAGCTCTAGAACCATTGAGTGGCCGACAAATACTTGATAGAATAAATGGTTTGAATGTTAAGTTTGGGAAGAAGAATAAAGCCTCAATTCCTACTAGTAGATGGAAGAAACGATCAATATTCTTTGATCTTCCATATTGGGAACATTTATATATAAGACATTGTCTTGATGTAATGCATATTGAAAAGAATATATGTGATAATATGATTGGTACGTTACTTAATGTGCCATGGAAGACAAAAGATGGCATCAATGCAAGACGAGACATGGTTGAGATGGGTATTCGAAGGGAATTAGCACCACAAAGGAATGGGAATCGTACTTATTTGCCACCAGCGTGTTATACCCTTTCAAGAAAGGAGAAAATTGATTTTTTTGAGTGCTTAAAAGGAGTTAAAGTTCCAGAAGGGTTTTCCTCAAATATTAGTAACCTTGTTTCAATGACAGATTTGAAATTGGTGGGTACGAAATCGCATGACTGTCATGTTTTGATGCAGCAACTGTTGCCGATCGCTATTCGTTCCGTACTTCCGAAACGTGTTAGAAATGCAATTACTAAGCTTTGTTTTTTCTTCAAGGCATTGTGCTCTAAGGCTATTGAACCTGAAAAGTTAGATGTACTACAGAGAGATATTATCATCATCATGTGTCAACTTGAGATGTATTTTCCGCCTTCTTTCTTTGATTGCATGGTTCATTTGACCGTGCACTTGGTTAGGGAGGTGAAATTGTGCGGTCCCGTCTATATGCATTGGATGTACCCATTTGAGCGATTTATGAAAATATTAAAAGGGTATGTACGGAATCTATATCGACCAGAGGGGTGTATTGCGGAGAGCTACATAGTTGAGGAAGCTATTGAATTTTGCACCAATTATTTATCCAATGCTCATGCAATAGGTATTCCTAAATCTCGACATGATGGAAAAAGTGAAGGTGTGGGTATGATGGGTAATAAGTTGATACGCATAGAGCGTGATATGTGGCAAAAAGTACACTTGTATGTTCTTCATAATACCGAAGAAGTTCAACCATATATAGAAGAACATATGAGAATGTTACGTACTAAAAACCCATCTAGGAATGAAAAGTGGATACTAGAGCAGCATAATATATCTTTCATTGAATGGTTTCGTGATCACATTCCTCGTCAAATGACACACTCATCAAGTACTATTTCTGATACATTGAAATGGTTATCCCAAGGGCCTCGTATGGAAGTATCATCTTTCACAAGCTACTTGATCAATGGGTATACTTTCTACACTAAGTCCCAAGATGAAAAGAGTACCATGCAGAATAGTGGGGTGACTTTGGTTGCTGAAGCATTGCATATTGCTAGTGCGAAAGATAAAAATCCTATGTATGGGAATATGTCATATTATGGTGTAATCCAACAAATATGGGAGTTGAATTATACTTTCTTCACAGTTCCTGTTTTTAGTTGCATTTGGGTTGACAACAATAATGGGATTGAAGTTGATGAGTTAGGGTTCACTCTTATTTATCTTAATAAGTTGGGCCATAAACATGATCCTTTTATATTGGCATCACAAGCAAGACAAGTATTTTATATCACCGATCCTCTTGATAAGAGGAGATCTGTGGTTTTAACCACAAAGAGTAGAAATGTGCATGAAGATGATGATTTCAATGATTCTATTTTTCAACAAGAGGCAACCTTCTCTATTATAAGAACGTCATTTTCTCGGGGTGATGACATTGATCCCAATAAAGAGGATACATATTTGCGGCATGATCACTCTGAAGGATCATGGATTGCAGAAGAAGATACAAGTGAAAAATCACAAAAGAGAAAATCTCGTAATTCTAAGTACGAACCTTTATTTTTTTTAAGTATAACGGTGCCATATAATATTTTTTCCTCGTATAATTTGATTTACCTAAACACATTATATGATGACAAAATATTTCTCTTTTCAGAGCAAGGAGGAGATAGAAGCACAAGTTGAGATATTACCCAATAGAGGCGTTGATGCTTGTTCTAGTATTTGGTATGTCTTTTTACCTTATTTTAATTGCTAACTTCTTGAAATAAAAAGCTACTTAATCCTTTTATTGAATCCTTTATCATTTTCATCATTTTTCTTATACTATGTGTTTTAGAGACATGGCTTGTGATGATGGAGATGCTTCAACTAGTGGAGGTGCTTTGACCCATGGCTCTCGTAAAAAAAGGGGGCCTACTGCATTGCAACAGGTGGCGATGAAACGATTACGAAATGAAAAATTTAGTAAGAAGAAAAGGGTAAATGCTATGAAACCTGTTTCTAAGTCAGTAAAGGGTCAGCCTAAGCCACAATTCTCAAGTTCTATCACTTTGGGGAAAAAGTGCATCAACTTGAGGATGTTGAAAGGTTATGCCGATGGAATGGAATTTTCAGATTCGATCATAATTCCATGTCCTAAAGCAGTTATGTTCCATGAATATGATATTCTGATCGATCGTGAATGTATCAATATAGTTCATAATAGAGGCAAAGTTGATAACTCAATTATGGCAGCATATAACAAGTGAGTATCATGAATTAATTGTATATAATTTAATATGTTTAATTATGTATGTATTGTCACATGTTAATATATTTCTATACAGGATAATATTTGAAAAGTGTGAGCGTGATGGGATATCTATTGTTGGGCTATTGTGTCCAAATATGATTTCGAGTTATAATGACAAACTACAGGATCGAGCACGATATCTAGCAGATGTTTTTTGTGCACATCCTCAAAAGAAATTATTTTTTGCTCCATACGTTCAAAAGTAAGAATTTAAATTTATGTAATATATTAATGAAATTTTTTTTATTACTAAACATGTAATCTCTTGAATTGCAGGGATCATTGGATACTTTTTATAGTTTATCCTTCATGCCAAATGTGTTATTGGCTCGACTCTATGCATGGTCCTGTATATGATGAAGTCATACAAATTGTGAATATGTAAGATGTTTGAAATTCCAAGTATCTATTTATGTATACATATAGTTTCAGTTATGTTTTATATAACCTACATTTCATATGATATACTATTCTTTTATGTTGGAGCAGGGCTATGAGAATGTATCAGGCTAATAAAGGGTTTAGGACAACAAGTGTAATAAAGTGGGAGATAGTTGATGAGGTATTAACTAATTGGAGTTTAAAGTAATATATTATTTCTATTATGAAAATGATATCATATTATGCAAGTTTCTTATACTCTAATGTATTTTATTTTGACTCATAGTGTCCTAACCAGCCAAATGGGATAGATTGTGGATATTATGTCATGAGGTTCATGAAAGAGATTGTATCTGAGATGAAAACCCAACCTCAAATTCCAAAGAAAGTAAGTTTATTCTTTGAAGATGTAAAGAATTCTTACTCATGGATATTAACTAAAAAAATGTGAATTAATTTTGCAGTATTATCCGTTATATGGTGGTCGATGTTACACCAATGAAGAAATTGATGAAGTTCGAGAGGAATGGGCCTCCATGGTTATTACTCATTTGAATACGTAGCAGGTAAAGATATGATAGAAAAATGCAAAAGCAGATGATGGCATCCTTTTTGTGCCACTTTCTTGATATATTTTTTGTCTACTATCATGAAGAAAAATGAGTTGATTTGTTTAGTTTCTTATGATTGTCCTTGTTCCTTGATATAAATATTAAGAATAATAATAATAGTATTAGGAGGGCATTTTGGTGTTCTAATTAGAAACACTGAATTAATTGACGAGGAAACTGATAGATATCATCCACTTATTAGAACAGTTGCTGGAATAGAATGTGGCTTATGTTTTATTTTATGTGAGGTGAAGTTAGCTAATTTTATTTGATTCCGTTGTTTGGTTTTGAATGTGTCATGAAGCCAATTGTTAACTATTCATAGGGATGAAGAGCCATACAATTTAGGCATGAGTCAGAATTGCTGGGGCACAATTGCTCAATACTCGCTTTGTAGGATGCATTTGTTGAAAGTAATGACCCCTTGATTTGATGCATTTTAGCTGCTTACATGTGTGTGCTTTTTTGAGTGTTGAGATTTGAGTTTTTGGCCTGATTTTTCATTGCCTGTTCTGATTGATATATCAGCACAATGTATATTGCGGAGAGGTTTTCTGGGGATGCTGAGAAAATAGCTCCTTTTGCTGCCAAGTTTGAGCATCGACTATTTATGGAGGCCATGTCCAAGGTAGCTCCCTTTCATATGCATTTAAAACTTGAGATCTTTACCAAGCTTTCAGTGGGTGATCACTATCTCTTCCTTGGGATGTAGGACCTTAAGATGATTGTAATTTGTTGAGGTCCTCTTTATCCTCCATAGTTTTTTTTCTTTCTTTTTTATGTAAAATTGGCACCCTACATGTGGCATATTTTCATCTTGTAAATATAAATTATTTATTGAGCTTTATTGTTAATTGAGTATGCTGCTTCCTTGATAATTTCAGGAGGAGTACATGAACCAGCATACGTTTTCTTCTAGGATGCAGAATATGATTAGCTATGAGTATCATACTAAATATGCTTTGCCAGTGAATCCTGGTTCTGACTATTTCAGAGCTACAAGTGCTGCCTGTAGTCCATTGACCACCAATGGTCAACAATGTTTCTTGCCAGGTTCCTCATTGAACTCCATGACTGGTAAATTTAATTATTACATTTTGGTTTTCTACTTTAATGATTCTCTTGTTTACTCTATTGCTGTATCTCATTATTTGCCAATCATTTGATGACAGGTTCACAGAAGAGTGCATGCAGTCAAGGAGCTGGTGTTTTTCCGGAGGGGAGGAATCAAAGACTTGAAAATATTTCACCATCCAAATCTAACGAACTTTCCATATGTCAAATCGGTTCTGCAAGGGAGGGTTTCTCTGATCAGCCTTTGAATACTGGTTCTGATTGTTCCAGAGCTACCAGTGTTGCCTGTAATCTGGAGAACACTGATAGTCTGCAATGTTGCTTGCCAGGTTCCTCTTTGAAGTCCATGGCTGGTAAATCGAATTATTGCATTTTTCTTTTCCATGACATACTTGATTACTTTATTCTAGTGTCCCCTTATTTGACAATTATTTGATCACAGGAGCAAAAAATAGTGAGTATAGACTAGAAGTTGGCAAGTCATGGACTGGGAGGAAGCGAAAACATGACATTATTTCACCATCTAATGAGCAGTTCATAACTGGTAAATGCTCTAAGTGGCAGGATATTTCTGATATTCAACCTGTTGATAGTGGGCCTACATTTTCTGGAAGCATTTTACGTTATGAGTCTGAGCCATCAGATGGTGGTCCTATAGAATCACAATATGTGGTTGAAGGTATGATTTCTTGTTGATGATAACACACTGAAGTACTAGATCTTGATTGCACATGACACATGCTTGATTCATTATATGGATGCATACTTAATTCTCAAAGATAAATAGAATTTGTTTGCTGTAAAAAAATATAAATAGTATTCATTTTGTGAACGAATGGCAAAGATGAATTTGATCCATAGTTTGTAACAGAATCCAGAGTTCTTACAAATACATAAATGATATTTTACTGCATATTATTAACAAAATCAAACAACCATCTATAATGGCCACAATTGTAATGCCTTTGAAAAAATAGACACAATTATACTAGAGCTGGTAAAAGTTGCCCCGACCTATTTTGAGTGAAACCAACCCTCCAAAACCAGTGTTTGCTCTTGCTGCTCAGTGTTTGGCTCCTTCTAGTTCTGAGGTGACTGAAAGGATAGAGAGTATACAAAAGCATATGGCTACAGGTATATCACCTTCCTATATGATGTTTCTTCTCCTTGAATTGTATGATCTCTGGATTATCTGTTTGATTACTGTGTCACCTTATCTTATTATGTGTGTGACTATCAGATATGTATTTTGACATTTCTTTTGTTTTTAACTATTGAAGACTGTAGTGCAATTCTTGATAGGGGCATTGCAAAATGATGACCCTGGCAAAATAGACAACCATATCAAATCAACCAGCTTCGTCCATCACGAAGGGATATGTCTGGTGACACAGATGTGGACCACAAATAGCACGTACTAGAAGGCAGTGAACACCGAAAACAAACTGTCACAACGGGAATTTTCAAAAGAAGCCCTCTAAATAACCAAGAATGGTGCAAGGGCTTTAACCAGGAATTGATTGCTATCTACAACAACAGAACACCAAATGAAGGTCAGACATCCTAGCTCACCGCATTTAAGCACATGTTGCTTGCTAGCTTATA
Source organism: Tamarix chinensis (assembly GCA_030549775.1). Taxonomy (NCBI): domain Eukaryota; kingdom Viridiplantae; phylum Streptophyta; class Magnoliopsida; order Caryophyllales; family Tamaricaceae; genus Tamarix; species Tamarix chinensis. The sequence goes on from CM060174.1 coordinate 38,778,004, forward strand.
TTCTATGGTGCTGTGTTGGCCCTTTTATAAATTGGCCTTGAGTACCAATACACCAAAGCAAAATATAAAAGGAATGCATTACCTTCTCTCCCGCTGCAAGAAGAAATCCAGCCAGATTATAGGCATAGCCAACGCAGTGTGTGCCAATGGGGCTTTGTAAGCTTCCCATGGTATCATAGATTGCCATGCTTGGAGTCAGCTACAAAATGAGCGGATCCTTAGGATAAATAGCCAATAAGTCAGAAAAACAAAAAGTACCAGTGTCCCACAGAAATCTCACATCTCCACCAGGACCGTTGATATACATATACAACCTCTTGGACGAATCAATACTGTCTAAATACAACATTGTGGCTAGTATCTGATTGCTGAATTCTTCATCTATGTGTTGTCCAATGAAGATGACACATTCACGATACTGCACAGACATAGAAACAACTTCAGAATGATACCAGAAAAGGGAGAATGCAAAGCCTCCCAAGGAAGGCAAGCATTTGAACATGCAGACCCATCGAAAGATCTTAGTAGAGTCAGGGGCATGAAATTGCAATATAAGCTACTAGCCATGTCCTTGATCAAACAGATCCATGTTTACTCTCCCCCCCTCTTCAAAATGACCTGAGGAGGGTGTCCTTGACTGTTGATCCAGCTGAGCTTCTGGGGTTCATTTTCAAGGAAAATAGCTCAAGTCTAAAGAATTTTAATACATTATGCTAGTAATATATGCATACCAGCACCACAAAGTCAGAAATGTCATCCTTTAGTATAGTGATAACTATGAAGTGCAGGATAATTGAACTAAGAGAAAAGTACAGATTAACAAATTTCAGAAGTATTAGGAAAGAAAACATAAAATAGACAACTTAAACAAAAATAATGACTGAAAATAGGCCACAAAGTGGTTGCTGCTGTGTTGATTAAATGCCTCAGGACCCTTGTTGATTCAAGATGTTGAATGCTTGAATAAATTTTACCTTGGATAAGGGCTCTTGATGTGTGCTTAGAACAACAGCCAATTCATCACAATTTTCCTCACTTGGGTTTTATTTCCTTGCAGATAATTTTGAGCAGGTTGGGATTTGGGGCATGGACTTGACATTCTTCCCCATCATAGAACACTGTTATATGCTGAGAAACATAGGTGGTGAAACTATTGCTGGATTCAGGTTCAAAAGATGGAACAACTTTGTGTGGTTAAGGATCTACCAGCACATGAAATTATGATTTATGTGTAGTCTTATTTTATATATCTATATATCAAGTTTAGGTTGTATATAATTGATTGTGAATATAACATGTTTTGGATATCGTATGGATTGTATATAGATGGTTTTGGATATAATGAAGCAGGTTCATGTTATATATAACCGATTGCGTATAAAGCAGGTTCAGGTTGAATGAAACCGATTGCGTACAAAGCATGTTCAGGTTGAAAATACAAACGTATATATAGCGGGTTTTGAATATAACATCAACAACGGTTAAGCACTCGTTGTTGATGTTATAAAACAGCGTGTAATGTCTAAAACCGCAACGGTTATATACCCGATATTTAACTTCTTATTAACAACGGGTTATTACCCGTTCTGGAAATATAAAGGCAGCGGGTAACTATACTATTCGACAACGGCTATATAGAAAATTAACAACGGGTGTTTACCGTTGTCGTTATTATTAAACAATGGATCTATATAAAATTAACAACGGGTTTTTAACCGTTGTTGTTCTTATTAGACAACGGATATGGATAATATTAACAACAGATGTTTAACCGTTGTTGTTATTATTAGACAACGGGTATCTGTAATATTAACAACGGGTATTTACCCGTTGTCTTTAGAATTCAACAACGGATATCTTGAATATTAACAACGGGTGTTTAACCGTTGTGTTTAGTATTCAACAACGGATATCTTGAATATTAACAACGGGTGTTTAACCGTTGTGTTTAATGTTCAACAACGGATATATGGAATATTTACAACGGGTGCCTAACCGGCGTGGTTGTAATTCAACAACGGATATGTTGAAGATCAACAACGGGTATTTAACTGTTGTCTGAGAAATTCAACAACGGTGACCGGAACCGTTGTCTTTGAATTCTATTAAAGACATCGCATACATTTATAACGGACGTTACGCGTTGTAGGTTATATAAGTAACCGTTGTCTTTGATAGTTTATGTTGTTGTGATAACTGTAATTTTATTAATGATTATTAATTTGGAGACCGAAGTTCAATCCTAGGTTTCACTCTTATTGTTTAGTATCTGCAATTTAGAAAGTTTTTTGTAATTATTCTTTTTATCCAAACACATACCCCCATTTTATATAGATTTAGATAGTCAAAATAGTGAAGAGGTGTACTCAATTACGAAGTCCCTATGGAATACGACCTTGAAATGCTATAATAAATCTGTACGCTTGCGGAAATAGCACAACAAAGTGTTAACTATTTTACCTTGTAATCAATATAAGGATGGTGTGTTAATCTAAAATTATATAGAGTATGGCAATAAAACCCACTATATAGTTATTATGCTTTTACCAACATAAAAAATTTTCCATCATAAAAATTAGGGTGTTGTAGGTTAATATCGAAGCTTTAGTTTTGATTACCGTGGTTTGTTTTTTAAAAATTCAATTTTCTAAAGATGTCTTATTTGATTGTATTAGTCTATTTCATATTTTGAAAAACATAATTATTCAAAACCTGGCTTAACTTATAAGGAATCGAGAATGTGTAGCTTAGGTGGCCTTTGAATATGATTATATGTAATATGTGCTAGTAAGCAACAAATTTTTTATCTTGATAGGTTTCATCAATTTTGTTAGACATCTAGCACCACTGCCTTAGCCTCAACCACCATGACCACCTCTTCATTACCCAAAGGAGGGTATTGGAGATAACTTGCTTTGAAGGGTCACCGGTTATCAACTCACAAATCTATGATGGTGAGGAGGATGTAACCACCCTAGAGGGATGGATCTAGGACTTGGATTGAACTTTTGAGCAATTCAATTGTCCACTTGCTTAAAAGGAAAGCATATTAGCCTTCTTCTTTCAAAAACATGCAAAAGCCTAGTGGGTAAGGCATTGTGCATTAGGAGGACCACCAATGACCTAAGATGAATTCAAGATGGCAATTAGCACAAAGTTTTATCTTGAGAACTTTAAAATTTATATTCTTAAGGGTTTCATGTATCTGACCATGGTGAGCATGATTGAACAAGAGTACCAAACTTGATTCACAAATCTATTAACATTTGCTCTGGGTATAGCTGCTAGCGAATTGATTTTGGTCTACCATTATGAGTAGGGACTCCATTGCAAAATCCATAAGATGATGGATATTGTGGCCTTATATGAGTGGGCATGCATTGCTCCTATGATGGTTTAAGAGCATACTTCCATTTTAGGCTAGGGAGAGCCATAGGCATAGGGGTTCTAGAGGTTAGATGTAGCTTTAGGGAGGTCAAACTCCAAGCTATCAACATAGATGTTAGATGGGTGGACAACACAGACCTATGGGACTATTGAGACATTTTGTTTCTCACTTTTTTGGTAGAAATGATCTAGAATGAGATTATTATGGTGTATCTATTTAGTGTCGAGATTGCGATCGGTGGGGCAACTAATCCTATGAGTGTTAGCAGTAAAAATGTCAATTCTAACACTAGAAGGGTTAGTTCCAATAGTAGAGATTGCTTCTACTCTAGCAACAACATTATTAGAGAGCACTTGCTCCAACTAGTGTATAGGCTAGGCAGGCTAAGGGGAAACCACAAGGCCCTCGCCCATTTCCTTATGAGAGAGGAGGATATATTTAGGGACATGGAGGGTATTTTAAAGAATACTAGGGAGGAAATTTTTAAACCTTAGGAAATAAATATTAAAACACATTTTCAAACCATGATCAAACACGCAAATTAGCATACATTAAAGGGCCTCAAAAGCTGGGTTTTATATTTGGATTCTCAAGTAAAATTTAATCTAATATAAAAATATTGTAATTAAAATTATAATAACATAGAATATCTATGAAATATGAAACTAAATGTAAAATACCTAAATTCAATTCCTCCATTATTCTTTGAAGCCCGTGTATATATATATATGCATCACAATCAATGATAGTAAATATTTCATTTATTTCTCTAAAGAAGTTTATCCTAATTTTGATAACAAACTTTAACCATTATTTTTTTTCTATATATATGTAATAAAATGTCGTAAAATCTTTCAAAATGTGTTAAAAAAATTTTGGTATAAAATAAATTAGTTTTTGTTTTGGAATGGGCTTAAAATTCTAATAAAATTTTAAATATCAAGTGTACCAATGACTAGTACTCTCAGAAATTAACAGTTTTGTTCTTGACAAACCAGTCAGCTGGTTTGCCCAAATCAACCGACTGGTTATCCTATAATTTCAGATCCATTTCTAATTTTGATTCAAATTTCTTTCTAATGTTTATAGAAACGTCTAATAAGAATATATTTGTGCTAATAAGCATATAATAGTGCTTTGAGATTATTTTTATATTATTTAGATCATCCTATGATTTTAGTTAGTTATATTTTTCCGAAAAGCACTTTTAAGTCATGCCTCACCCTCTCTCTTCTCCCTCACCTATCCTTCTCTTTTATGGCAGCTGGGGTACATAGTTGACTTCATGCCCTCATTCCCTGACTCACCAACCTACTGTCATGCCCCTTCCTAACTACACTCAACCCCCCATCACTCCATCAAGTCTTCCCTCACCTCTTAGTTATCCAAACTCAACCATATTAAACTTATCTCTCTCTTTATATCTCTCCTATGAATGTTGGCCAACCCTCACCTCTATAACCTTCATTCCCGATCCATTTTCATTTCTCACTTGTTTTTTTCCCTCTTCTCCATTTCCTTAGTGGAAAAGTTTCTCAAGTATTGAGTATCCCTTCATTCTTCCCTTCTCCTCTCTATAAAGGAAAAATAGACTCTTACTCTAATTTTTTCCTTCTTTGGTCGAGAATTTTCTCCCTTTTTCTTCTTCTAATCTTGGCTTTAGTTCTCCCTTGTTTCTCTTAACCAATAAAGGATTAAGGTTTAAGAAAGGTTAAGGATTTCAGCTACTTCTTTTTTGGCGCACTGTTTCTGAGAAAGGTTTGGTTGTGTCTTGTTCTTCTTTTCTTCTTCTAATTCTTCATTAAACTTCTATGGAGTTTTGAAAGGGAATTTTTAATGTTTTTGATTTTGATTTTCTTAGGAATTGAGGTCCTACTAGATAGCCATTAGGTGAAGCATTCTTATCTATAATATGAATAAGATTCTGTTGCTTAATGAAGTTCCACGTACTTGGTGTTCTTTATGTGAAAATGGTATAATTGTATTCTAGAATTTGAGCATGTGGTAAATGACATAAAAGCATGCTTGGATTAATACGGTAAAGTTTGATAAATTTTGGGTGTGTAAATTACAAGTCTAGGTAATGTTTTACTTAAAGTAGTCAATTAGTTCGTTAAACCCATCGATTGGTTGTGTAAGAAGTCACACGATTAGGAAATTTATATCAACCAGTTGGTTTGATAAACCAATTGGACCAAACCTATCAACTAGTTCATATAAGCAGTCGATCGATGAGACCAACCAATCAAATAGTCCACTGGCGTTATTAAGGTTCAGGTCTGGTATAACCAGACTAGTCCAATGGTCTTAGGGGCCAATTAACTAGCCTAGTTGTATGCTGCCTAATTTGGTTGCTAATTGTTGATACTCTTTTAGGCCTCTTTTGTTAATATCTCCATGTGTTTAAAATATTTAAATTATGATTTCAACCATAATTGACATGGAATTAATAAGAATCATAATGATGATAATTGGATTTATTTGGTTCAGTTTGGTATCATCTCTAAACAACTAATTTGGTTAAATTTGGAATTTAATTTTGTTTGATGTTATCAATTGGAAACAACCATTTGGATTTTTTGTGGACGGTAAATGTGATTTGTGATGTAACTTGAAATTATATAATAATGGAATAATTTGTTGTTCGTGCCTTTTTCTTCGACTCTAGGGGTAGCGGGTTGGGAGTTAGTGGACAGGTCACCCTGTTGTTTATACCATTCACTGAGTACCTATTTTATTCTCTAATGGGTTGGATTCAGTAAGGGGTATGCACATATCGTTGAGGTATAGGATTATACTATAGTAGGGCGACATGACATTGGTGTCTAATACGGGAGGGTGAGGTATCCCATGTACAAGCCTTCTGACACTTCATATTGTCCATTACTTAGGCGGGTGTGGTATTCCAACTTTTTAGCCCTCAGAATAGAGGCATTTAAGGTGTGGTAGGTGAGGTATCCTAGTAAAAGCCTCCTTGATGTACTTCGACCACATTTGGTGGGTGTAGTATCTCAATTTTTGTTCGCCCTCGCGATAGTTGCACTCTATCTGTGGGTGTGGTATCCCTAGAGAAAATCTCCTTCAATGTATTATGATTCTATGTGGTGGGTGTGGTATCCCATTATGTTTATTTGCTGCTATGAATTTTGTTCATAGTGAAGAATTGGGTGTGGTTGAACAAACAATCTTAATAACTGAAAATTATGTGGTTACTAAAGGAAGAAGCATAATATGGTTTACATTATATGGATTGTGTCACATTTCCCATATTAATTATTCATTCATGATTTCCACACAAGCATACCTTGTTGTATTACTATCATGAGCCTAATATTTATTTTATATTGGTATGTTTATCACCATGTGACTTCAATGTGCGGCATAAGCCTTACCATATTCTAAGTAGTGTGCTTTACTAGTGCTTCACCATGTTGATATTTCACTTGTGTAGTTATTATGATTATTTAGCTTCTGGTTTGGGGAGTAGAGGACAATTTATAAGGGTAGGAATCTCAGTTAGATTATGCAAAGGGTGATAATGTAGGATAGTAGTTGGTCATTGCTTGAAGTTGAAAATTTATGTTTATGTTAAGAGTTAGGCTAACTGGCTAGATGTGTTTTACCCACTATATTAGAAAGCTTTTGTTCTTTCGATTATTTAAACTCTTAGATTTGATTCCCTACATTAGGTTTGTAAATTCTCACACACTTTCTATCTATATTATTGTTCTCAATTTCTATTTTCGTGTATTGTTGTATTAATATTATGCGCATGAATTAATACTTTATGATTAATGTGGTAGTAATATTCCCTAGTTTCATTTTTCAAACACTTTTGTTTTTGATATGAAATTTTTTGATTATAAAATTGGAAGTATTTTTTAATGCAAATATACTAATCATATTTTTATATTATAATATATTACACTGGAAGAAAATTAATAGTCAAAGTGTTTTTTGGAAAGCCGCAAGGACTTTTTTTTTAGAAATGAAAGGAGTATATTTATTAGGTACTCAATTATTTTTATTTCAAGTTAATAATTAATTTTGTAAATAATTTAATTATAATGTGAATAATAATTTTACCATATTTAAATTAATTAATTTAAAACATTGTAGTATTTAAATTCTATATGGAACTCATACATCATTCTTATAGGATAATTTATATCCAAGCCAATGATAATAAATATGTTTTTTTAGTTACAAAATTATTTTGCTTCAAATCCTTAATTACTAACCTAAATAATTTTGTTATTCCATGAAAATTAAATTTATTATTATATGAAATATAATTTTACTAGATTACAATTAATTACATTATAAATTGTGGTTTTTAAATTACAAAGGTACTTTTTTTGGGGGGGTGGGGGAGTAAAACCATTGCCCACCAACTGCCCCACGAATAACAAAACAATGTCTAATAAAGTTTTCGCCTTTCTTTTATATATATACACTGACAAGCGTGCTGGTCTTTTGCTTCGTCAGAAAACTACCTTTTTCTCTTACGGTGAGAGTTCTCCTTTTTGCCTTCTCTTGAGTTCTACAGCACAACCATGGCCATGGCAGCTTCGCCGAATGCTCATCTCCTCAATTCCCCAAGCTACCGCCAAAACCATGTGAAGAACCCCATAACCTTCCCATATACGAATGTCATCAAAACCCGCAATCTCTCACGCGCCACCCCTAAGCCAATTTCCATAGCATGCTCCTCAACCACCCAGCTCCAAGATCCACCCGGCGCTACGGCCTCCTTATCGGAGGATCGGGTCTTCAATTTTGCCGCCGGTCCAGCCGTATTGCCGGAAAAGGTCCTGAAGAAGGCCCAATCGGAGGTGATGAATTGGCGTGGATCCGGAATGAGCGTGATGGAAATGAGCCACAGAGGTAAAGAGTTCACATCGATTATAGAGAAAGCAGAGTCAGATCTGCGTGCCCTTCTGTCAATTCCAGAGGAATATGTTGTTATGTTTTTGCAGGGTGGTGCCACAACCCAATTTGCGGCAGTACCATTGAATCTGTGCAAATCCGGTGACCCGGTTGATTATCTGGTTACTGGCTCGTGGGGAGATAAGGCAGCGAAGGAAGCGAAGAAGTATACTAACGTGAACGTGATCTGGTCAGGGAAATCTGAAAACTACGTGAGGATCCCCAATTTTGATGAAGTTGAGCAAAACGCATCTGCCAGATACTTGCATATATGCGCCAATGAGACAATTTATGGGGTTGAGTTTAAGAACTATCCGACCCCAAAGAATGAAAATGGGATATTGGTAGCTGATATGTCTTCAAACTTCTGCTCAAAGCCTGTTGATGTGACCAAATTTGGAGTCATATATGCAGGTGCCCAGAAAAACGTGGGGCCATCAGGGGTCACCGTTGTGATTGCAAGGAAAGATTTGATTGGTAAGGCACAAGATATCACACCAATCATGCTTGATTACAAGACACATGCTGAAAACAAGTCACTGTATAACACACCTCCTTGTTATGGGATATACATGTGTGGGTTGGTATTTGAGGATCTATTAGAGCAAGGGGGTTTAGTAGAGGTGGAGAAGAAGAACCAGAAGAAAGCTCAGATTTTGTATGATGCAATCGATAATAGCAATGGATTTTACAGGTGCCCAGTTGATAAGTCAGTGAGGTCGTTGATGAATGTGCCATTCACAATGGAAAAATCAGAGATCGAAGCTGAGTTCATTAAGGAAGCTGTTAAGGAAAAGATGGTTGCACTTAAAGGTCATAGGTCAGTTGGAGGCATGAGGGCGTCTATCTATAATGCTATGCCCTTGGCCGGTGTGGAGAAGTTGGTTGCTTTCATGAAGGATTTTCAAGCTAGGCATGCTTAGAAACTTTTTATTATTAAGTTCATCGCCACTGTCTTATTTTAAACCCCCCCTCTCCCCACCCCACCCTGGGTGTTTTGCTTGGTTTTAGCTTTCCCTTTTGGTATGTTAGGAGTTCTTGTGGTAATTCTGTGAAAGCAATTGCTGCGGGTATCTATTTGCTGCTTGTTTGTTGCTTCATTTTGTTTGCACTTGTTACTGACATGTTTGTCGGTATACAATTTCCTTTTTTGTCATGTTCGGGTGGAGAAATACTATATAGAACGGGATAAAATGACTACGGTTCACGGGTTCAGTCAATTCTTGTGTTAATTTAGTATATTAATTCGCTTCCCATTCCATAAGCAGGCATAAGTTTGCAGTTTGAATTTATTTCAGAGATTTATTTTTTTTGTTTATGGATATCTTCCAAGTTTCGAGAATTAACCCTACGGAATATCCATCCAGTATTAATCTCATCAAGGCCTAAAAAGGTTTAAAAGGTTGGGATAAATCTGACATTTGTATTAGCTTGTCAGTTAAATGCAAACCATATTTGAAATTAAAATCTGTAGATACCTAAAACACTTTAATCTTAATTATTAGACTAATTATTCCCTCAAAATTTATTAGACTAATTATAAGTGACTCATTTTCACAAGTGTAATAGCTATTAGAAAAATGAAATTTAATATAAAAAAATGTAATAGATAATGGATATATAGTTCAACCCCAAGCAAAATATGGTAACACACGTGGAGACGAAGGGTCTTGACATAAGTTTATAGTTTGAATTTTGATCTATATGAGTTTATTATGGATGTCTTGCAACCTCGTAGTACAAAATAACAAGGAGGCAATTCAACTCTAGTTACCTACTCTTTTATGTTTATGTTTGTTGATTGAGATGAAACAAATACAAGTAGTCTTCATTCAAATTGGTCTGGTAGGTGAGAATGAGATTGCTTGACTGAAATCTGGTCTTGAATTGATTAATGACCGTAAATTATGATTTTGATAGGTTGTTTCAGCAAACCTGTTGGTATGAGAATCAGTGGCTTTTAGCCGGCTGCGGTCTAAAAGCACATATATATCCACCAACCCGCCAACTTGCATATGCTAATGCGACAAATACTAGAGAAATTCTCAAAGCATCTTTCCTCTTGATGGATCTGACCCCTTTATTTCTTGAAACAGGAAAATTAATTAATTAATTAATTAATAAGTTTGCACTACGTACTGTTTGACCGTTGTAAATTGATAGCCCCGCTTTTGCTCAGCTGAGGATCCGTCTTACGTTGATGCCGAAGTGTGAAGGCTTAAATAAAGATTCAAACTACTGTACCGGCCCACCACTAGTCCACATCGTTTAAGATCAGCATCAAATTTCGGGACCTCTGATGAGGCGAAAATTACAGTGCATAATCAAATCAAATTTCGGCTGTATCCCATCATTTGTGATGAGGGGATGACCAATTATTGGTGCATGTTGATTTTACTCTTACTGGAAAATCAAGAAATCCTTTTGTATAAAATTACACGCGCCAGGCATGCCAACACATTCTTTAAAATAATATCAACACAGAGTACTAGAGTCGGAATGATTGCATTATTGAAGCTTTCCTGCCTAAACTGTGTTGATGACCCAGAAGACTAGGAAATGAATATATGTACCATAATTTTTCCTTGAACCGTGCAAATGCATTCAAAGAAGTTTGTTCTTACAAAATCTCGGTATCTCAAGGCCAAAGAAAAAGGAAGGGGGGGGGCGCGGTAGTGATGTAATGTTGTACAAAAGAATACAATGGTTGATGGCAGAAATGAGCGCTTCCAGAAAAATAGCAAAGAAGGGAGCAACCTCTCTTGCCGCAAAATAATTCTCCTAATTTAGACCTGCTGGCTATAAGGTTACGAAAAAGAGAATCTTGAGAATAAAGATTTGTTTGATCCATCACCTGCTGGGCTGGGTGGAGCATTAGAAGAATTCTGGTAGGCTTGATTCTGGTAGGCTTGTTGACACTTCTGGATCTGCAAATATTGGAAAGAAAAAAGAAAAAAGAAAGACTTTAGCCGTTGTGGCTGCCAAGAATAGATAACATTTCTGCCGATTAATTTTTAATCATGATATGCATTATGCTGTTAAACTTAAAAGCGGTAATTCATGTGGAAACATCAAGCAGTGTTCCACCTAAATCTTGCAACTAACACCCCGTGTTATGACCCCTGTTCATGGTAAGTTGTGTTCAGAAGGAAGAAAACTACAGAAAGGTGAACGGCAGTAGGATCTCCATTGCTTATCAATCATATTCTCTATGGTTTACCTGATGTCTAAACGCTTCTCTATTAGACAGATAGGAAACCAAAAAGGATTAGACATATTCTGTACTTATTTAGTTGAATGTAAAAAATAAAAAATAAAAAAAAATAAAATATCGTATATTTGATCAAAAGAGGTAGATCTTCATATCAGCAATCTGCATCAAGTTCTCCACTGAGAGCCAACTACCACTATGTACTCTTTCCTCCAACTTGACCCCCGTTTTAAATAGTAAATGAACTGTATCTGCATCCATTTTTGCGTTCCCTAATTTCCCAGATTCTCTCCATGATTTGTTTGATTATCCATGACATAAACACTAACCCCGCCCCCAAAACACCACAATGGCATTGATGTTCTCATTAACAAACAAAAGGTCATGTTATTTAGAAAGTTGACTAGCAGAATCTGTAGTAGAAACCACTAGTTTAAAAGTGCATGATCGATGCAAGTCATTTCACCTCTTCAGGGCTGAACTGGAGAAGCATTGCGACGACAGGTAGCAAAGCCTCCACCTCACCTGCATCAAAATAGTATTCAGTCTAGATGACATAGCAAGGCACATGATGGTAATGTATATTATCAGTATTAGTAAGGTACCTGTCTCAAGAAGCTTCAAGATAACATTCTTAAGATAGGTCATATCAACCCCTTCTCTCTTCCGTGATCTTTCACTGTTCCGGAACTCCTCCTTTAACATGGATACCTGAAAAAAGAAACCCCACAAAGAAAAGAAAAAAGAAAAAAACAAATATACGGAGTAATAAGTCAAAATACATAGTTAATTATTCTAATAATTTTAGATTATCTGCATTATGTAATATAAAAGTTTTTTCCTAACATCTTAGAGATTTTGCATTATTTTAATGTACTAGTTAATTTTCTCCCCTATGACCCAATATATTAGCCATCCATATCATGACCTTTGAGGTTGAATAACGGTTAGCTTTGTCCCATATTATTTTCAAGTTATTCCATTTTAAGATATTACAAAATATTTGCAAGATTTGTATGTAAAGTAATAAATATTATTACTTAAGGTAAACACTAATGGTATTCACACATATCATTCAAGTTCTCATGAAGAAACTCATTAATAATAGGGGCCAATAAGCAATGGTCCTACAAAACTAACAATGTAATCAATGTTAGTTTAACTATTTTCTTAATTTAAATGATTTTCAAGTCCATGCAAGCAATGAGGGACGCAGGGAGTATTCAGTTTTGCACATAGGACAACATTGCATTTCTTGTACGAATGTGCCTGTATCAATAAGGATCTGGTAAACTTAATTAAACATATTAGCAGCTGACTAAAATTTATCACAAACGTAAGGAACCAAATATTTCATGCCTCATCTTCAGCAAGTCTGAAGTACACAAAAATAACCAAGAGCTTAAAGAGATTTAATTGTGAAAAAAATTTGGTAAAGTTCTCCGGTGCAGCACTCCAGTTTGATTATCACATTTTAACAGTAATTATGATGAATTACAGAATGTAGCAGTTATTGTTCATTATCCACAATTGCAAAGGATTTTACCTAGGAGCGATCTGCATGTGTGAATACCAGATGATAATTTTTCTACTGTGTAGGTAAATAAGTAGAGAACTTTTTCAGGATACAGATCAATTAGAGAACTAAATTTGAATAGAAGCAATGCCATGCACATACCTGTTCGTTGTGGAGCCGATTTTCTCTCTCAAGCTCTTCAATTTCCTCCTATATAAGGAAAAAAGGTAAAAAAAACTGCAATACATAATATATAATAAAGAAAGAAAAGGAATAGTACGGACTTGAAGTGCAAGGATATGTCGCTGTGACTGAGCCAATTCTTCTTCCCTCTGCGCTTGTTGCCTTGCCAAAATCTTAATTGAGAAGAAAATCATTAAATATTGAACAGGTTCTAACCAACTGATGTAGAACGGTAAGAAAGAGAGTCAGGGAGAAGTGGGAGAAGGAAGGTGACGAGATAAAAGACGGGGGAGGAAGCAGACAAATCTCAATTAATCATCCAGGTCTGATTCTGATCACATTATTCTCTGGTCTAGCACATAAATAGTAATTCAAAGTCTAAAGGATAAAAATTAATCCAAAGATAGAGGAATAAATCTAGAGATAATTTTAAAGACAAAAAGTGAAAATACTAAATAATAAAGATAATAAACAGCTCCTAATATATAGCTTCTCCTCCTAAAAATATTTTTCCTGGTGTCTATCCTTATGTCCTATGTCACCAATCCAGATGTAAAATCATCTATGGTTCTCGGCATCTCAAATGATAAGTCTAAGAGCAAAAAATGTACAAGCAGTTGCTACATAGAAATTATTATTTAAATGAGATACATATACACGTGAAGCAAAAATTTCTTAGGAAAACAACAGTGGAGAATATAAACATGTTTACATGCAACAAAGCAGAATTTGACAGCTTCACTGAGCTATGTGCAGAATAAAGATGCTTTACAGGAAATAAATAAATAAATAAAATTTCTTATCATGTTGAGTTTTTTCAACTTATTTTGATAGTTGGAAATCCTATGTACCATTGATGATTTGACACAATATGCAGTCAGCAAAAACGAAATGCCCACTGATGCAAATAAAAAAGGTTGCTTGTTAAAACTACATGATTCAGGGGCATGTTCTACAAGTCCTAAACAAGTTTATGCGGTCTTTGAACCCACTGCAAAAGGATTGTTTGAAGAATTGGATCAAAGGATGCATATGGGCCTAATTGGGTTAAAAGGGGATAAGAGGTAATTATAAAGAGTTTTTTGAAGCCATGTGCCTTGCCCATGTGATGGACGAGTTTAGCATGGGTTAGACATTATTTGTTTGGTTATTTAATCTTTAGAAAGCTTACTAGAAGATTAGGTAAGATGAGATAGAGTTTTATTGTTTTATCTTTATTTTCTCCGTGTGGCATGAATCTTATTATATATTGTGGTTTTTCTTTTAGTCTTTTAGCTTATCTTATGTGTGGAAGATTCAGCTAAATATGCTATATAAACCCTATGTCATTACATTGGTTTGCATAGTTGAATGAAATTTGATCAAGTTGAGACTTCAAATCGAACCTTGTATGAAATCTTATCTACTTTTGTTAATTTTGTAAATGACAAATTTAGAAACCCTCAATATTTTCACTGTGGTTCAATAGAGTACTATCCCAGTCATACCCTAAACCAAAATCCATACACACCATTCATTAACTATCCATACGCGCCATCAACAGTTATCCAATACAAAATCATTCGCATAAAATCATAACAACATCATCTTCAAACTTTAAAACCCTAACCCCGACCAATTTCAATGTTCTTTAACACCTGAATTAGCCACCTATTTCCTTCACCAATTCCAGCCTCAATTACATGATTAAAGCCCTAATTAAACCTCTTACAATTACCATTAACCAACCCACCCCAAAACTGAACACAAATCCCCAAAATCCCTAACCCTATTTCAAAATTTCATCAATATCTTTCATCCTTTTTGGTTCAAATTTCTTGAGCATTGTTCTCAATTGACCTACTTTTGATGTATTTCCTCTACGCATCAAAGTAGTACCATATCATAGGTTCTAGCCACCATAATACACACTTTAGAGTAGATTGAATCAAGTTCAACTTTTCTACATGATTCCATCAATTCTATCAAGATTCATCAAAAACTCATCAACTTCGTCAAGAACCAATCAAGAAGCTACCAAATTAGGATATCTTCATTACAAATTGATGGAGAGACATTGATGAGCCTTGTGCAAGGAAGACAAGTTTGAAGCTTTGATTAATCAACTCCAACAACTCAATTCTCAAAATGCTAAGCCAAACAAAACGAAACTTATCAACCCACTCAAGTCCAATTGTCTAAGGTGCGAGAAGATTTATCAATTCATGTAAGGAGCATATAATCAAGGAGGTGAAAGAGTTCCAAATCAAGCCCCAAAAAGAGGCCATCATATGATGCCACCACAACAAAATCAATTTGAAGATGGATATGAAGAGAGGGTTGGGAATAACAGGAGGTAAGGTTCTATTCCTAGAAGATCAAGTGATGATGGAGAGAAAGGCACGCTTTGATCTTCCAAATTTTGATGGGAATATGAATCTAGAAGGTTATTTAGAAATGGGAACAAATGGTGGAAGTGTTTTTTGAATATAAAGAGCTAGATGATGACCAAACATGCAAGCTAGCAACTTTTAAGCTTTAAGAAATTTGCTAGGACTTCATATGAAAATTTCAAGAGGGCACGTGAGAGAGAAGGAAAGGAGAATATTAGATTGTAGGGGAAATTGAAAAAGCATCTCAAGAGATTTTGTGTCAAGGGAGTTCAAACAAGAGAATTTTATTAAGATGACTACACTTAAGTAGGATCTCTTGGAGTTGAGGAGTATGTGTGGGAGTTTGAAAGACTAGCATTGATTTGTAATGTAAAAGAAAGGAAAAGCCAAGATGTGCATGTTTTTTACAAGGTCTCAACTTGAGCCTAACAGAGAAGATGGAAGTTCGTATGTATGATACTTTGGAGGACTTGGTTAAGTAAGTCATCAAAATTGAAAAGCATAACAAGCGCACTAAAGGAAGCATGAAATCATAAATCTAATTTTGAAGCTCTTCATAAAGAAGGTGTGAATGATGAGAAGGAAAGAGAGATGAACCGAATGGAAAGGGAAAAAAAAAGGCGGTTGAGAATGTTGGAAGACAATGTTAAGTGTAGAGATTATGGACACTTCGCAAGAGATTGGCCTAATAAAAAAGCCACGACTTTAAAGAAGATCGATTGCTAGTATGGAGGCTTGTGACAAGATGGAAGAAGAGGAAGAGGAGACCACAGGTGATGAGTTAGAGAGTACTTTTGGAGAAGAAGGGCAAGAGTGTGCGGTTTTACAAATAATCCTACAAGTGCAACAAGAGGATCAAATTCATCAACATGGCAAGATTGTCAACACTAAGTGCAAAGCTGGTGATAGCATATGCAAGATGAATGTTGATAGTGGGTCTTGCACAAACGTGAATAGTGAATATATGGTGAACAAGTTGCAATTATCCAATACAAATCATCCCAAGCTTTAGAAACTTTAGTGGCTTCAAAAAGATAAAGGGGTGAAGGTGAACAAGCAAGTGTTAGTCTCATTCAAATTCAAAACTATATGCATGATGTTCTATGTGATGTGTTGCCAATAGATATGATAAAGGCATATCATATGCTACTTGGAAGACCAAGACAATTTGATAGGCATGTAACTCATGATAATGTCCTCAATGAATATGTGGTTTGCAAGGATGAAAACAAGTATAAGTTGAAGCCATTATCTTAAGATACACCTGAGAAATGAGGATCCTACACTTCAATTGCAAAAGAACTTCAACAAGGGGAGTCAACTACTACAAAGAAGAAGATTAGAGAACTTATGAGGAGGATTTTGAATGGCTTTCCAACAAGAATACCAAAGAAGATGGCACTTAAGAAGGTTTCAAAATACTTCAAGACCAAACACTAAAATTTGAGAACAAATACTTCTCAACAATGGGATAATGATGTAAGGAAATGTCCTACAAGTCCTACACATGCTTCTACATTTGGGAGGCAAGTTTATGTGGCAATTGAACCTATTGCAAAAGGCTTGTTTGAATAATTGGATCAAAGTAATGCATATGAGCCTAACTAGGTTAAAGGAGGATAAAGAGGTAATTATAAAGTATTTAATGAAGCCATATGACTTGCGCATATGATGGATGAGTTTGGCATGGGTTAGGCTATTTCTAATTAGTCATAATTAGTCATTATTTTTTTTGTCACTTGATCTTTAAGAAGCTTACTAAAATATTAGGTAAGATGAGATAGAGTTTTATCTTTTTAGAGTGTGTTTTATCTTTGTTTTATATTAGTGGGTGGCATGAATCTTATTATATATTGTGTGGTTTTTCTTTTAGTCTTTTAGCCTATCTTATGTGTGGAAGATTAGCTAAATATGCTATATAAACCCTAAGTAATTACGTTGGTTTGCATAGTTAAATGAAAATTTGATCAAGTTGAGACTTCAAATCGAACCCTATGTAAGATATTATCTAATTCTGTCAATTTTATCTGAGTAACAAATTTAGAAGCCTTCTACATTTTTTCTATGTGGGCCAATATTGCATAATGTCCTAATCATACCCTAAACCAAAATCCATACACACCATTCATTCATCAACAATCGTCCATACACAACCATTCACATAAAATAATAGCATCCTCATCTTCAAACTTAGAAACCCTAACCCTGACCAATTTCAAAGCCCTTTAACACCTAGTCTCAATCACACCATTAAATCCCTTACAATCGCAATTAACCAACCTGCCCCAAAACTGAAGACAAAACCCTAAAAACCCTAACCCTATTCCATGATTTCATCAATTTCTTTCATCCTTTCTGGTTTGATTTTCTCAAGAATTGTTCTCAATTGATCTGCTTTGGTTGTGTGTGTTTCCTCAACGCATGACCACATCTAAGCACAAAAATACCCATAACCTAAGGATTTATTGCTTTCATAGAGCAGGCAACAAATTCATGCTCCAGAATTATTAAAAAAAAAAAAACACACACACACACACACACACACAACCATCACAAGGAAGAAAGTAATAACTCAAAGATCAGTTCACCACACCACATGTATTGGATACCGAAGAAGAAAAATATACCAATATCTGATGTTCTGCAGCAGAGGTGCTTGAAAATTCTTGTCTCTGAAAGGCTGATGAAACTGTTCATCACAGAGAACTTGTTTCAAGGTCATAAACTGAAATATACCAACCTTTCAGCACTTGCTAATAAAAGTTCAGAACATATATTTTCATACCTGTACTATAGTCATCATTTCGTTCAACCTAAAAAAATGCAGCAATCATTCAGATGACAGATTAGTTGATATGAAAAGCTTCCAATTTTTATGACAAGATAAACTATAAGGTGCAGTCACAAGCCAAAAAACCGGAATAGGGCATACAGGTGCCCTCAATTCTAAAGATCGTTGCAATTTCTTGTTATCATCTATAAGCTTTGAAATCTCCTTGTCCTTCTCTTCAATCATTGTATCCGCAAGATCACGAAATGAATCATGCTCTTCCTGCAGGCAGTGGATCTAATTAACTTGGAATGCTAAAGATCAGATAAAGCAATATAGATAAAGTGAACGAGAGCCTACTTTCAATTTTCTATATCTAAGTTTGAACTCTTCCATTTCCTTTTGTAAATGCAAATTTGGGCCCATGGATTCCTCATTTTGAGCTTTCAGCGCTTCACATTTCACTGTAACAGATACATATGCCATGATCAACATGTTCTAAATATAAGCAAAGAAATAAATCTTAAGACCACAGGCTGATGTTAGACTCACTGCTGCAAGCTTATGAAAATGATCAAAGATTGTAAGTAGGGCTACAAGTAAATCAACTATAATTCCGAAAGAAACATAGAGTTGAGAAATTGGGGATTTAGCAATAATACTCAGAGCCATCGGGTGCCTAAGTTTTCAAGGACCTGGCAACCTCCCAAACAAATCCCAGAAATTCCCTGCCCTGCTACCCAACTCCCTTCCCAATATATACCAGATTCCCCAACTACCTTGTCCCCACCCCAACGGAAAATGCATAAAACAGAAAATGGTAAAAGTGACCAACCCCCCAACAGACTCACTAACTAACAACTCAATAAACAATGATTCTTACCCATCACCCCTTCCCCACCTTAACCACTGTTGCCTCTCCTCATGTAAGTATATTTGATAATTGGATTATCATTACCCTCTCCTCAAAGCTTCACCTTGTCCTCAAGGTGAAATTCAGGGAACTGGTGATTGAGATGATCAAACTCTTCCCATGAAGCTTCAAATTCTGGAAGTTCTCACCATTTAATCAACACCTCCAGTACCCCAGCAGCATTAAAGCACATGTCAAGCACTGTTTCCGGTTCCACTTTCCACTCCATCTCATCTGTCAAAACAGGAGTGAAAGGTTGAGCTTGGCTGCCAGCACCCACTGCTGTCTTGAGCATTGATATGTGAAATTTCGAATGGATTGAAGCATCCTCGGGTAGCTTAAGTCGATAGGCAACTGCACCCACCTTAGCCACCACTTGATAAGGTTCAAAATACCTTGGGGGCAAGCTTCTCATTCAACCGCCTAGCTAAGGATCGGTGTCAGTATGGTTTGAGCTTGACAAACACCGGATCCCCTACCTCATAAGTCTGGTCCCTCATCTTGTCAGTTTGTTGTTTCATTTGAGCCTGTTCCCTTTGAAGATGGTTCTTCAGTTCAGCCAGAGTGGCATTCCTCCTTATCAGTTCTTGATCCACGGCTGCCAGAGGTGTGTGGCCCTGTTCATAACATAGTAACGGTGGGGAATCGTGACCATACAAAGCAATGAAAGGGGTAGTCTGGATGGCCGAGTGATATGAGGTGCTATACCAGAATTCTGCCCAAGGGATCCACCGAAACCACTGCTTGGGTTTATCTCCAGTGAAACATCTTAAGAAAGTTTCTGCACTCTGATTGACAACCTCCGTTTGGCCATCTGTTTGAGGGTGATAGGCCGAGCTGAATTGGAGTGTAGTGCCTTGCATCTTAACTAGTTCCTTCCAGAAATTGCTCATAAACACCTTGTCACGATCTGATACCATGGATTTAGGAATTCCAAGTAACGAATAATCTCCTTAATAAACACAGCAGCTACTCCCTTGGCATTGAATGGGTGCTTTAAAGGAATGAAGTGTGCATATTTGGATAGGCGGTCCACCGCTACCATGACACAGTCATATCCTACTGAACATGGCAGCCCTTCTATGAAATCTAGTGTCACATCCTCCCACACCTGCTGGGGTAAAGGAAGTGGCTGCAACAGGCTGGCTGGACTAAAGGTCTGGTATTTGTTCTGCTGGCAAGTTGCACATCCAGCCACATACTTCTGTATCTCCCTCCTCATACCTGGCCAATAAGCTTCCTTGGCTATTCTGCAGAATGTTCTCAAGGTGCCTGAATGACCTCCCATGCCTCCCCTATGGAGCTCGGATAACAGCCTGCTTTTCCAAACAGTGTCTTGGTATGACTAAGCGCCCTTATACAATAAATTTCCCTGCTTTACACTAAAATTTGGATGAACACCTTTCCCTTGCTGCAACTCCAGCAGAATCAGCCCAAAACCTTGATCTGCGGCTACTTCGGATTGAAGAAAGCTTCAAACATCCAACCAAGCTACAGTAAAAGCCAGAACTGCAGCTGCTGCCCCTACCCTTGAAAGGGCATCTACTGCCTTATTTTCGCACCCTGGCTTATACTCTATATTGAAGTTAAAACTCCAAAGTTTTGTGACCCACTTCCAATGCTCCTCGAGTAAAACTCGTTCCAACAGAAATTTGAGGCTTTTTTGATCAGTTCTCATAGTAAACTTCTGCCCCATAAGATAACGTCTCCACTTCTGTATGGCCAGCACCACTGCCATAAGCTCTCGTTCATAGATCAATTTCAGGCGTGCCCGTTTACCCAAAGCTTGGCTAAAATAAGCTATAGGGTGTTTTTTCTACATTAGGACAGCCCCTATTCCAATTTCCAAGGCATCTGTCTCTACTACAAAGGGCTCTATAAAGTTAAGCAGTCCCAAAACTGGTACTGTCACCATAGCTTGCTTAAGCCTTTCAAATGCTGCTTGAGCTTCTCCACCCAATATTGTCCTTTTTCAGCTGTGCGGTGAGAGGAGTGGCTATATGTCCATAGTTCTACACAAACTTGCAATAATACCCTGTTAACCCCAAGAATCCCCTTAGCTCCTTTAATGTCTCAGGGGCAGGCCAGTCCTTCATGCATTGGAGCTTAGTTGGGTCAGTTGCCGCTCCTTTTGCTGAGATAATGTGCCCCAAGTACTCTAGTTCTAACTGGCCGAAAAAACACTTCTTCATGTTCACTGTTAAAGCATGGGTGCATAGAGTTTCCAATACTAAGGATAGATGTCGGATATGGTCTTCCATGGAAGAGTTGTACACCAGTATATTGTTAAAAAATACCAACACAAATTTCTGCAAGAAATGTTTAAACACCTCATTCATCAACGATTGAAAAGTGGTTGGGGCATCTGTAAGCCCAAAGGGCATTACTAGGAATTCATTATACCCTTCGTGTGTGCAGAGTGCAATCTTGGGAATATCATCGGGGCTCACTTTAATTTGATGTTATCCCAACCTTAAGTCCAATTTTGAGAGCACCACTTCACTTAGCTCATCAATAACAGGTATAGGAAACTTGTCAGGAATTGCGACCTTATTCAAGGCACGATAATTCACACAAAATCGTCAGCTTCCATCTTTCTTTTTAACCAATAAAACAAGACTAGAGAACGGGTTGTGCCTTGCTCTCACCTCTCCTGCCGCCAACATCTCTCCCATGAGGCACTCAATTTCATCCTTCTGTGATTTTTGTGGGACTGGATACCGATAGGATCTGACGCTCACCGATTTAGTGCCCGGCAGGAGGGGAATTCTGTGGTCAAATTTTTGGTGTGGTGGCAACCCCTGAGTTTCCCTGGTTACTTGGGGAAATTTTTATATGACTTCTTGCAACTGGGAGGGAATTTCAGCACCCTGCAATTCAGACTCCGGCCATGGGTTCAAAGTGCAGCATTCCAACAGTAGCCCCTGCCCCTCCTTGCCTATGATTCGCATTAGTGATTTGAGTGAAACCTGTGGTTTGCACAATTCAGCATCCCCCTTCAAGTTCATAGGGGTTCTACCCAACATGAATTTCATCTTTAGATTCCTCCAATTGACTTGCATCACCCCCAAATTTTCAGCCACTACATCCCAACCTCAATGGCAGGAAATCTTCTATTACTTCAATTTCCTGCAGCATCAACCTTAGCTCCTTACATATCCCTTGGGTCTGGATAGAACTGCCTGTGCCCATGAGCACCCCATACGAAGTTGTGCCCATCATTGGCCTATCTAGTCTCTCCACCAAATCACTGGCAATAAAATTGTGTTATTGGCCTATCTAGTCTCTCCACCATGCTCAATCTGCTTTCTTGAAGGGCCGAAGTATCGGTGAAAATGTGTTATTGGCTCATGAGTTGGTCAGGAAATATGCTCGAAGAGGAGTCTCCCCTAGATGCATGTTAAAGTTAGACCTCCAAAAAGCTTATGACATGGTCAACTGGAGCTTTGTGAGGAATCTTCTGCTTCTGTATGGCTTTCCCTATCAGTTTGTAAAGCTGGTTACCGCTTACTTGGAAACTGTGGCCTTCTCCCTATATTTTAATGGTGTGCTATCTCCACCTTTTCGGGCGAAAAGAGGTTTGAGGCAGGGAGATCCCCTCTCTCCCTACTTATTTGTCCTTGTCATGGATTACCTGACCAGATGCCTTAAACAGTTATGGACAAATGATTGTTTTAAAGGCCATCCCAGATGTAGAGCTTTGAAGATAATCAACCTGAGCTTCGCGGATGATATCCTTTTATTCTGCCATGGTGATTTACTTAGTGTCAAGTGTCTTAAGGATGTCCTAAATCATTTCTCTGGGATCTCGGGGTTGATTCTAAACCCTCAGAAATGTACTGTCTATTTTGGTGGCGTGTCGTCTGATGTTAAAGGAGCAATTATCGATCTTCTGGGGTTCCAGGAAGGTACTCTGCCGATTACCTACCTTGGCCTTCCTCTAACCTCTTCGAGAATCTCGGCTAGTCTTCTCCAACCCATGTTGGAAAAGGCTACAGCTCGGCTTAGACACTGGAGCACTATCTATCTATCTTATGCGGGGAGACTACAGCTTATCAAGTCTGTTTTATTTAGTATACAGCTATATTTTAGCCAAGTGATCCTCCTTCCAAGAAAGGTCATCCATCAGTTTGTGAGTCTTTGTCGAAACTTCCTTTGGTCAGGAAAGATACATGTCAGAAGGCGTGCCCTGGTTTCATGGGAACAGATTTGTACTCCCAAGGCCGAGGGTGGGCTTGGTTTCCTCAACCTGGAAATTTGGAATCAGTGTGCCTTGGGTAAGCTCCTTTGGAATATCGCTACTAAGAAGGATTCGTTGTGGGTGAAGTGGATTCATGCTGTTTATCTTAAGAATATAAATGTGTGGGAGTATAATCCCACTACTTATACCTCTTGGCTGTTTCAGAGAATCCTGCTCGTACGCCCTCAGCTACAAAGTTTTATCCAGTCGCGGTGCTCAAATGGCTACACTGATT
Source organism: Tamarix chinensis (assembly GCA_030549775.1). Lineage (NCBI taxonomy): Eukaryota > Viridiplantae > Streptophyta > Magnoliopsida > Caryophyllales > Tamaricaceae > Tamarix > Tamarix chinensis. The sequence goes on from CM060174.1 coordinate 38,801,761, forward strand.
ATAGCATCAAAGCTGCTTATGAAGCTGTGCGGCCCAAACAGGAAAATCAAAAGTGGACCCAGCTGGTGTGGAACTCCCTTAACTTGCCAAGGCACAGTTTCCTTCTTTGGCTGGCTTTCAGGGATAGATTGATGACTAAAGCTAAACTTCGGGAGATTGGTATGGATGTATCGGAGCAGTGTGTGTTCTGCCAACAGGATCTAGAAACCCGGGACCATTTGTTTGTCCACTGCCCTATTACAACGGCTATATGGAGGAAAATTCGAAGAGGTGCTGACAGAAGAGACCCTATTCAAGGGTGGCAACAGGAGGTGCAATCATTGCTGAAAAGATCTAGACAAAATAGACTGAAAAAACAGATTCTAGGAGCTCTATTTTCATCTTATATTGCAAATGTATGGTATGAGAGAAACTTGAGGATTTTTGAAAACCGAAGTAGGGATGTTGATAATATTAGTCGAGCTATTGTCTTAGCTGTAGCTAGACGTTTAATGCACCCACACTATAAGGTTAAATTCCAAAAGTGGGCTGGTCTTGTTGACTGTATGGTAGGTTGATATCTGTTTTGTAATCTTTTCTCATTTTCATCAGTTATAAAATTTCTTACTTATCGAAAAAAAAAAAATTATGGGTGGCCCCAAAATCGATCAGCACCACCACTCCTTCCCCATTAACAATCCCTTGAAGCTTCATGGTGCAGGTTGTTGTGAAACCCACCACTGAATTCATGGAGAGCTCAATCTCCCCTTCTATCTCTTCTTGCTCTTCAGTCAAATCCCCACTACCCCCCCTCCCGGGTTTCCTCTTCTACTTCCTCCCGTGCCACTTTGTCATCCACCAGCAACACCTGTAGGGTGCAATTCTTACAAACGTGAGTAAGAGAGTACCTCTCGTCATAACAGTAGCACAACCCTCTCTCCCGTCGTCGCTAGAGCTCCTCATCAATAAGCTTATTATACCCCCGACGTTCGCCGATTTGCTAGGATCTCCTCCGATTGGGATCGATTTTGGGATTGAGTCGCCTGAGACTTGGGAATGAAATTCGCCACATTTGACTTGGTATTGCTGGTCCCAGTCAAGTTCGAGTAAGAGTTTCTGGAGCCCATGGATACCTATGCTGGATTTGTCCTAGCTCCCATTCCCCCTGTTCCACCTGAGAAATTCGGTCCACTATGCCCCCCTTGGACAACCCGATTCTTGTCCTCCACCACCAAGGCTAACTCCATGATCTCTGCTAGTCCACTAGGCCTCATCCTCCTAACCTCCACCAATAAGAAGGTACTCTCAAGTACCTCCTCTGGCCGTCGTCCCTTCAGGGAAGCCACCAACAACCCAAACACCTCCAAGTACTCCTCGACGAAACTCTACTAGTGTCCCATCAACAAATTTTCACACAAGGAACCTTCATGTTTTGGCCGAAATCAAGTGAGGATGGTATCCAGGAAGTTCCTCCAGCTAGTGAATTTCTTCCCTGCTTCAACGTATTGAAACCATGCCAAAGCCTTTCCATCCATGGCTATTGCTGCTGCTTCTAACTGTCTTGCCTAGGTGAGATGATTCAAGCCGAAATACCACTCTACTCTAAACAACCATTCGTCTGGGTTAGTGCCACTAAAAATGGGAAGCTCTAGTTGTCGGCCTAGCAGGTTATCGCCTTAATGAGCCTCAATTAGCGTCTCTTCCTCTTCATCCCCTTGCTTCCTATGGTGGATCGAACCAGACGTTTGCCCCTTGGTCCCAGCAACTGATCCAGTCTACTCAAGCCTCCACCATCGTCACTTCCAGGTGTGGTATTTTCCTACTATCCTCCTAAACCCCGTCCATTTCCTTCTGCCATTCTCTCTGCACCACGCCCATTTTTTCTTCCAGTATTGCCATCCTCTCCTCCAATTTTGCCATTTTTTCTTCCACCGTATTTGATTTTTTTGGAGCCATTGCCATCAGTCCTGTCACTACTCTGATGCCAAGAATGTTAGACTCACTAATGCAAGCTTATGAAAATGATCAAAGATTGTAAGTCATGCTACAAGTAAATCAATTATAATTCTGAAAGAAACTGAGAGTTGAGAAATCTGGGATTTAGCATTAATTCTCAGAGCAATCAAGTGCCCAAGTTTTCCAGGACCTGGCAACCTCCCAAACAATTCCCAAAAATTCCCTACCCTACTACCCGACTCCCTTCCCAATATACACCAGATTCCCCAACGACCTTATCCCCACCCCAATGGAAAATGCCTAAAACAAAAATGGAAATTGAGAATAGAAAATGGTAAAAGTGACCCCCAACAAACTCATTAACAAACTCACAAACTAATAATTCAATAAACAATGATTCTTACCCATCATGCCTTCCCCACCTTACTTATCCACTCTGTTGCCTCTCCTCACGTAAGTATATTTGATAACTGGCCTATCAGCCAACAACTAGAAAGTTCTAATGTAAATTAATAATAATAATAGATATTTGAATAGAAGAGAGTTACATCGCCATGTCTCTTCCACATTACGGAGGTTTAACTCCCAGCTTTCTTTCTCCAATTGGTGTTGAATCCTATCAGAATCAACCCTTGTCTCTAAGCCCTTGATCTTCTGCTCTACACTGCCAAGAACTTCATCTCTGAAACAATTAAGCCACCATATAAGCTTCAATTATGAAAACTTGGTATTCAGCTCATTATACTCAACAAAGGATCTGTTTTATAATCTACATCATCAAATTTTCACATTATCATCCAAGTTGCTTGTCACAATTCTACAATCTACATCTTCAATTGAGATAGTGATATTATTAAGAATATGACAAGAAAGGGTGTTCATAACATGATTAAAACCATCAACCAGACCAGATCAAACTGTGATTTATAGTTTGGCTTGGTTAATAGTTTGAAAGTGCGGTTTGCTTGAAGATGAGCATGAGCCACAATACAAAGACCAAGGGTTACATATATCTATGTGCGCACGCAAGTCCGTGTGTTAGGTGTCAATTTTATAGGCCCTCTTCGGCAATTTTTAGGCAAAATTTTTGAACTATGTAATTAATTTCATTAGCCACAAGATAGAATTATCGGCCAATATTATTATTTAATAAACTATTAGCATATTTGGCAAGAGAAATATTTAGGAGGGGATTATATTAGATTCCTTAGAGATATTATTAGTTATTTTAATTAGCTTAAGGGCATGGCCTATGGGAAGGAACACACGTAAATAAGAGGCTTAGACCTTATTAATAACATAAGTTGGGAATTGATCAATAAAACTAAAATCCTTACTTCCCTTTTCTACCTAAGGCAGTCAACTAAACCTCCCCTACTCCCTACATCTACCGCCAGCCTCTACCTACAGGCTACAACCGCCACTCTCTCAACCTTCCACCACCACCTACAACCTCTAATACATATAACAATTATCCTAACATAATGGAATAAATATGTAAACTATAAAGGAAGTAATCTAACAAGAAAAAGAGACTCAAGACTAATACAGACAAATTGTCTTGATTATCAGCTAAATCAAGATCACCATGATGCGAATCAAAATCCTAACAAGTTGGTGTTAAAGCCTAATGTTGTGCTTATAAACATGCTTAAACATATCAATGACACTTTAAGATCACTATCAATGTAACTCAATTGGAAGTTTGGAACACCCATAGTTGCAAACATAACAACTGAACAAGTAAAAATTCAAGCCGACACTAAAGCTACCGCAACGACTAATCACAACTAGTCAGCGAACACCGCTCACCCATCATCGATGCACCGCCGTCCTCCAACACCCTACCTGCAACCGCCACTATTCACACAACCACTCCCATGCTCTCATCACACCCTTGCCAATCCTTTGTCTCCCCTCATTGCCTCTTTGCAACCGCCATCTGCCCTAATTTTTCAAAATTTCCACCATTAAACCTTAATTTCATTGAACCTAATGTGTATTTTTTTATCCACCCATTCAAATTGAAAAGAGAAATGAATATGGATGAAAGAAAAACACAAAGTATCTATTAAGGATTCACAAAGATTTCCTTGAGAGGAATTCCTAAAGAAGAAAACAACAAATAGACTTCAATAAGAAACATTGAAGAAAAAAACTGATTAGAACTTCATATAGATGGAAAATATGCATTCACAAAGAGATTTTTAGCTTTCAACTCAATCACAATCTGTATATTACATGGAGAATTCAACCCATAGATATAGGGAATAAGGCCCAACAAACTCCAACCAAGTCTCACAAAGTTTGTCACAAAATTCTTAGGTCTCAATTAGCCCATATGGAAATCCAGGCTAACAAACTGTAACAAGCATGTAACAATGTGTCAAATGTCATTAACTAACTAACAACCTTCATTTAGGCTAGTTCATACACGTAATTTAGCTCATTAGGGATGTTATAATCGCTTTCAAGCAATAAAAGATACAAAAATACAAAACAACTACCAATAAACTAACAACCACCTCTAACAAACACCCAGGTTGTTCGCCGTCATTGGAAAACTACTGACTTGGACTCTTTATATCTACCACATAAGAGCCTTAACAGATTATCCAAGTGTCAACACATTTGGCTTCTCATAAGTGCAAGAAAACCACCTGATCTTCATTTTCAAGAAAGTGCTTCAATCGTATAGAACGCTTTCAAGAACTTCAAGATTGTTTAAATATCTTCTAAGAAACCATTTTTACAAGGAAGCCTATATGCTCCTACATCAAAACCTTAACCTTAATTCACCCACTACCAAGCCCAAACACCATTGCCGCGGCACATGACCCCTTGCCTGTGCTCACCTACCTCCAACCATCCCCCTAACCTTCGACAAGTCATTGCTCAAGCCACTGAAGCTTCCAACTGCCAACCGCAAGCCATACAATTAAACATTGGTCCCAATATGTAATATTGGCCGATATATATCGGATTTTGGATCAATCAATACGCAAAATTGGCGATATGTGATAGTTTAAGAATTTCATGTATTTAACGACAATATATTGGTTATCGACCACTATTTACTGATATTTTACCAATATTTGCTAACATTTATTATCATAAAAAAAATTATGTTGCAACAACCACAACATATAAAATATCATTCAAGACACTCCAATATTGCAACACCGCAACCGTGACAACAATATTATTGCATGCCGCAAGCCCTTGCTCCTTCACCATCTCTTAACACAACACTAGTATCAGTTTGGATGACATTAAAGGGTGGTTGTCTCTGGTAAGATCACCAAGCACAACTAGATTGGTTGTCAGAGCCCATTATCACATCCGAAGGCACCTGTTGCCCACCCGAAAGTCTTCAATTCTCAAGGTTGGAAGACCAAAACCTACGAACCGAGTAAGAGGCTTCACTTCGAGTCCTTCCCTCTACCTTTGTAATAAATCATCCTAAAAATTTTCAAAATATATTTAAAATCATGTTAATGTAAAAGAAAATGATTTTGGTTTTGGGAGAAGACATGGAAATAAAGCGAAAATGTAGATTTCAAGGAAAATGGTTGAATGGTCACACCCAAAACTAGTCCACTAGTCCTCCCTTACTAGTCGACCAATAATAATGCGTTTCTAAATTCTTTTTTGGTTTTATTTTTATTCTTACTCAAATGGTTTTCTAAACTTTTAATTAGTCACTTTATGTTAATAAGCATATTTTTGTGCATTGAAATTATTTTCATAAAATTTGGATTATTATATAATTTTATTCAGCTACAAATTTTTCAAAAGCACTTTGATGAACTTTTTCTCACCTACTCTCTCTCCTTCACTTTCTCCTCTACCTCTCAAGCCAATGTGCAGGCCTACTCCCTACCATGTTTCGATCTAATCCTTGCCTTGATTATACTCCTTTTACCCCATACTTCATCATTTGATTTCTTACACTCATACAACCTACAGTCCACCTCAAGTCAACTCTCTCTCTCTCTTCCTTCTTTGTCAACCAAACCTTCTATGATCTCATTTCATCCTCAATCACTTGCAAACACTCATTTTCCCTTTCTTTTTCTCTTCCCTTTCTTCCCTTCCCATAGAAATTGGGGGCCTTGCCACTTTTTGCCCTCCAGTTCTAAGTTCTCCACACCTCTTCTTCTTAATCTCTACTTTAATTCCTATTTGTTTTCTCTAAATAGACGAGTTAAGAAAGGGTTGAAAATTATTGGAAATTTTCTCCTCCTAGCTTCTCATTATTTTGCGAGGTTGAGAAATCTATGCTTCTATTTTTTTCTTCTACTTCTTGGTTTTAAATCAATTTTCATGTGTTTTTAGCAATTTTTCATTCTTGATTTTCTTTGGAAAATCAAGGGCATTGAAGTAAGTTTAGTTGCTAGACCATATTACTTCAAAGTAAGACAATCTTACTACTAATGTAGCCAGTGCTAAATTGTAATATGTTTATTTATATAATCTTACGCATCTTCAATGTTGAGTTTGAGTTTTGTTATTGTATAAATTTGAGCATACTAGCATTTTATTATATTATTGGAAGTTTGAGCATGATCTAGCTATTATGGTCTAGGTATGATTTTATTAGACACGAGTATGGTATGATTTTATTAATGAGCATGATTCCATATATTTTAAATTGTAAAGCATGATTTTATATGTATTATGCAAGTATAGGAGCATGTTAGGATTAATGGGTGATGGCTAACCAGCCAACTAGTCAAGTTGAAATATGTTCTTGTTCCTGCCTTGGAACTCGACTAAGGGTCAATCAGTCATGGTACACAAGTTGACCCATCACCCCTAATATCACTCAAATAGTCCCCCTATTTTGATTCTATTTGTTTTGTTATGTGTCCAAAACCAATAAACTGGTTTGTAGGACTCGTTAACGGTCCTCCAGGTTAGTTTTGTGATATTTTAGAGTTTGACTTAACTTTGACCATTAGTTTCACTTTTGATTATGGCTTTAAACTTTAATATAAAAAAAATGGAAAAGACTAAAAATAACTTAATAATATGTTTTGGCCTTGAAAGTTTTGTTTAATGTGATTTTGGTGTTATCTCCTAAATATCCAATATGGATGGCTTAAATACCTTGGCTTGTGTTTGTGTCAACACTTAGAAACACCAATTTTGGATTGATAATTGGTAATTGGTTATGTTTAGTGCCATCACTTATAAAATACTATGATGAAATTAAGATTTTGTTCAAGTCTTTTTCTCCAACGCTTGAAGTAGCTAGCCAAGAGTTAATAGACGGGTCACCCTTGTCTTTCTATCTTTTCACTCAGAACCTTTCCTACTCTACCGAATTGTGGTTAGTAGGTATGCTCATACTATAAGAATTAGAATTAATACTTTAGTAGGTCAGCATGACAATGGTGTTTAGGTTAGGTGGGTGAGGTATTCAATATCCCTTTACAAGCTGCTTCGTGCTTCATTTGTCTATTGCTTAGGCAAGTGTAGTATTATAATGTGTTTTAGCTCTAGCGGCAGTTATATACTCAAAAACTCAAGGTGTGGTGGGAGTGGTATCCCTTAAAATCCCCTTTGATATATGCTGACCACATATAGCGGGTGTAGTATCCCAACTGTGTGTTACACTGTCGTGACTTTACATTGTCCATGGTGGAGAGATAGACGTAGTCATTTGAATATCTTAATAATTGGAAATTGAGCAGTCATAGAATGGGATAACAATTATCTTATTTGAGTTGCATGAGCTATATTGTGTTGTTATCCTTCTACCATGATCTATATGTTTAAGTACGTTTCATGCCACATTATTGTGTGACTTCTACATGTTGCATGAGTCCATACCATGGATCGACAAAATTTTTTTTGGGTAAGTAATAAGCATTTCATTAATTACCAAATGACAAATACGCACAGCAAAATTGTGCTAACAACCATATGGACACCAATCAAGCTCAACCAAAAACTTCTTATACCTACCCCCTACTATCAGTGCTAAGTGTAATAAAAATTTGAAGTACAATGTCCTGTAATATTTTCCCCACCATTAGAACTTTGGCACAAAACACTAATTCATTCCTAGCCTGCCATATCCCATACACTAAGGCATTACACACAATCCTCAAAATGACAATTTTTCCCTTTTGTTTCTATCGTTAACGTATCATCTAATGCTTGGTCTCAAGTCACAAACAATTGACATATGTCCATCCGGTTGAATAACTTCCTCCAACAGTCATTGGCCAACCAACAATCACAAAATAAATGGTCCCATGTTTCAGCAGATGCACCACAAACACCAAACAAATCATTATGCCCCAAGTCATCAATCTTACCCTGTTGCATCAATTTTATCATTATGTCCCATTCTCACACTATCATAGTATAATTTTTTGTTTAGGCAGTCTGGGATATTTCCAAACAAGATTATACCAGTGTTAAGGTTCTCCTCGAGGTCTGATCTTGTTATACATCCTGCTCATCTTTTAATCCCCTAGCAATTCACAATGCTCAAGGCTCATCCAAGGTAGTAATGCATTTCTGCACTTCCCACTGAATACCCACGATTTAGAGTCTTTACATGCATACCCTTCGCTGCTACCTTGTTTGATATAGTATCCATGAATCCACCAAACCCATAGCCTCCTTTAGGTTATAAGCTACCACAATACCTTGCCCATAGCTGCCATATTCCAGAATTGCAAGTTTTTGAGCCCAAAGCCTCCTTCCTTTAGAGGAAGACATACCTGATTCCAGCTAACCACAGCTTTGCTTGATTTCTTAGCTAGGCCAGTCCACAAGAATGTTCCGCAGGCTGTCTCTACCTCATGGATGTCAACTTTGGGCAGAATAAATGCTTGCGCCCAGAAATTATGCACTCCAAACAGCACATAAGCAGTAAATTGCACTCAATCTGCATTGTTTAATCCTGCAAGTAATCTTTTCAATCAGGGGAAGGAAATATTGTATACTTAACCTAGCAGTAGCCAAAGGGACCCCTAGATATTATAATTTGTATAGTTGGGATTTAGGCTAACTGATAGGTTTTACCCATTACATTGGAACATTTTTATTCTTTCTGATTATTTAAACTCTTGCCTTTTAATTTCTACAATTCGGATGCTGCATCATCTCTCCTTCTATCATATTGTCATTATCTATAATAATTTTATTGTATGGTAGTTCATTCATTTCATGTGCTTGTTTGTTTGTTTTGTCTTACATCAAGCATATAATAGGTGACGGTCACACAACTTTCATGTTCGATGTGATGGTGACAGTTTCCATTGTTTTCAAACGCATATGCATTGTCTTTCAACAATTTTTTAAGTTGAAGAAATTGAGAATGTTACAACCTCAGCCAACCAGTAGAGAACACCGGATTTGCAACCTGTCCAGCCCACTAGAGATTAGACACGCCCATTGATCGAGATCCAACTCCTCGATTTCAATTTACAAGTCTAGCAATAGTTGGAGTAGCTTTGAGTTAGAGGATAGTTGTTACAAGCAACCTTTAGATCCACCAATTAGTGTCAACAACATGTGACATTTGCCATGAGCACATCTGGCTAGGTTATCATTAGCTCATTAGAGGGATCAAAACTGATTTAGAGGCACTCATTGAGCAATTACAACAGCTCTTGCCTCCACTTAAAGTAGATACAATCTCTCTACTGCTCCCCAAGTCTCACTCTAGATCAAACATTGACAAAACTCAAGGTCAGATGATGATCTTGCTAAGGTTGTAGGAAGTGAGTCCAAGCATTATGATGATATAGCGGCCACCGTGGAGAGCAAGAGCTAAACCCATCTGAGCATCTAGAAGGAGGCAATAAAATTGCAGTCCCGAAAGATGTATCGCAGTTGTCGCGGCATGAATTTTTATTTTTATTTTATACTATGCTCAAATTATTATTTATTGATTATTTGAATATAAATATTCAATAAAATATTGTTTTATATTATATTAGAAGTATATAAATGATTCATTATATATTAAATTGTCCTAATAACCCTAAATTTTCTTGGAATGAAAAAATACTTGTTATTTAGCAGTAGATATGAACATAATAAAAAGCAATACTTTATTATAATTGAATAGTAACTTGGAACAAGGTATATATAGTAATTGAATAAGAATAAATAATCATACATTTTTTTTTCAATAGGTTTAGAAATTCTCAATAAATTGCCGATTTAACGGCGATATATCCCGATTTATCGGCGATCTATAGGTTGATAAAGTATGAAATTTTAAAACTAAAGCTTACCGGTAATTTCGAGTCCCAACCAACTCAGAAACCACTAAATAGCAGCCGCTATACTGTAGCAGAACCGTTATTTAATCATATACCTAGGAGTCCCACTGATGATATCATTTGCTAGTTTCAGTCCTGCCGATGAGATACCTCCACTCATTTCAGCTTCTAAGCTGGACATTGTTTGGCCAAAGGATTTTATAGTATTAGCATTTGTGGTAGGTCAAGCTACCTCAATCTATGAGTGGACCAACAGTTTTATCAACTATATCAATACTGAGGCTGCTACAATGTATAGGCCACAGGTCACACTGTAGCACCCAAAATTTTTATATAGCCTAAAATTTGAATGTTTAACCTTTTATCCGAAAAAATTTGATCTTTAATTATTGATTTAGTTATTTTTGTGAATCTTTGACTTAAAAAAAAAGATGAAATTATTTAATAAATTAATATAATCATTTTATCATTTTATCTTACTCTTTCATTTAAATAAACCCTAAACCTGTAATTTTACCAAAATTATTTTCTTAAATTAATACGCAAATTTTTGGATAAATTAATATAATATTTTTCCAATAGCTTAATTTTAATCTAATTTCTAATCTTAACCCTAAATAAATTTTCCTTTCTCTTTTCTTCTTTTACTTTTCCCTTTTTCTTCCTTTTCTTCCTTTTCCCTTTTCTTTCTTTTATTTCCTTCTTCTTTCTTTCCTCCGGCCAGCCCGAACCATCCCCCCTTCTTCTTTTCTTTTTCCCTTGGGCTAGCCCAGGCCTTCTTCCCTTCTCTCTTTTCTTTTTCCCCCAAGGCTGGCCCAAGCTCTCTCCTCAACGCCGACACCAAAGGACTAAGAAACTCCGCTACAGAAGAAGGAAAAGACACCAACCATTCAAGATTAACCAAAGCTCTGTCCGATTTACACATGACTTCAGCGTCACCCCCTCGTTTACTTGACCAAGTATAGAAGGCTCCTTACCCCAGTAAATCAATCAACCCCAAATCTAAACAACAATCCGAGAAATCTTTCATATCAGTGGCGTTTGGCAGGTCACCTTGAAACTTTCACTGTAGGATAGAACCACATTGAAATCCCCCATAAGAATCCAAGGAGAGCCAAGAATTCTATGCGCTTCAACCAATTCCATAGCCTCCTCCTCTCAACCACACTATTCAAAGCATAAACGAAACCCACATGAAAGGAAAAATTTCCCAGTAAGTGATTTACTTCACAAAGAATGGTTTGATCACACATGCTAATGGCTGAGATTTTCAACACACAAGGGTCCCAAGTGACCCAAATCCTCCCATTCAGGTGCTGAGAATAGTTATTTAAGATATCCCAACCTCTCCTAACTTTATTTAAGAGCCCACTACACTTCTTCTCTTTTACTCTTGTCTCCAAAAAACAAACTAAGGATAAATCATTACTCCTACAAAAATGACTGACTTCCTTATGCTTGGAAGCCTTATTCAAGCCACGAACATTCCACACTAATCATGCCCACCAGGATCAATGTGTTGAGCACCTCTCCTAGCACACTGCTTCTGCACAAAACCCAAAACCCCAATTGGGCAATTTTGAATTTCCTTAGCAAATCGATTACCCGTCATAATTCTCACCTCAGGGGAAAGGACAGGGTCAGAATTGACCCCAGGATGAACAGGCCCCTGCAAATTCTGTTGCCTATCTCTGGCAAACCCTCCCTGAGATCCTGGGTCACTAGTGCTAGCCCCAACTACAGAGGCAGAGATATCAATGGCAGTCACACAAGGCACATCAGCAGCACTGCGCACCCTGCCATCATCAATAATAGGATCAATCTCCTTACTTTTCCTATGGTCCCTAACAATCACCCATGCTCCACCACTATCCTTGGGAGTCTTATTAATAGCCCTTTGTTTCTTACAATTGGCGGCATCATGACCAAACATGTCACAAAAGTGGTAGCAAAATGGCTTCCAATCATACTCAATTTTCTGAACTAGTTCACCTCCCTTAGGATCAACAATAACCATAGAGTCCAGGAGTGGTTTTTTAATATCAATCTCAACAAGCACCCTAGGGAAAGACACACATTCCCTGAAAACAGTAATGGCATCAGTGCACAGAGGCTTTCCCACTACACTTGCTATTCTACTCAAAGAATATTTGCCCCAATACTCAAGAGGCAAGTCATGAAACTTAATCTAAAGAGGAACAAACCTGCATCTCATTCTTGTCAATCTTCATCCTCCTATGCCAAAGCTTCAACACAAGAGGCTTATTGAAGAATGTCCAATGCTGCCCAAAAATAAAATTTGCATCTTCCATACTTTTGAACTTAAACAAGAAAAACCCCAAAGCATGAAGTATTACTTGAGGCAAAGGGAGCTCTTTCCAATGGGCATGAACATACCCACAAATCTGATTATAAGTTGGAGCATCACCAAAAACATATCCCACCAAAGTATTTACCCATAATTCTACTTCAGAATCCACCTCCTTCTTATCCAGTTTGACCCTCATCAAATCATTATCCATGGACGGTGGAACATAAGATAACTTTTTACCCTGGTTTGGATTCCAATTCCCTGCCAAGATATCCCTCCAGGAAGGAGCAGGAGAAGGGGAGAGATCTTCCAGCTAATCCCAAACAGATTTTCTCTCACCAATAGCAGTGTTTGTCCGGTTAGGGTTTTCCATCTGCACACCCCTTCCCCTACTCTGAATCGCTTGACTCGAACACCCCAGAATCCCTGCAGGTTGATTCACCACTGGCTGGGGAACTGAAGAGCCAGTGTTAGGGTTAGATTTGATCAGCGCAAGGTCATCCACACCAGCAGAGGCAATATCCACATTAAACAGACCATTCTCCAAGTTATCCGGCAGCAACTCATCATGAAGATTATTTTCTAGTGGAACCTGCGATGTCTGCTGTTGAGAAACCACATCAGCCGCAGGTGCAGAAGCCTGCGAAACCCCCGGTTTACCAGAAAAGGAAGAAGGGGACTTCTTCTTCCTAGCCATGGGCATGCCTCACTCAAAATCCTAGGAGAGAGGAGAGAGGAGAGAGGAGACAGACCGAGAGATTGCCCTAAATTTTGTGAAAAATGGAGGGGTGCAAAATTTTGTGAAAAATAAAAAATAAAGATGGGGTCACTAGAAGGAGGGCTTGAACCTCCAACCTTATGGTTAACAGCTACACACTCTAACTAACTGAGCTATTCCAGCTCTATTAAATTTTGTGAAAAATGGAGGGGTACAACACAAAGACTTCCCAAGAGGTCACCCATCCTAGTACTACTCTCACCCAAGCACGCTTAACTGTGGAGTTTTGATGGGATCCGGTGCATTAGTGCCAGTATGATCGCACCCAAATTGGTCGGGAAGCTTTCTCAAAACTAGTTTTTGAAAAGCTACTTCAAATAACTTATAGTTTTTAACTTTCAGTTGGCTTTTAAAATTCCAATTAACTATTAAGCTAGTTTTGCCAAGCAGTTGTTATTAGTCTAGTCGATCAATTAATTACATGGAAAACTATAAAGATGTGGTAAATCTTAGTTTTGAGGCAAATCACCTTAATTAATTATTTAGTTAAGATAATATATTATCTAGTTAGATCTATCATATAAATATTTTTTTATAGGGTGTGGAATATTTATTTAAAAATTAAGTATCAACACGCGCAAGTAGCTTGCACTCATAAATAAAGTTAATGCCTAACAGAACTAGCTAAAGAATTAATTGAATAACCCACTCCCTTACCCAGCAACCTTAGCCGCTAGATGCCATATAGGGCTACCAGCCTTCCTCTCCCACAAGCAAGAGAAGGAAACTGCACTTTGCTGTAAAATAGTATAGTCAAGACTCCCTCCAAAAAGCTTGCACGTCTTTTCATTGCTAAACATAGAATATCTCTCCTTCCTCAAGGACCAAAAGACAAGCAAGGTACTAGTTTCGGGCATAAGTCTAACCCATATCAGTTCTATCCCAATCCTCATGAACTAAGCAAGAATTGAAAGAAAACTAATAGACAAAATCATACCTCTTAAGTAGTGAGATTCTTGGTTTCCTGCTAGATTATGAACGTGCCAAACATCACAGTATCTATACAAATGGACGATTTCCAAGACTTAACATTTCACAGAAGCAACAGTGAAATCATTTTTCTCCCTTGTGTAACATGATCTATATTATGATCTTATATATATGGTTGCCTCTCTTTAACCAATAAATAATAAAGGATACCTAGAAGCCTTATTTGATCTGGTCTTGGATCTACCGTTTGGCCCATTTTAGGAATTAATCCTAATCCAATCAAACTTGCTATTTTGGGCCTATCGAATCTAGTTTTTTTTCTTGAGTGGGACTCTATAGGCTAATCCAACATTAGTAGTAGGCCTAAAAATTTTGGCTTACAAGTCATAAGTGGCCCTCTTAGCAAAACATTTGGTTTATCGAAGTTGGAAGATTGTCAAATTCACAAGATGACCTAAACTTACAAACAATAACGTCCATGATAGGTTTCTTCGGCATAACCACGAACACATAGAAAAGTTACCTGAATCACCCTCAGATGAATGAAGAACAACATTCTGCCTTGCCTTCATAAAGCTTCTATCAATTAAATAGTATATTTGAGATTTCGTAAGGGGGCTTGATTATCCTCATTTCACCACAAAATTCTACATGTTTAATATCCCTCAATAGAGAGAAATAATAAAGCTCTACTAAGGAAGGAAACTCCTAGTCACAATTACATCTTCAAGAATGAATTCTCTGAGCTCAAACTCATCCATTATTTTTACTAGAAGGTATAACCTTCTAACAAGACTTGTCAGCCTCCATATTATTTCAATTAACTAAATGATCCTTTTTTTCCAAAACTTGAACAAAAAAATGGAAAAACAGAGGTTCACCTCATTTGAGAATATCATAAGGATTTACTCATCATTCTATATACCTAAGCAAATTTTTCCATATTGCTTGTTAAAATTGGAAGACTGTGGCAATGAGATCCATGCAGCAAAAATGCACAATTTAGATATTTTTCATGTTATTATTACTATGGTTTATTCTTTAGCCAGAATTGGTAGTGTGTTACAAGATATTGAACGAGGTTTTAAGTAACCAAAGCCACTGTAGAAAGATTTAACCAAATGTGGGATCTCCTTACACTTTGAGATATATACTGGACATTAGTTCATTATCTGAGCACATATTAGAGAAGAAACATCTAATCTTGGAAGCAGAAAATCTAGCCAACTGCTATAAATGCTTTCACCAAAAATAATAATTATAAATTCCACTATTACACTCTTCTCTTCTTCTAGTTCTAGCAGGTCTTTCATGGAGTGAATACGGCAACATAAATAAAACATCACACTTTTCTTTTAGTAAGTTTGATCCCCTATAAAACAAGCCATGACTCATGAGCGCATTACTAATCACAAATAGATAACAGACACCATCACTACCTTGCTGCAAGTACCCTTTCATGATTGACCACAGCTTCTTTAAGTTCTTTGAGTATCTGATCCTTTTCTGCAGACATCAACAATATTTCCTTTTCAGCTTCCTGTAGATGAAAATATCTGCAAGTTAGGCCAGTTTTCTGCATGTTTTCCCAGTCAATTTATTTCTTTTCTATTCTGAACAACAAGTTTTGCAGATATTACATACAATCATTGATCTCAACAAGGCAGAAGTAATTAGGGGGGTATCAATCATCATTTCAGAGAACATTAAAAATTGTAATGAGAGAGTATACTTTCAATGCTTCTTCCAGAGCTTTAACTTGCTCAGAGTCCTTGGCTGAAACTAGCTCCGCGTCTTTCTTCTGAAGTAGTGAATGAGCACGGATCTTGTATGAGGAGAATTCAGCTTCCAGGTGGCTAATCTGCAAAGTACAAAGTAAGAGGAAATGCTGTACTAAATATGATGTAGTCTACCTCAATATTTTGAGGGAATGGATCAAGCAGATACATTTATACAATCATTCAAATACAGGAAATCACAAATGCTTAATGGATAATGCAAGAACAAAATGAGGGGTCTCCCCTTATTCCGTTGCTTTTGTTTTTACGTTTCTTTTCTTTTTTTTGTCCTGTTTTGAGGATTTCAGCAGTATGCCAGTTAAGATAAATGATTAATTTGCTAAACAGAAGAACTGCTTAGAAGGCATGGACTAACAAAATTTAACAGATGACACCTTCACCATGATGTTACGAGGTGAGACAAGAGAGAGAAGTGATAGGATAGAGATGAAATCTCTACCTTATTTTTTATTAATACCCAAGGCTCTTATAAATAGATAATTGGTCTTGTATTATATTATTAAAAGTTACTTGAGGAAAAAAATACACAATTGATGAATAAAATAATTAAGTCTATGGACTGGATCAATGGATCGATTGGGTTCGATGGTGGACCTAACCCACAAAAGCATCCATAACACAACTCCTCGGTTAAAGGCGATCAAAACAAAAACCCTAAATCTAAGAACCCAAATTCCAAAATGTATTCACGGAGTCTATATATGATACCTAAATACTCAAGCTACTTGCATTGAACTAAAATTCAAAATATCTTTTGAATTGTCAACCTAACATGCCATTCTCAAGTTGAAAAACTCCACATGGGAAATATGTAACACTATAGCTCCATTTTGTTCTAGGAACATTTTAAGGGGAAGGGGGGAAATAACAAGGAAGATATTTTCATGTTTGGTTTACTTTACAAAATGAGTTGGAAAATAGTAACAAATAAAAATGTTGACTATTAGCAACTTAATTTTCCTTCCAAATATTTGAGAAAAGTTTGAAAATATTTGGTTTTCATTTTCCTTCCTTGGATCTTTCCTTCAGAGATTCAAGCTCACGTACATATGCTACCAAGGATTTAGAATGGTGGACAACAAAAGAATAGAAAGGGTCTTCAAGGACAACATATGTTGGTAATATCTAAGTACACATGGAAGCAAGGAGAGAAGAATGGACAAAATAGTACTAAACATAGGGGAAGGGGCAGTTTTGTAAGGATGTGTATAGGTTCATGATGTATCTTTTAGCTTCGATTTTTGTCTATTATTAGTTATAGTATCCAATTAATCTATATAAAGAGGTAAAGGGGTCTTTCGTAGAGCATTACACCATAAGAAACAAGAATCAAGCGATAGAATTCTTATATCTAGATTAGGGTGTGATCTAAGAAAAAGCTTCAGTAAGAGTAGTGAGCTCCCGATCGAGGGGAGAGAAGCACAAGGTGAGTGTTCTTAGGTTTTGTAAAGCTTGATATGATTGCAATAAAAATTCAAGTTTTGCCATTCTTAGTCCTTTATTTCTCTACTTTGCATTGGCTGATTAGGTAAATAATAAGGCTTACGTAGATGTAATCGCACAAGGTCATGTTTCCGCAGATGATGTGTAGTTTGTCACAACAATTGGTATGGTTTATTTTGCAAGAAATTAGACTTGCAAGTCGTTAGAAAGATGGACAAGATTTTTTATAAGTTTGTGATGGAATTGCTCAACAAGAAGAATAATTTTGTGTTATGACCAAATATGATATGTTCTTATTCAACAAGGATTGGACACAACCTTGGACGATAATAACTAAGCAAACGTGGAAAGTACGAAGGTAGAAGATAAGAAGTTGCATGCAATGAGTACAACTTTGGCCTTTGCTCTAAAAAATCAAGTGCAAACATCCTTGAGGAGTTTGAAAGAATTGTGGGAGATGCTAGCGAACATGTTTGTGTCAAGGTTGCTAGCTAATAAGTGTTCTTGATGGATCATTTTTCGGTCAACATGGTAGAAGAATACAATTTGCAAGATAGTTTGGATGACCTTTAGGGATGAGGATAAAATTCTTATTGCTGCTTCTCTCTCGAAGAGGTATAATTCAGTGGTGACAAATAAGAGAGATTGAAGTTAAGACCCATAATGAAAGAGTTAAATGTTGGCAGAGGTGGGTCAATTTCTAAAGCTTGATCACGATCTCATTTCCATAGGAAGGTTAGCTTGGTTTATGCTATTAACATGGAGTCTAGTTTGATAGAAGTCACAAAATAGAGGAACCTAATCTTGCTTAGTATGGATACCAAAGGAAATTTCTTCAAGATTGCAGGAGCATTGTTGTCCAGACTTTAGCTCGAGCGGAAACATTATCAATTGAAAGGTGATGGCATGATTGTGCAGCTTGATTATGGCTAAGGGTACATGGGAGAGAATTATAGAGATTAATGCCTATGTGCACGGTAGATGTTGAACGAAAATGGTGCAAAGATGAAGAGAAAGTAATTATTTTATTAGCAAAATGATGTGCCAAGATCCGAACATATAAATTCTTTGATACATATGTCCATATGGAAACTCCCAAATAACATAATTTATTACTACTTCAAATCTTCCTTTATTCATCATAGAACCCCCTATTTATAATGACATTCGTCAGTTACATAAACTGAACACATTAATAAAACTGAATACACAGACTTGGAAGGATAATTGTAGTAGTTGATCTTTACATAGTGACACATGTAACAATTATTTTTTATCCACCTTTCTAGTAACTTCTTCCATTTTTGCATGATACTTGCCAAGTGTCTTTCGTGTCTTTTTCCTAAAATAAGTCTTTAATATTGTATCATTACATCCTCCTTGGAAAGAGGCCTTATTCGCAAGGTTGAAAGAAGGAAGTTGGCCTTATAGTAAATCATAGTTCTCCCGGCTAACTTCTTCAAGTGGGCACTTTGCCCATTGTACTAATAGTTCCAGTGAGGTAACTCCTCCATCCTTGACCCATCGATGACCCAAAGCTTTTGCCGGATTAAAGTTGAGCTCCCAATCAGAAGTATTAGGTAAAGGGGGAGGTGTTGTAGATGGTTGTTGTCCATAAGCTGGGCGCATGAGAAAGAAATGAAAAATGGGATGAATCAAAGGCTGGAAGATCCAATTCATATGCTACTGGTCCTATACAGCGAATAATTTTGTAAAGGCCGAAAAATCTGGGAGATAGCTTTTCAGACCAGTGCTTAGCAAGTAAACGTTGGCAGTATGGTTGAATTCACAAAAAGACAGCATCGCCAACATTAAAGGTTAATCCTCTTCTACTAAAATCAGCCTATGCCTTCATGCAGGACCGAGCTTTGGGTAGATTTTCCTTCAACTGCTTCAACATCTCATTCCTAGCCAGTAATTGTTCTTCCAAGTCAGAAATTTGAGTCTCCCCTTGTACATATGGTTGAATAGTAGGTGGTTCTCTTCCGTAAAAAATTTTGCAAGGTGTGGTACCCACAGAAGAGTGAAAGCCAGTGTTAAATGAATGTTCTGCCCATGGAAGGAACTTCTGCCAAGAATGGGGTTGTTCATGAGCAAAACGTTTCAAATAAGTTTCCAAACATTTATTAACAACTTCAGTTTGCCCATCAGACTGGGGATGATAGGCAATACTCATATATAATCTGGTTTAACAATGTCTTAAAAGTTCTGCCAAAATGCACTTAAGAAAATAGTATGTTGATTAGAGACAATACCATGTAAGCACACAATGTCTTTACAAATGACAGCAGCAACAGTATTTGCAGTAAATGGATGACCTAAGGGAATAAAATAAGAGTATTTACTAACGTGATCAACTACCACCAGTATGGCATCATATCCACCGCATTTAGGAAAACCAACAATAAAATCAGTTGAAATATCTTCCCAGATTCTACTAGGAATTAGCAAAAAATGCAGAAGTCCTGCTGGAGCCAACGTTTGATATTTATTTTGCTGACACACCAAGCAATTTTGTACCCTGCACTTGACATCTTGCTTCATTTGTGGCTAGAATAAATTGAAAGATGGCCTTTTCAAAGTCTTTAAATATCCTCCATGCCCCGCTGTCAATGTGTCATGAGATTCATAAATGAGCTTTTGCTTAAGCGAAGGGAGATCAGGAATCACCAACCGATTCTTGTAGTAAAGCTTGTTGTCCACAGCCTGAAAGTCTGAAATTGATGAAGTATCCTTTGAAAGTGAAGCCATAATGTTTTTAGTGTATGGATCTGTTCGAAGAGCATCCTCCAACTCTATAAAATCAATGGTAATTGGAATGACTAGAGATAATAGTGCAGCACTGCAGCATGTTGTTGTGGCCGTCTAGGACGAGCATCTGCACCTTTATTTTCAGTTCCACTTTTATAAATGATTGAAAAATGAAATGGAAGTAACTTTATAAGCAAATGTTGCTACTCAACTATGGTAATGCACTGGTCTAATGAATACTTGAGACTGCAATGATCCAGATTTTTAAAAAAAAAATTGTCGACCCAATAAGTAGTGCTTCCATTTTTGCAAGCCAATTCACGATCATAAGTAGACTTTCAATGGTTTGAAAAAGAAATTCCCTTACTAAAATAAGCAATCAAATGACCAAATGGGATGAGATTTGCTCCTATTCCTGATGACACATTGCATTCCACTATAAAAGATTTACCAAATTTTGACAACTGGAGAACAGGGATTGAAGTAAGTGCATGCTTGAGTCTTTGGAAGGTCATTTCTGCAACAGTAAACCATTTAAACCCATCCTTTTTGTCAGTTCAGTCAACAGCTTTGCTAGAAGTCCATAATTCATCACAAATCTGCGATAATATCCTATTAAGCCCAAAAAACCCCTGAGTTCTTTGACAGTGGTTGGTATTGGCCAATTCATCACTGCTTGTATTTTGTCTAGATCAACTCCCACAACCTCAGCAGAACATGCCCCAGAAAAGAAATCTAAGTTTGTCCAAACAAACATTTTGAAGATTTGGCAAAAAACTAGTGTTTAGCAAGAAGATTATGTGCAACCTGTAAATGAGTAGCATGTTGGTGGATGCTAGTACTGTAAATTAAGATATGATCAAAGAAGACGAGAATGAATTTTCATAATTAGGGACGGAAGAGGTCATTCATGGAAAACTGAAATGTGGAGGGTGCGTTGGTGAGACCAAATGGCATCACAATAAATTCATAATGACCTGAATGTGTCTAGAATGCAGTTATTTATACATCTGGCAGGTGAACTCGTATCTAGTGATACCCACAATGTAGATCAATTTTTGAAAATACAGCAACCCTATATAGTTCATCTAGAAGTTCATCAATGTTTGGAATGGGATATCGATATGGAGCTATAATCTGGTTTAGGATTCAATAATCAAGACATATACACCATGAGTCATCCTTCTTTTCAACCAATAAAAGGGGACTAGCAAACGGGCTAAAACTAGGGTGTATAAAGCCAAATTGCAATAAGTCAGTAACTTATTTTTCAATTTCACGTTTTTGGTGGTATGGATAACAATAAGGTTGAAGATTGGGTGGTTTAGAATTTGGAAGTAAGGGTATGAAGTGGGTGTGGCTACGTAAAAGGAGGTAATGATGTAGGTTCCATGAAAACATATTCAAAATTTTTAAGTAGAATTTGAATCGATGGATCTAAGGTTGAACTGTTACTTGGTGATACTTTTTCCTTCGAAATAAATTGAAAGGTGGCTTCTGTTGGAGGTTGATGCAGAACCCCTTGCAACTTATATTTTTTCCCATTCAAATTGAAAATCAATAACATTTCATTCCAATTTGCTTGAACTGTATTTAGAGAAGCCAACCATTTGATACCCAAAACCAGATCAGCACCTCCTATGGAAAATGGGTAGTAATCCTGAGTAATCATCAAACCTGGTAATTGAACAGCAGCATTCTGACAAATTTTGTTGCACTGAATAACTTCACCATTGCCGATTTGAACACCAAACAAAGGAATAAATTGAGTTGGCAAATTAAGTGTTTTCACAACATACTCTGAAACAAATTATGTGTTGAACCACTATCAATGAGGATTAACACCTTGTGATCCCCAATAGTTCCAGGTAGCTTCATTTTAGTACCAGTTGCCTTACTTAAAATAGCATGGAAGGAAATTTCAGCAAAATTTTCTCCATCTACCTCAATTTTAGGCTATTCATCTCCCCTGGATGTGGTGTCGTCATCTTCAGCGAGTTCCATTAAGAAAAATGTTGAAGGTTTATAACAATGCCCAGGTGCAAATTTTTAATTACATCGGAAGCAAAGGCCTTTATCTCTATGCGCCTGGTGTTCTGCATCCCAAGAAGATGGTTGGGAAGCAGCCTGTGTTGAAGAACAACACTAAGAGAAATAGGTGGATGGAGGTCCAAATGCCATGACTTTGGTTTCTCGTGAGACCCAATTGTTAGATGTATTGGGCCTAGACTGAATGCTCCAATTAGGCTCCTTAGAAACTAGTGCAGGCTTGTATTTAGCTTCAAATTCTACCGCCAAACTCATTGCTTTATAAACACTTCTAGGCTTATGAACACGCACATCAGCTTCCAAGTCATCCTTCATTCCATTAAGAAAAACTCCAAGCAAGCAATGCTCTTGCCAGTTTTTTTACCCTAGATGATCTTTTGGCAAACTCCTGATGATACTGCTGAATAGTTCCTGTTTGGTGAATACTACAAAGATGTTCATCAGGATTTAGAATTCTGCAGGACCATAATGTTCCTGTAAAGGTTTCACCAACTCCTCCCAATACACGATTGTTCACTCTGTATTTATCCAGGAAAATAAATCTAGAGCATCTCCCTCTAAATACATAGCAGCAATGTCAACCTTTGAATAATATGGAGTTTGATAATAATTGACATATTTTTCTGCCTTCAAAATCCACCCACGAGGGTCTCCCCCCTTAAAATTTTGGAAATTCCATCTTTGTGTGTAGAAATTTTGATACGCCCCTACTCCCCCTAAGGCTATCCAATTCATCCTCATCCTCGTAATCCCAACTAGAACGGCCCCTAAATTGTGGTCTTAAGTGAGAATCATTAGCCTTATCCTTATAGAGTGGGCTCTTATTTTTTGCTTCCTGTTGAGAACTGCTAGTTTAGGCTTTAAGTGCCACTACATCTACGGCCTCAAGTCTGGATGCAATGGAGGTTAATTGTTGTACAAGATGTTCACTGGTAGGACTAATAGGTGGGTTAGTGATTTCTTAAGGAACAGAAGATGATTGTGTGGAAACCATATTGCCAACCTAGCTCTGATACTAAAAATAGTAGATGCTGAATGAAAATGGTGTGAAGATGAAAAGAATGTATTTATTTTATTGGCAAAATGATGTGTCAGGATCTAAACACATAAATTCCTTGATACATATGCCTGTATGGAGTGGACAAAACTCCTAATAACATAATTTATCACTACTTCAAATTTGCCTTTATCCATCCTAGAACCCCCTATTTATAATGACATTTGTCCGTTACATAAACTAAATAGTAAATACATACTAACTGAATACATTAATATAACTGAATACACAGGCTTAGTAGGACACTTGTAGTACTTGATCTTTATCTAGTGACATTTGTAACAATTATTATTTATCCGCCTTTCCAATAAATTCTTCCATTTCTGCATGATACTTGCCAAGTGCCTTGCATGTCTTTTTCCCAAAATAAGTCTTCAATATTGTATCAGTGCGTAGGCTGAAGAGAATCTAGAATAGGGGACAATGGAAGAGTAGAAGGGGTCTTTAAAGGTAAAACGGGTTGGTAATGTTGGGGTACATGTCTGAATGACAAACAAAAACTATCGAACACATTGGAGGGGCCCATGTTCGTCCTAGTTTGCCATGGTAGTTTCATTCAGTTACAAGTCGGTTCATAGTGTATATTGTAGCTCGATCTTCTATATTTAGTCGATTCCAAAATTCTATCAGCCTTGGGTCTTTTGTAAAGCATTAGTCCATAAAAGACAAGAATCAAGTGACAATTTTTGTATCTAGATATAGGGTGTGATCTAAGAAAAAGCTTGATTGAGAGCAGTGAGTTCTTTATCGAGTGGAAATTTTCTTGGAGAGCAAAAACACAAGGTAAGAATTATTGAATTTTGTACATCTTGAGAGGATAGAGATAAAAATTCAATTTTTGCAATTCATGGTTCTTTTTTTTTCCTCTCCTTTGCACATTTATTGTTTATTGTAGGTTTGTTGTGAATATAGCTAGGTTTTACAAACAAATAAGATCTTGCTTCAACAAACAGACGTGTTGTTTGTCACAACATTTCCAAGAACCAAATAGCCTACAATACTGATATAGGATTTTTCTAGTTATAGCCTGCAATTATCAGCTTCATCCTCTAAAAATACAATCAAAATGATTGAAAATTTTACACATAAGAATGATTTTGGCAGTTAGCAAGTCCAATGGAGGATGTGGAAGGAACCAGCTAATATTTTTTTCCTTAATCATTTTCCTTCACATATGACAATGCAGGCAACAAGTAAATCCCAATATTGAACAAATGCCTTGATACAGGAGCGTCCACCTTCATTTTAATTTTCCTTATCGAAAATTGTGATGAATTGGCTGTTGTTCTAAGCACACATCAAGAGCCCTTATCCAAGGTCAAATTCATTCAAGCATTCAACATCTTGAATCAACAAGGGTCCTGAGGCATCTAATCAACACAAGCAGCAGCCACTTTGTGGCCTATTTTGTGAATGGTTTTAAGTCCTTTAGGGCTTATGATACCAGCCATGGGGAGTTCAATGGCATTGAATGCAAGCATTTCAGTTAAGAAAAACAGCCCAAATATGCCTATGACAACAGGTACAAGCGAGACATGGAGATGGATGAGTTTTACCACATCTAGCCTGACATTGTTGAAGTTAGTTGTTTAACTTTCTTTTTAATCAACTAGCTGGAAGCCTTTTGCTTTTAGCATATCTTAAGTTATTTTAATTACTTTTAATCTTAGTTAAGCCAATTTTAGAAATCTAGAAGTCCTAAAAGACACTTTGAAACAGCTGCTAGCACAAGGAAAGCAAGAAGACTACAAGTGTCACCTTTTTAAGCAGCCATGGGCATCAAATTACACCTTTAAAGCAGCAGCCCTTCTCAGTATTTGTGTGCCAACTTTGGGGCATGAAATGAAGGACAGCAGCAGCAGCAATTAAAAGGGAGTTGCAGCAGAATTTTGGGGACTTCAAGAACGCTTTTTTTAGCACAAAAAGGACAGCAATCAGCTGCAGAAATTTGTAAATCGACAGCAGCACTTTTCTCATTTTTAGGAGTTGTATGGCACAGAAACCAAGGGACTAATGCAAGAGATCTAGTAGATTAATTATTAACTTTTCTAAATTTAGAGGACATAAAAACCTTCTCATTTGGACTAATTAATTTATCAAAAATTCAAGCCATCAAGAGCCATGCAAGCCCCAATCCAGCCACCCCTTTGTGCCAACCTTATTAGATGGCTTATAAAAAGTGATGCAGGAACATTCCAAGTACTTAAACACTAAATTAATTATTAATTTCTCCAAATTAGAAAACCCCAAAACACTTCTAATTTGGACTAGTTTAATGAACTAAATTAGTACAGCCATGAAAGCAATGCACAATCTAGTATCAAGCCACTACCTTTTGACAGCTTAGGTGGTTTGCAATCAGCTAAAAAATGGCTTCCATAGTCTCTTATTTTTTGGACAGACATGCAACACAGCAGCTGACAGGTCAGCAAGGCAGATCAGCCAGTGGATCAACTTTTGTTTGGTTACCGAACATGGAAAGAGAGGAGACAGTAAGAACAGTGCAGCAGTCATCTTCTGTGTTTACCAGACCTTTTAAGAATTTTTTCAGCTTTATTGCTTTCTCCAGAATCAACACTATTAAAGCTATTAAAGTAGTTTTTTACTTTTACAAATAGTCACGATTACCTACTAAATAGCTTATTAACTTGCAGGATTAATTTGTAAAGTACAGGAGAGACAGAATTACTCAAGTTTGACAGGTCTAAAAGTCGGTATCTCATCAACACTCTTGGTTAGATTTAAACTAGGAAAGTTAATCCTCTTAAACAACCCTTAGTTTGACCATAGCCAAGTCAGTTTTATTTCTTTTCTTTTTTTGGTTTTTTTTGTGGGGGGGGGGGGCTATAATTGAAGGATCTAACACTTCCTATAAGTGTTAGAAGTTACCTGAATAGAAAGGAAGTTGGCTGGTCATATTTTCTCTCATTTTTCCTCAAGAATCTTTCTTTACATCAAGAGTTGTATACCTTGATTGGTGATTATAAGTATATGATTATATTACCCCTAGATTTCTCATCTTTCTCTGTTTTTCTTTTGGTGGTTATTACCCAAATCACCATCAACCCTTAACGACAAAATTAATACCATTATTTTAACTTTTATCATTAATTTTACCATTGTTAATATTGTGCTGATCTAATCTAATTCAATAAGCTTAGGAGAACGGGCCATTAGGAAAACAGCAGTAGCAGCAGAGCCGCAGCTGACAGCTAGGTCAGCGACAAATTGCAGCAGCTATCAAAACTCAGTTCAGCTTTTAGAGTAATTTTGGCACAAAAATACAGGGTAAAACTCAATGGGACAGCAAGCTTTCCCTGATTTAAGGATAAAAGCAAACTCAGAAAAGGATCATGATTGTATTTCAGCAGAGCTTATAGTTGCTTTTACCTTTTAGCCTTACTTTTTACTTTTAATGATGTTTAGCTATTAGCATAGCTTGTTAACTTATGGGATTAAACAAGTGAGGTGTGTAAGGGCATGGGGAGCATCCTCTGTTAGACTTTTTGGCAACAAGATCCATGATGGCTGACTTTGTCATGGTTAAAACTCAAACTAGACAGTTCCCCTTTAGTAACTTCTAGTTTGAATTTAACCAAACCAGCCTCGAGTTAGTTTATAACTAAATGATTCCAACACCCTCCTACACATGTTAGAATATTGGGAAATGAAAACTAACTCAAAACTAGGCTATTAATTTTTTTCTCTGATGAGAATAGCTCCTTGAACTCTAGTGCATAAGTTTGAAGTTTGTAATCCTAAAATCTCACAAGATTTATCCCAAGTGTTGCAACCTTAGGTGGTTCTTGTTAGTGCATGATTCAAGGAGTTAACATGAACAATATTTAACTCTCATCCCAACCTCACTTTGTTTTTCCTGGTTCCATTATCCCCCATTGATAACCCCCTTTCTAACTTGACCCAAATTGTATTAGCATATGCATCAGAGGCAACAAGGAAAGCAGCAGCCTGCTTTTTGGAAGAGTGTGGCAGCATTTTTGGACAGCCTTTGGGGCATGTTTGGGCACAGAAATTCAAGGCCAAAAGGACGGCAGCAAGCAGTAGAAGAACCAGCTGATTATGGAAGAAAAAGAAACTTTAAATCAGGTCATAATTGTACTTTAGGCCTACAGCAGAAAAGGCTACTATTGTTTTTTGCTTTTAGCCTTTTACATAGCTTAGCTATTTTCTTGTAAAAGCACCCCAAGTCAATTATAGAGAGCATGGGGAGGGCTGACTGCACACGAGTTTTGGCAAGCTATAAGGTCAATGGTTGATTGCTTTTGGGGTTAGATTTCAACTATTAAAGTTAGTCTTATATGAAAAATCCTAGTTCAGATACTAGCCAAATCAGCACTATTTTGGTTTGGTTCAGTTAGGTTGTAACTTAAATGACCCTTGGAAAATTCTATAAATGCCATGCATGTGCAATGAAATAAGGGACCAGATTTTGTGATGTATATTGCTTCTCTTTGGCTGAGTACCACGTCTCTCTTACTCAAGTGAAGAACTTGAGTTTTATCCTTAAAAATCTTACATGCTTAATCTAAAGTGTTTAAAACTTTGGTGCGAGCATTTGACCATGGGAGATACCTAACAAAACATTATCTTCCTCTTCCTATCTCCATTCTCTGATTTTCATTTCAATAGAAATGATACTAAACCAATTTTAGCATTACCCAATTTGTGCTCCCATATGCATCATGCCTTAAAAGGCCTGATAATATATCAGAACATTTGAATAATGTAAGTTCATAAGGAGAATAAGATGAATAAAATTAATCCATCAAAGAATAACCAATTGTTCAATAACAAATGTATGAAAACAATTACTTGCAAGTTGCAACCCAACTCAAGCATTCATCATCCAATGTTCTTGTGCATCTAATGTAACCTGGTTCTTATCCAAACATAAAATATTGAAAATTGAATGAGTAGGATGCCAGTCCATACATGAAATTTTATCACAGACAAGAGAATCTCTTAGGAAAAACCAATGATAGATAAACTTGGAAATGATGGACAACAGAACTTAAAAAATAAAAAATCCATCTACTGTCAACACCAAGAACACAGTAAAAGTCTGATGTTCACATACCTCCTCCTTTAGAGAAGCCAACTCAGCATCTCTAGCATTCAGCAACTGATTTTGCATAGAAAACTCCAACTCCATCTGACCTGAATTATGTAGAAAGCATTGGATCATTCCAACTCAGTCCTCTTCTTTCTGATTAGAGATGGTTTTTCTTGTTTCTTTAGGGTGTTGGGGATGCAAGCACGGAGAGAGGTTAGGTGGGGAGGGATTTGGAAACTAAGAATGCAACAAATGACAAATTTATACTTCTTGTCTTAGCTGCTTCAACTTCAGCACGTATACGGTTATTCTCAGCCATTTCTAATTTGGTTTTGAGCACCTGATGGGCTGCATCCCAGCTCTCTTTCTCCTTCTCCTGGATCATCATAGCCATTTGAAATAAATGGTATCAAGATAGGATTGGATATGATTAACACAGAAACTAGCGATGATTTCCAAAAGATTCTACAGATCTATCAATGAACTTCAAATGCATTCACTCATAATAAAAATTTGTCTAAAAGCATGTAACAAGGAAGAAATCTATTGCTTAATATTAGTCTCTGAATACTTCACTGTAACCATCATTTTAAGAGCAACTTTAAAAAGACCAGCCAAGCCAGAACTTATTACATTAGTTGGGATCCATGAGCAGAAAAGTTTCAGAAAAAATGACTCAACCCAAGCTCCTGCAAACATACTATATAATAAAACAGGAAATGTGACCAAAGGGCAGTTAGAAAGAGGGTTGTATATTAAAGATAATGGAAAGTAACTAACTGAAGGAAAGAGATATTCAAAGTAGGCATGAAGTCACATATTTTGAAGCAAGGAAAGGAAACATACTGTCAGTAATAAAATCAGATAATACCGGTGCCAAAATCAACTAGCTTATAGTTCCAGGCATATATCAAAATTTGCTTATGCTAATGAGCCCACATGCAGATGATGCACAAATGAGTTGATGCATACATGTTCATGCCGCTGGTGAGCAAGCTCCCCTTTTACGGTCTCCACGGCAGCTTTCAGCCTTGCAGCTTCACCAGATAGAGCAGCATCCATCTCTGCAATTCTAGATTCTTTTTCCGCAACCATTACCTGAGAAGGATAGCTACAAAGAATTATTCATCATTCGAAATTCCCAGAAACTATGATCAGGCAGGGCTACAGAAAAAAGAACACCAGAAAAACATATAGCATATGAAAAAAATGGATTGCAATATAGGAATAGTAAGTCATTTGGTTCTTTTCTCAGCCAGAAAAAAAAAAATGCTTAAATCTATTCACTCATGGCAGCTAAGTAGTCCTTCACCACCACTACATCCTCCAGCAAGTGCTCAATTATCTATCTCACCCCTGAGAAGTGACAACCTTCATCCATTTCCCATCAGATATGGTTCTCTTGTTCAAGCACTCCTGTAGCTCATTATTTACCACTAACAACACAACTCAACACAACTGCATAGACACCCAGTCTTCTTGTCATCAAAATGGCTATTGTAGCTTTGTGAATATCTACAGTGCCCAATTATACCACCTCGTTTTATAGTCATAGGATACATTTTACTATATTATAAGAAATTCAATCATAGTACTGCATAGAAATAAGGGAGTTGTATGCTTCACACACACACACACACAAAAAAAAAAAAAAAAAAGAGGGTAGGAACGGAAAATGTGAATGGATTATAAATTCTTAACAACTTTCTATTATGCAGTTAAGGAATGCAGCAGCTTCATTTTTGTTCTCAATTCTAAAGCATCAATAACAAATAAGCTTTCTAATCCAACCTGTAAGGATGAAATGGTGTCTGCTGCCTTGTTTCGATCCAGCACTGCATCAGCAAGCTCGCCTTCCAGACTATCTACTTGCTATACAGGAAAATCAGAAGCAAGGGGGCATTTTGAACACAAGCAGTGCCAGAATCAATATATTACTGACAGTCAAAGCAAGTAGACAAGAAGCCACTTCCAATAGTTATGCATCGACTCAAAAGGTTTACCTTCTGATGTTTGGCAGAGAGCTCAGCTAAAGCAGCATGCCCTTTCTCATCAGCAGATTGCAGTTGGCTCCTCATGTCTTCTAACATCTATGAGAGCAAGTTAAACATACAACTATGGAGAACAAAAGAAAACAGTTCCTCTGACCTTTCAACTGATCTAATAAGGTGCGATAGAATGAGCACAGTTTAGCAAAAGCAAGAAGCACAGATACTGGCAGCAATAAACATAAGGAAATTCTAACATAGTGCAATGGAATTATGAACAAAATATTTAAGAAGACGTATTAAGCCAAGGACAAATAAATGGGTTGCTTCAATGTATACATTGTTTCTTAACTATTTCAAACCTGCTTTTCTGACACAGAATATACATCAAATAGATCCTTAATGTCTGCGAAAGAATGCAAGTCATACTCTTCTGTAGCAGAAGATCTGGTTCACAATCTTAACTTCACCATTTTTAATCAGTAAGTGTGCATTCACATTTGTTTTCATCCTGTAATTCTTGCAAATCCCTTACATGTCATGGCAAATTCGAAGCTATATTCAAATGAGCATAACTAATTGAAGACAAGGAAAGCTAGGGAAATTATTTTACTAAATAAATCTGATGCATAACCATTTGTTCAACCTCATAGCAATGATGCTCTCATAGATGCAATAATGAGCTAGTAGGAATAATAAACTGCGATAAACAAAACACAACAAAAAATATGAAACAGATATTTAAAAATACTAATAAAAAAAAAATACACCATGAGTACAAAATTACGAGTCTCATAAACATAGAAACCAGAAAGAAGAAAGAAGCTATGATAAATTTAGTTAGTTAATTGTTATTTTGTTAGTTATTAACTTATTTCATGATGTGAATTATAGGTTGTTAAAATAAGATAAATTTTGGTAAAATTTTATTTGATCCCTGTTCACATGAATAGTGTTGTGAATAGCACTTAATATTAGGGACTTATTAGTCATTAGTTAATTAGTTCAATTAAGAAGTTTGTTTTAGTCAAAATAATAGTAAATATTGTGTAGTTTTTTCTATTAGATTTAATTTATCTTATCTTGATGCATATGCCAATACAAATTGGGTCAAGTTAGGAAGGTTGTTATCAATGGGGGATAACTAAATAAGAAAACAGAGAAGAGGGTGAAGAAAATGGGTTGAATATGATCTTTGGTACCTCCTTAGATCATATACTAACAAGAACCACCTAAGGTTTCAACACTTAGGATAAATCTTGTGAGATTTTAGTATTCAAACTTCAAACTCATGCACTAGAGTTGAAGGTGACTGATTTCTGCTGAGAGAAATAAGATAGCCAAATTCTGAGTTGTTTTTCCATTCAAGTGTGAACCCAACACTTATAGGAGAGTGTTGGGTCTCATTTAGTTGTAATACAACTCAACAAAAAAGGACTGGTTTGGTTAACTAATCAAACTAGTTAGTTGTCAAAGAGACTAACTTTAACTAGTTTAATCCTAACCAAAACTAAAGTTGACTTTATACTAGCTGAAACAAAGAAATCAGAATTGTTTGGGACCTTCCCAATGTCTTACATCTGACTTGGGAGGCTCCTTACAAGTTGATAAGCTAAGCTAAGCTAAAAACATCATTAAAAGTAAAAAGTAAAAGTAGCTTTTATGCTAAAGACTAAAACATTATTAAAAGCATAAAGCAGAAAGTAACTTTTCTGCTGCAAGCTTAAAGTGCCATCATAGCCTAAGCATAGGTTTCTTTTCTTCCAAAAAAGGCCTGCCCCCTATGATACTTATAGCTGTTGCTGCTGCTAGTGCCCACATCTGCCCAGAAAAGTGCTGTTGGGGCTGCTATTGTGAGACTTGTACTGTAGCCTATCCTTGGCTGGGTAGTGAGCCATTTAAGCCAAAAAAATGAGCCACTAAGGTGCAAAAGGTGGTGGCTGGATTGAAGTTTTGCATGGCTTTCATGGCTTGGGGTTTAGTTAAACTAATTAGTCCAAGTGAGGAGGTTTTTATGTCCCCCTAACTTAGAGAAATTAACAACTAAATTAATATCTTGGATAATAGATGCTCCTGCATCATTCTCGCCCTCTTGAGAAGCATCTTCCTTGTCTCCAAAAGGCTTATCTTGAATATAGGGAAGCAAATCTCCCACATTAAATGTGTTTGAAATATTCCCCATTTCTGGTGGTAATTCAAGCTTATAAGCATTGTCCCCAATTTTCTGAATGACCTTGTACGGGCCATCACTTCTTGCCATAAGTTTGTTCTTCCTCCTAGTAGGAAATCTTTCCTTCCTTAGGTGAAGCCAAACCAAATCTCCGGGTTCATACAAGTGTTGTTTTCGATGCTTGTTTGCCCTGTTTTTGTTTAATTCATTTACCTTTTCAATCTTGGCTCTCACTTGTTCATGTAGATTCTTCATTGCCTTAGCCCTTTCCTTTGCTTCAAAGTTGGTATGTGCTTCAATGGGAAGGGGTAGGAGGTCAACGGGAGTAGTGGGATTCACTCCATACACTACTTCAAATGGTGAGTGACCCGTGGCATACGTGGGTGAGCGGTTGTAGGCAAACTCTGCATGACTAAGTTTGGTGTCCCAATCTCTTAGGGACTTGTGAACCAAACTTCGAAGGAGCATTGTGAGGGTTCTATTTGTTACCTCAGTTTGCCCATCGGTTTGTGGATGGTAAGCGGTACTAAAGAGAAGTTTTGTACCAACTAACCTCCACAAAGTCTTCCAAAAATAGCTAAGGAACTTGGTATCCTTATCCGAGACAATGGATTTGGGGATACCATGTAGCCTAACTATTTCTTTGAAAAAAAGATCGGCTACATAAGAGGCATCATCCGTTTTGTGACAAGCAACGAAATGAGCCATCTTAGAGAATCGATCTACGACCACCATTATGGCATCATTTTGCCTTTGTGTTCTAGGCAATGCCACAATGAAATCCATGCTAACATGGTCCCATGGTTGGTGTGGGACGGGTAAAGGGGTGTAAAGCCCTTGATGAAACTGACTCTTTGACTTTTGGCAAGTGGCACATCTCGCCACTACACCTTGTACATCCCGCACTATCTTAGGCCAAAAAAAATGCTCTTGGAGTACATCTACAGTTTTGTTTATCCCAAAGTGGCCAGCTAGTCCTCCTCCGTGTACCTCTCTCACGAGCAATTCTCGGATTGAGCACTTGGGAATGCAAAGCTTGTTGTTCTTGAATAGGAAGCCATCTTGAATCATAAAGGAACCCTGGAGCTTGTCTTGATCCTTGAAGTAGCTTGCAAAGTCTTTATCTTCCTTGTAGAGCTCTTTGATGCATGCAAAACCTAACACTCTTGCCTCTAATAAAGAAAGCATACAATATCTCCTAGAGAGTGCATCAGCTACTACATTCAATTTGCCACTTTTGTGTTTGGCTACAAAGGAAAAAGATTGTAAAAATTCTACCCATCTTGCATGCCTTGGGTTAAGCTTGTGTTGACCATTGATGTACTTTAATGACTCGTGATCCGTGTGCAACACAAATTGTTGCGGCCTTAGGTAGTGTGACCAATGATCAAGAGTCCTAACTAAGGCATAGAACTCTTTATCATAGGTGCTATAATTTACCCTTGATCCATTTAGCTTTTCACTAAAGAAGGCAATTGGTTTTCCTTCTTGTAGTAAAACAGCTCCTATACCAACTCCACTTGCATCACATTCAACTTCAAATAATTTGTGGAAATCCGGTAAGGCTAGGATAGGAGCTTCACTAAGCTTTCCTTTAACCAACTCAAAGGCTTCTTGGGCTGCTCTTGTCCACTTGAATTCCCCCTTCTTCATGCATTCGGTGATAGGAGCTAATAGGGTACTAAATCCCTTAATGAACCGCCTATAGAAAGAAGCAAGCCCATGGAATGATCTCACTTGTGTTAGGCTTGTTGGTGATGGCCAAGTCTTGATTGCTTCTACCTTTGACTCATCCATAGCTATGCCATCTTTGAACACCACAAAGCCTAGGAAAGTAACCCTAGGTACAAAGAACTCACACTTTTCTAGCTTAGCATATAACTTACTACTTCTAAGTGCTAGAAATACAAGTTTGAGATGCTTTACATGTTCTTCTTCGCTAGAGCTATACACAAGTATATCATCAAAGTAAACTACTACAAATTTGCTAATGAATGGCCTAAGCACTTCATTCATAAGTCTCATGAAAGTGCTAGGTGCATTAGACAAGCCAAAGGGCATAACCCTCCACTCATACAACCCTCCTTTGGTCTTGAATGCGGTCTTCCACTCATCACCATCTTTCATTCGGATTTGGTAGTAGCCACTCCTCAAATCTATTTTAGAAAACAAGCAAGCACCATGTAAGCAATCTAATAAATCATCAAGTCTAGGGATAGGATACCTATACTTGATAGTGATGTTGTTGATAGCTCTACTATCAATACACATCCTCATAGAACCATCCTTCTTTGGCACAAGAAGGGCTGGGACTGCACATGGGCTAAGGGACTCCCGGATAAGGCCTTTAGACAGCAGCTCATCCACTTGTTTTTGCATTTCCATGGCCTCTTTCGGGTTGCTTCTGTAGGCTGCCTTGTTAGGAAGAGTAGCACCTGGTACCAAGTCAATTTGGTGCTCTATGCCTCTAATGGGTGGCAATTCATGTGGCAAATCAGTGGGGAAAACATCTCTGAACTCTGCCAGTAGCTTACTGATTAGTGGGTTAAAACAGGGGCTGCCCACACTGTCTTCCAGCAGCAGTAGCAGATACACAACTTTGCCTCTTCCTATAGCCTTATCAACATGCTTTTCATCAATGAACAAGGATTTTTTACACTGCAGGCTATCATTCTTTACTGCTGGCTGTGAGTATAAGGGTGTTAGCACTATGTTTTTCTTTGCAAACTTTAGGCAATAAGTATTTTTTCTTCCATCATGCACAACACTTCTATCAAATTGCCAAGGTCTACCTAATAACAAGTGACAAGCATCCATAGGTACAACATCACATAACACTTCATCATGATATGTTTTACCAATGGAAAAAGGAATTAGCACTTGTTTAGTTACCTCTACCATATTACCATTATTAAGCCATTGTAGCTTGTATGGCCGGTTATGCTTTGTAGTGGGAAGATTAAGCTTCTCCACCATGATACTTGAGGCAACATTTGCACAACTTCCACCATCCACAATAAGAGAACATACCTTGCCAAGTATGGTGCACTTGGTTTGGAATATGTTTTCTCTTTGTGACCCATCCTCCTTGGCTTCCCTTGAATGGAGGACCCTCCTAATCATTAATGCCTCTCCAACATCGGGTGGTGCTTCCTCTTCTTCCTCACTAGCTGATATTATGCCCTTCTCTTCCTCCTCAGAAATGGCCTCATTTACTTCCACAAGTGTCATCACCCTCTTGTTGGGACATTCATTTTGATAATGCCCAACTCCTTGACACTTAAAACATTTGACATTCCTCACCCTATTGGGTTCAAATGTACCTTCTTTGCTCTTTCCCTTCACATCAAACTTGATGGGTGTAGGTGGGGGTTTTGAAGTTGTAGGATTATCTTTGGAAGTGCTAGCAATGGTTTTGTTGTAAGAAAACCGAGGTGTTTTCTTCTCTTTCTTATGCTTCTCCACTTTGATGGCTAGATGAAATAGCTCATCTAAAGTGTAGCATCTTTGCATCTCAACCTTCCTTGCAATGTCTTGTCTTAGGCCTCCAATAAACCTAGACATAGTGTGTTCTTCACTCTCTTCTAGCCCAAGTCTCATCATGAGTTTTTCAAATTCTCTAATGTACTCTTCTACACTCATTTGACCTTGTCTTAGAGAAGACATTTTGTTATAGAGGTCTTGAGTGTAAGATGAAGGCAAGTATCTTTCTTTCATGAGCTTTCTCATCTTTGTCCAAGACTTAACTTTGGACTTTCCCTTCTTCCTCCTTTGATGAATGAGATTTTCCCACCAAAGAGAGGCATGGCCTTTAAGCTTCAAAACAGCCACTTTGAAAGCTTTGTCATCCTTATACCCCTTGGCTTCAAATAGCCTAGCACACCTCAATTCCCACTCAAGGAATTCTTCTGGGTTGTGGTTGCCTTCAAATTCAGGGATTTCAGCTCTTACATCACGAAAATCATCCCTTCTAACGTGGCTTCTCCTTCTTAGTTCAAGTGATGATTCACTAGAGGATGAACCAAACTCACTTGAGCCTTCTTCAACACCATTGGCATCTCCTTCTTCATGGTGGGTTGGGTTTCTTCTTCGTAGATTCGGTGGATTTGCATTAGGAAGCAGCTGCTGTAACATGGTACGCATCTGCCTTATTTCCTCTTGCATGTTCTCAATGGATTGCTCTAGTTTTCTGGTGTTTTGTTGCAAAGTTTCAATAGCTCGATCTCTTCTAACATAAACATTTTGTGACTCTTCAAGATTCAAGCCTCTAGATTGATCACCCATGGAGGTTTGAATTGTGAAAAAAATCCCTGAGCTAGGTGGGACAGAAAGGGATTGAATTCAGTTTAGAAAAAAGAGGGGGGGCTAGAATATTTTTTTTTTGTGTGTGTGTTTGGTTTTAGACAAAGGGTGGGATTAAAGGGAAGTAAAAGAAGAGGATAAGACCCAATTAAAATTAACCTAGGCTCTGATACCAATTTGATGCATATGCCAATACAAATTGGGTCAAGTTAGGAAGGTTGTTATCAATGGGGGATAACTAAATAAGAAAACAGAGAAGAGGGTGAAGAAAATGGGTTGAATATGATCTTTGGTACCTCCTTAGATCATATACTAACAAGAACCACCTAAGGTTTCAACACTTAGGATAAATCTTGTGAGATTTTAGTATTCAAACTTCAAACTCATGCACTAGAGTTGAAGGTGACTGATTTCTGCTGAGAGAAATAAGATAGCCAAATTCTGAGTTGTTTTTCCATTCAAGTGTGAACCCAACACTTATAGGAGAGTGTTGGGTCTCATTTAGTTGTAATACAACTCAACAAAAAAGGACTGGTTTGGTTAACTAATCAAACTAGTTACTTGTCAAAGAGACTAACTTTAACTAGTTTAATCCTAACCAAAACTAAAGTTGACTTTGTACTAGCTGAAACAAAGAAATCAGAATTATTTGGGACCTTCCCAATGTCTTACATCTGACTTGGGAGGCTCCTTACAAGTTGATAAGCTAAGCTAAGCTAAAAACATCATTAAAAATAAAAAGTAAAAGTAGCTTTTATGCTAAAGACTAAAACATTATTAAAAGCATAAAGCAGAAAGTAACTTTTCTGCTGCAAGCTTAAAGTGCCATCATAGCCTAAGCATAGGTTTCTTTTCTTCCAAAAAAGGCCTGCCCCCTATGATACTTATAGCTGTTGCTGCTGCTAGTGCCCACATCTGCCCAGAAAAGTGCTGTTGGGGCTGCTATTGTGAGACTTGTACTGTAGCCTATCCTTGGCTGGGTAGTGAGCCATTTAAGCCAAAAAAATGAGCCACTAAGGTGCAAAAGGTGGTGGCTGGATTGAAGTTTTGCATGGCTTTCATGGCTTGGGGTTTAGTTAAACTAATTAGTCCAAGTGAGGAGGTTTTTATGTCCCCCTAACTTAGAGAAATTAACAACTAAATTAATATCTTGGATAATAGATGCTCCTGCATCATATCTTATTTTGAGGAGGTGAATTGAGGTGCTGTTGATTTGGTTATATAAAGCCCTTGAAAGTTGAAATTCACATTAATAATCATAGTTGAGTTGAGTTATTGAATTGAGTATTCTTCTTGAAACCCTGCATGACTTTTGTTGTTCCACGTTAACATTCTGTATGAGTCATAAACTAGATATCCTACTAAATATCTTTCTATGTGAGTAATAATTTAGAAAACCTGATTATTTTCTACGTGAGCTTAATCAAGAGTAATTTGTGAATGTTCGTTATTCACATCCATATCAACCAACCAAAATAATTAGCCCATTCATCAAATCTATACTTCCGCCACGCATCATTAAGTTAATGGATTTGGTCTTATTGTCAAATATTATATCCAACAAACCCCTAACGTGAATGCATTTTTGTTAAGTATGGATTTTGCACAATCCCGCCCATACCTTGTGCTCCCAATGTGCTTGCCAGTATTGGGAGGGGGCGGACTAAAACACTTAGCCTCTCAGTCATAGTGCCTTCTTGGTTAGGGTAAGGACTAATATCATATTCCGACTGATCATCCCTAATAATAAGATATGTATTATGATACTTATTTTTGCCTATATGCAAATGCCATAGTAGTCACTGCACGTAAAGTTACAAATATTCTGATAGAATCATGTATGAATCTCTGCCAATGCAAATTTTGAATTTGCAAGAAATTTTCAATTGCATTATCTGTTCGGCAAAGATAAAATTATGATTTCATCAAGGTGGCAACAATTCAATGACCGACATACCTGCTCCTTCTCAGAAAGTAAATGTTGTAAGTTTTCAAGTGCATGGTCCTTGGGTTCCAGTGCGTGACGCAATTCTTCAACATTATCTCGAAGCCTGCACATCAGGAAGCATTAAATTATTTCAAATGAAAAAAAGATGTCGATGAAAAATTTTTAAAAATAGAAATAGAAAAAATCCAATAATTGAGTCGGTAAATTTGGGTCAAAATCTAGAATATAATTTAAAATACAAAGGTGGCAAGTCCCTTAACCCTCCATGTTGTTGAAAGACATTTTGTCTTTTTGAAAATACTTATATTTTTCTTACAAATCAAAATTGCAACATTGAAATATTCAGCCATTCAGGGTTTCCATCAGCCATCATACACTAGAACATCATTACATTGCAACCATTTGCAACAAGTATCAATTGCAGAGGGGGAATGGAAACTGTACAGAGGAAGGCAGGATTCAGGGTTAAAATTAAGCTAATGGCTTGGCAGCACACACTTCAGCAATCAAACACAAATAAAGTTTTGACATGAGAGAAACCAAAGATTCTACTTGTTATTAGCACTTCTTAATTGCTGTCTCTCCATATCCATGGTTTTTAATGCTTCATTTGCTTGTTGTCGTGTGCGCTCTAACTCTTGTTGCAGGGCCACAAGTTGAGATGATGTACGCTCAGCTCTCTCATTCATGTCACTCAACTGGGCTTCAATATCATCTTTTTCCTACATTAAATTACACAAAACATTGTTAATGAGCAAGTCTAATTACGCATTATATATATGAAATGCAATCTGCACAACACATTAGAATCAGGCATCAGATCAGAAAACATAATAGCTTTACAATAAGGCTAGGATAGCAAAAGTCCCAGAACGTAGTAATGACCAGGATTTTCGAGGTCTAAACAATAAAACATTCCTACTGAAACAAAGCCACCCCAAATCCTTAGCACCAGATCTCTAAACCAACCGCCAAAAATCAGAAGGCAAAAGCAGTGACCTTACAGCAGAAAGTGCAAAGTAAAGAAGTAAAACAGCTTACGAAGCCGTAATGCAAAGTCCTGCTAGACAAACAGATGAAGATCTTTAAACTGTAACTAAACAAGTCCTCATCCACCAGAATTATAAGTTGTGTCTACTCTGTCCCGATAAAATATTATATCTCCCTCATTTCCGTGGGATATGAGTTGAACAGGAGAGTGAACATTGAAGACTAGGCCTCACAATCAATGTCAGCAGAGATCTGCATAGGTACGCATTTCGCAAATCCCCTATCCCAGTTGTGATTCATATGCCAATAAATCATCTAAAGCAACAGGTACAAAATTAATTTACATGCTAAGGGAGCATCTGATGCTTTCGGTCAAGACAACCCTAGACATGGCGGCTACAACAAGGGCAATCCTCTTATTATGGTGAAACTACGGTCCTGCTCCAGAAAACATATTAGTGGCTCAGTATTATAAAAATGATATACACACTAAATTCCAGCAAAACAAAGTTATCTGAATATCACATTTGTAAATGGGAAAGAGCATCATTAAGTGCCCACCCTAGATATTAGAAATTCAAATATTAATTTTACCTTCTGAACCTCTTGAATGCGTTGTTTTGCTCGCTTATGGAGCCTGCTAAACTTAGAATCCAGCTCAGCATATTTATCATCCCGTTCTTTTATTTCCTGCTTCATCTTTTGTTGGGCTAAGGGAAGATTTAAAAAAAACAAACAAACAAACAAACTGATTTCAGTTCATGTGTTCAATTGATATGCTGAAAGGGAACGAAAAAATAGATAGCCACCACATACTAGTGAATCAAATTCAGGTGAAGTATGAATTAAGTAACACAGTGATTTGGGGTTTACTTTCTGTTTGGGTCAAGCAAAAGGTTTTCTTTCTCCCAATGCACAATAACCAATTCTTGCTAGAGTGTGCATCATAGCTTAGTTGATGGCAAAAAGAGCACAGCCCAATTGCCCCTTCCCACAAACCCAACATTTTCCCATTGATTTGGGACCTACTAACATATTGATTGACATTATACAATGATTTAGTGCATCTGCTAAAGAGAGAAAATATAAGTAGCCTCAAACAGATCCTACAAGACGAGTCTTTTCTATATACTATGTACACACTGACAAGCATCTCGAGAGACTTATGTGATTCTCATAATTTCTAGTTAACAGGATGGTGCCTTACCACACTGCATGCATATGTGCAGTAGCACTCATGATGGTGCTTCAAGATTTCAATGTACAGTGTCCAAGATAAAGATCAGAATGAGCTTGCCAGGGGAACACTGCTGTCCACTCTTGAGTGAGCTGGAGCAGAGTCATCTTCTCCCCTGAATTAGCTAGAAGCTATCGCTTCAAGTCCCAGCACTATAAGGTCATGTTAATTGAAGATTATAAAAATAGAAATAAATAAATGAAACTAAAACTCAAAATGATGCTGCAGTGAGATTCTAATTTACTACCAAAAAAAATAATAATAATAAATAAATAAAGCCCACTTGGTTCTTCAGCAAGAATCAAACTCCAAATTTCCTTTTTTTTTTTTGGCCCACTAACAAAAGAAAGTGAGAGAGAAGTAGGATTATTAATGAGCCAAGCCAATTCACGAGTTGGCTCTATTTAACTTGGTAAAGGATCAACTTGACACACTCAATTAGTTAAACAAGCCAAGCTCAAACTAACATAGGTTTGGCATGTTTGTTAGCAAGCCAGTTCATTTAGAAGCTCGATGATGCCCATTTAGATGCTTAATAAAAACTCATGTGTAAGTATACTACATTATATATATGTAGAGCTTATGCATCCATTTACAACAATAAATTTCAAATTAAGTATTGTATTATATATAAACTATTTGAGTATGATGAAAGTAAGAATATAAAAGTTCTTATTATAATCTAAAAATCAATCAAATAAAATAAAAATTGTATACATAAATCAAATCAATGAATGAATTCAAACAAATCAACTTATACTTCTTACTATAACCGGCTCAATTTGACTCGTTAATAAATAAGTTGAATTTAACACCAATATTTAGACTTGTCTCATAAATAAGACAACGTCACTTAACTCATTTATTAAACAAGCTGAGTTTAAAGGAATTAACTCGATTCGGCTCATTAACCACCATAAAAAGGAGCACTAGCATTTTTATAGCATAATTTATAGAAAAATGGGATAGCTTAGTGCATGCCCTAACAGTAGCTCTACCACGTGTTGAGTTGTGAATGGCCAGCCCTATAATTTATTTAAAACTTTCCAAGGACATTTTTGACTATATAAAGCAATAATATTACTAATAAATAGTAAAAATTGAGCTCTATGAATAGACTCGATATGCCAGAATTGGATATTCATTCAATTTTGTAGGAATTTTGAAAGTTTTTCTCACCTTTTCTACTCTCTCTCCACTAACACTATAAAAATCTAATTTTTCAACCAAAAAATTATTTTTATCATTAAAAATATTATTATTGTTAATTTATATGTTATTATCTTTAATTTTATTGCTAGTAAACATTATTGTTATTATTATTGTTGTTTTATTTTTATTATCCAATGTATGGTAGTTGTTATTTTAAGTATTTTTATTATTGTTGTTAATTTTATGTGAATACCTTGAATATTATTCCTTAATTGTTGTTGTTGTTGATTTATGTTATTGTATTAAATTGTTGTTATTTTAAGTATTATTATTTTTTTTTTTAATGTTAAATTATTATCTTAAACACTGGTATTCTTTTCTTTTTGTCTTAAATATTATTATTATTTTTGCATAAAGAAACCAATTTAAAATAATTTATAATAATAATAGCAAATTATAATACTATTTATTAATCATTAGTTTATGTTAATGTGTATATTAATTAAGAAGTTAATTATTCAATTAAAGTTTACCAATCCTTCTATTTTACAATAGTATAAGTCGTTTTGTTAAAAATATCAACAATTAAATGCTTTATTTCTAATCCTAACCTTATATTATCCACTTTCAGTAAAGGTAATAAATTTTATACGAGGGTATAATAGTAAAATAATAACACTTTTATCTCAATAGTTAATGCATCCTAATATGCATGTTTGAATAATATACGTTATATTACGAAACCAATGGAGTAATAAATAGTATTATTTACAATATTCAATAATATTAATTATGATAATAATTCTGAATTATGATTAATTGTAATAAATATCATTATTCATGATAATCATTAATAATATTATAAAAGTAATTATTAGTAGATAATAAAAATAAGGAAAATTCCATGATATAGTCCTAAATTTATGCGAAATATATGATATAACCCCTAGTTTATAAAAACACATGAGATAACTTGAGTTTAGGAGGTATCGCACCACATAACATGTATGAACACCAACCTGTCAGAATTCAAAACAATTCAAATTTAAGCTGCGAAATGATAATTTTACCTCTAACTCCATTCTT
The DNA here is from genome assembly GCA_030549775.1 of Tamarix chinensis. NCBI lineage: Eukaryota > Viridiplantae > Streptophyta > Magnoliopsida > Caryophyllales > Tamaricaceae > Tamarix > Tamarix chinensis. Next base: position 38,845,013 of record CM060174.1, read on the forward strand.
TATAATTCCTTCCCGTTTCATACCACTTTCCTTCTTCTTCATTTTTATTTAATTAACCTTAATATTATAGCTTTTTTTTCTTTCATTTATTTATTTTTTTGAATAAAAATGTAAAATAAAAAATTATTAGATTAAAAATAAGAATAGAAATGTATACACTATATATCTATAGTTATAGGTTATGGTATTATAAATAAATAATTATTATTTTCATAAACAAGTTAGTAAAACTAAAATTTCTAAATGATTAGTTGGTTATGAAAAGAAATATATAATGAAGTAAAACTTAAATTTATAAATAAATAAAAATTAATATAGTAAAAAAAATTTAAATTAGTGAGAACTAGATTAGGTTATGATATTATAATCAGAAATACCCCTACCCCAATTTCTTTCCTTCCTCTTCTTCTTCTGAGGACCGTTTCATCGTTGCACCCTTTTCCCAAACCCTTGCTCTCGATTCCATAAGCACACTTAGCAACTCACCACCATCCCCTAGCCACTACTACTCTATTTCCTTCCAATTTTTTGTTCTTCGTCTCTCATCAACTAAGAAGAATCAATTCATCTATGTCATGGCTTAGTTCCAAATCTTGGGATCACAAGTTTAGACTTCCAAGCCTGTTCTATGCATCCATGGCCAATCTTCGGCAGGGAGCTGCTACTAATCGAATTTGTCAAGAGAATCAGTTGTCAAAGGTGGTGAAGACTTGAAGGATGTCGTCAATCATGGTATTTGTGTGACCAAGAGTTTTGGCTTTGTGCCTGGCGACTACAATAAGCTTTTCTTCACCATTTTTATTTGGGATTCCTAGTATTTGGTACAATGAGGATCATGTACTGAGGAGGGGTATGGTCTTTTGCTTTTAGGTTATGTTGAAATTAGCATCTTATCTGCACTAATGTTGATTTATGCGATTTCTATGACATGTGCAAAGATTGGTGTTTTGGGGGATTAGGGGGAAGGTATAGAGTCACAAATTATGGTAGAGCTTGTTTGGGAAATTTTTTTACTTTCTTAAAACTATAACAAAGTAGTGTAGAAGAAAATAACAAATTTTCAAATTTTCCCTTTTGTGTCTCTTTCTCTATCTCTCTTTTTCCCCTTTGGTCTAGATTAGTAAGAGGGGAGGATGGCTCGTTGAAGAGGAGGAGGAGGAGGAAGTTGAATTAGGGTTGGTAGCTCTAGTGGAATGGCGATAATGACAATGGTGGCAGTGGCATTGAAGAAGTGGAGAGAGTTAGGATGGAGGAGGAGGTCGTGGTGGGAGTGAGGAGAAAAAGGAAGTAGATGCACAAGTTTCAGTTGAGGGGTGAAAATTTTTTTTAAAAAAAAAGGGAATGAATTGATAAAATATAATTAAAAATCAATTTATAATTAATTAGTGTATTAGATAATTATTAATAAGTATAATTTTGTATGCATATCTATACTAAATTTCAAGAAAAAAATCCAAAATTGCCAAATAAGTTTTTTAGCATATTTAGTTTATTTTCTTTAATTTTTATTTTTGGCTTTCTATTTAAATTTATTTCGATTCTTATATCTAATTTACCATTTTTTATTTTACATTTTTGCATAAGAAATAAATAAATTAAATTAAATTACAAAAAGGAAAAAGCAATAATATTAAACTCAACAACTAATTAAAGAAAAATAAATAAAGGGGAAAAGTATACGAAAAAAGAGGGAATTATAATGAATGGAGTTGTGGGTAAATTTGTCATTTCATAAGCTCAAATTTTATTTTTTTTAATTCTAACAAGTTACTATTCATACAAGGTTATATGGTGCAATACCCCCTAAACTCAAGGTACGTTCCAATAAAATCAAGGTTATATCATATATTTCGTATAAACTTAGGGTTAATATCGTTTAATTTTCCTAAAAATAATTAACTAATTATTGTAGATAAATTAGGTGGGGTATAGATTGAAGATAGAAATCATTAATGTAATGCTGCAATTGAGGCTAGCTACGCATCTAGAATGCACCTTTAGGGTTCCATGCAATTCCATGGCTCACCACAAGAAAAACTCATATGAATCAAAGAAATCTGGGGTAAAGAGAACCCTAAGGGTAGATCTAATACTTTTAGTCTTCTTAGAACATTATATATTGTATTGGAAGAAGTTGTGGATAATGAAACACCATCGGAAACATCAAACAAGGACTCTACTAATGCAGAAATTCAAATTCCTAATGCTTCAAATAGTACAAGGGTGATAAAGGATGAGAGTGGGATGCATATTGTAGGTAAACGAGAACACAATACTTCTTATTTCATCTTATTCAGCATAAATATTACAGGAATATATATATGTATATATATATATATATATACATATATATACATAATATTCACTGCTAACAATCCTCCTATAAAATAGGGATACATTTAATAATAACCTACAGCCTATTCAAAAGGAATAAATTAACTGGTCAATAAAGTAATAAAATAACTGGTCAATAATGAGACTCCTAAATTTTAGCTAACCACTTGTAGTCATAATTATTTCCTAGAATCCTTCCTAACACCTGTATTTCTACCTACCGAGAAATCCTATCCCAAACTCTGCCTCCCATGGCCATGAACAAGTGGCGACCCCTTCTGCAGGGCATAAGGGGTGCTTGTCCCAAGAAATTCTGAGCAGAGAAGGGGGTGCGCAGCCTGAAAACTCTAAATTCCCGCCTGCTGCCATGAATGACAGGATTTCGGTTTGGGATCGGTTGGAAGAGATTTCCCTTTCCCCTACTCCCTCCTGGAGGGATATTTTGGCAGGGAATCGTAACTCTAGCCAGGGAGAAAAGCTCTCCTATGTTCCACCTGCCATGGAAAATGACTCGCTGAGGGTCAAGCTAGACAAGAAGGAGGTGGAATCCGAAGCTGAATTATGGGCAAACACCCTGGTTGGTTATGTCTTTGGTGATGCTCCATCTTATAGCCAGATTTGTGGGTATGTTCAAGCACATTGGAAAGAGGTTCCGTTGCCGCAGATAATCCTCCATGCTTCGGGATTCTTTTTATTCAAATTCAAATCTATGGAAGATGCAAATTTCATCCTTGGGCAGCATTGGACATTCTTCAACAAACCCCTTGTCTTGAAGCTTTGGCATAGGAGGATGAAGATTGATAAGAATGAGATGCAGGTTGTCCCTCTTTGGATTAAATTTCCCAACCTGCCTCTAGAGTATTGGGGCAAATCTTCTTTGAGTCGTATAGCCAGTGCAGTAGGGAAGCCTCTCTGCACGGACGCTATCACCGTCTCCAGGGAACGTGTGTCATTCCCAAGGGTGCTTGTGGAGATTGATATAAAAAAACCACTCCTGGACTCGATGGTGATTGTTGATCCTGAGGGAGGGGAACTAGTTCAGGAAATTGATTATGACTGGAAGCCCATCTATTGCCATTTTTGTGACAGGTTCGGTCATGCTGCTTCCAATTGTAGGCTCCGTTTGGATTGGGGTGAATCGAGGTAGGGGTAACATTAAAAATTAACCTAGGTGAAGGGAATGGAGGTGAATCGGGGTGAATATTTTAAAATTCTGTTTGGATGATATTAACCTAACCTGGGTGAATCGGGGTGAATGTTTTAAGATTTTCGTTTAAATTGAGATGAATAAAGATTATAATAATAAAATAAATGATATTTATACCCTTATATTAAATAAATAAGTCATATTGAGGGGTATTTTGGTCCTATCAAGTCAAAAATTTACTTATTCTTTCACCTTCACCTCCGTTACCCCCGAAATCGGAGGTTAATAAAAACGAGGTTAATCGAGGTGAATGGAGGTGAAACATTAACCTCGATTCACCCAGGTAAAATTATTAACCTGATACCCAAACGGGGTGAATCAATTCATTCACCTCCATTAACCTCCTTCCACCCCAAAACAAACAGACCAGTAAGTATCACAGGGCTTCCAACAAGACCCCCAAGACTTCTGGCGAGGAATGGGTGATTGTTAGAGACCACAGGAAACGCAAAGAGAGTGAGCCGGTGAATGATGATGGTAGGGCAAGCGGCGGCGATGATGTGGTTAGTGGGCATCCCTCATATCCTCCTGCCCCTGCAGCCAGGGCTACCCCGCGAGATCCAGGCACTCAGAATGGTTCAGGGTCCGGTTCACAGGAACCTGTCCCCCCTAGGGTCCCTTTGGACCATCTTCCCCCCCATGAGCTGAGAGTCATCTCAAGGAACAAACCTGAATCGCAAGTTCCAAGTTGCCCAGCTGGCGTTTCGGGATCCGTGCAGAAACAGTATGCTAGGAGAGGAGCCCTGCAATCCGATCCGGGTGGTCATGATTAGCTCTTGGAATGTCCGTGGGTTGAATAAGACTTCCAAGCACAAGGAAGTCAGCCTCTTTTGCAGAAGTAATTCGTTATCTTTAGTTAGCTTCCTCGAGACTAGAGTAAAAGAAAATAAATGTAGTAGGGTATTTAATAAAGTAAGGAGTGGTTGGAATCTTATCCATAATTATTCCCAGCACCAAAATGGGAGGATTTGGGTCACCTGGGACCCATGTGTGTGGAAGGTCATAGCCATTAGCATGTGTGATCAAGCCATACTTTGTGAAGTCAATCACTTGATGGGGAATTATTCCTTCCATGTGGGTTTCGTTTATGCTTTGAACAGTGGTATTGAAAGGAGAAGGCTATGGAATTGGTTAAAACAGCACAGAGTTCTTGGCTCCCCTTGGATTCTTATGGGGGACTTCAATGTGGTCCTTTCTTACAGTGAGAAGTTCCAAGGCGACCTGCCGAATTCCACCGATATGAAAGATTTCCAGGAATGTTGTTTAGAGTTGGGTTTATCTGACTTGCAAGGCCAAGGAACGTTCTACACTTGGTCTAGCAAACGAGGGGGTACGGAGGAAGTCATGTGCAAATTGGACAGGGCCCTGGTTAACATGGAATGCCTGACATCTTTCCCCTCTTCTGTGGCGGAGTTCCTCAGTCCCCTGGTATCTGATCATAGCCCAGTAGTGGTTAATCTTCGGGTCTCTCCGTTCCAAGGTAAGAAGCCGTTTCGTTTCTTCCAATTCTAGACTAAAGATGAGGCTTTTTTACCCCTAGTGCGTTCGGTTTGGCATCAACCTTTGCAAGGGAACACCCTGCTCAAAGTGTGCCCGAGACTCCAGATGCTCAAGATGGACCTCAAACAGCTGAATAAGGTAAAATGTGGTGGTATCTCCCAGAAGGTTGCTGCGGTGCGTGAGGAGGTGTCTACTCTCCAAAAGAAACTTCTCTGTCACCCTCCCATTCCCCATCTCAGAGACCAGTTGAATAGTCTTGAGAGCAGGTATGCTCATCTGCTTCACTGTGAGGAGATGTTCCTCAGGCAAAAAGCATGTATTCAATGGCTCCACTGTGGGGATTCAAATCACAAATTCTTCTATGCTAGAGTGAAGGAGAGACAAACGCGGAAAACTATTGCTTTTCTTAGAGGAGAGAATGGCAGGGAGATAAGGGGCACTCAGGAGATTCAGAAGGCCTTCAGTGACTATTATAAGCAGCTTTTAGGCACGGTCTCTCCCCCTTTCAGAGCTCTGAACCCATCCGTTGTGGATAGCACTTTATCTTATGAGCAGCAGTTGGCTCTAAATGCTCCTGTTTCCAAAGAGGAGGTCCGAGCAACTATCTTCTCTGTTGGTGACACTAAGGCTCCAGGTGTAGATGGTTACTCAGCGGGTTTCTTCAAAAAGAGTTGGGATATTATTGGAGAGGAGTTATTCATGGCTATTAGAGATTTCTTCACTACCGGCTTCCTTCCTAGGAAGGTAAATATTACATCTCTTACCCTGGTCCCAAAAAAGCCTAACCCGCAACAAGTCACTGATTTTAGACCTATTACTTGTTGCACCATGCTTTATAAGATCATATCGAAGATTCTTACACAGAGACTCCAAGGTATCTTGCCCTCAATCATCGATCATGCTCAATCTGCTTTCTTGAAGGGCAGAAGTATCGGTGAAAATGTGTTATTGGCTCATGAGTTGGTCAGGAAATATGCTCGAAGAGGAGTCTCCCCTAGATGCATGTTAAAGTTAGACCTCCAAAAAGCTTTTGACATGGTTAATTGGAGCTTTGTGAGGAACCTCCTGCTTCTATATGGCTTTCCTTATCAGTTTGTAAAGCTGGTTACCGCTTGCTTGGAAACTGTGGCCTTCTCCCTATCCTTTAATGGCGTGCTATCTCCACCTTTTCGGGCGAAAAGAGGTTTGAGGCAGGGAGATCCCCTCTCCCCCTACTTATTTGTCCTTGTCATGGATTACCTGTCCAGATGCCTTAAACAGTTATGGACAAATAATTCTATCAAAGGCCATCCTAGATGTAGAGCTTTGAAGATAATCAACCTGAGCTTCGCGGATGATATCCTTTTATTCTGCCATGGTGATTTACTTAGTGTCAAGTGTCTTAAGGATGTCCTAAATCATTTCTCTGGGATCTCGGGGTTGATTCTAAACCCTCAGAAATGTACTGTCTATTTTGGTGGCGTGTCGTCTGATGTTAAAGGAGCAATTATCGATCTTCTGGGGTTCCAGGAAGGTACTCTGCCGATTACCTATCTTGGCCTTCCTCTAACCTCTTCGAGAATCTCGGCTAGTCTTCTCCAACCCATGTTGGAAAAGGCTACAGCTCGGCTTAGACACTGGAGTACTATCTTTCTATCTTATGCGGGGAGACTTCAGCTTCTCAAGTCTGTTTTATTTAGTATACAGCTTTATTTCAGCCAAGTGATCCTCCTTCCAAGAAAGATCCTCCATCAGTTCGTAAGTCTCTGTCGAAACTTCCTTTGGTCAGGAAAGATACATGTCAGAAGACGAGCCCTGGTTTCATGGGAACAGATTTGTTCTCCCAAGGCCGAGGGTGGGCTTGGTTTCCTCAACCTGGAAATTTGGAATCAGTGTGCCTTGGGTAAGCTCCTTTGGAATATCGCTACTAAGAAGGATTCGCTGTGGGTGAAGTGGATTCATGCTGTGTACCTTAAGAATATAAATGTGTGGGAGTATAATCCCACTACTTATACTTCCTAGCTGTTTCAAAGAATCCTGCTTGTGCGCCCTCAGCTACAAAGTTTTCTCTAGTCGCGGTGCTCAAATGGTTATACTGATTATAGCATCAAAGTTGCTTATGAAGTTGTGCACCCCAAACAGGAAAACCAAAAGTGGACCCAGCTGGTGTGGAACTCCCTTTACTTGCCAAGACACAGTTTCCTTATTTGGCTAGCGTTCAGGGATAGATTGATGACTAAAGCAAAACTTCGGGAGATTGGTATGGATGTATCGGAGCAGTGTGTGTTCTGCCAACAGGATCTAGAAACCCGGGACCATTTGTTTATCCACTGCCCTATTACAACGGCTATATGGAGGAAAATTCGAAGATGTGCTGACAGAAGAGACCCCATTCAGGGATGGCAACAGGAGGTGCAATCATTGTTGAAAAGATCTAGACAAAATAGACAGAAAAAGCAGATCCTAGGAGCTCTTTTTTCTTCTTATATTGCAAATGTATGGTATGAGAGGAACTTGAGGATCTTTGAAAACCGTAGTAGAGTTGTTGATAGTATTAGTCAAGCTATTGTCTTAACTGTAGCTAGACGTTTAATGCACCCACACTATAAGGCTAAATTCCAAAAGTGGGTTGGTCTTGTTGACTGTATGGTAGGTTGATATCTGGTTTGTAATATTTCTCATTTTCACAAGTAATAAAATTTCTTACTTATCGAAAAAAAAATAATGATTTACATAGAAAGCAAAACTTGAATACAATAGTATCTCAAAACCCAGATGAACACATGATCATTGAACCCCCACTATAGCCCAATGAGAATGCTTCATGGAGGAATCGTATCTCTGCTAATAAGGATCCTAACCACTACATGACATTAGATTATGTTCCTTCCCTAATTGAATAGGAAATGACTGAATGGAAGCATGCTTTGGTTGGTTATTCATATGATGATTCCCCTACTTTCAATTAGATCTAGGGTTTTGTTCAACTTCAATCTCAATGGACTTGTGCTACACGTCCTATGATTGTTTACACTAATGATTAATGAGGGCTTCTTCATTTTCAAATTTGCATTTAAAATTGATAATGAAGCCATCTTAAATCAATATTGGACCTTCTATTGTCACTCTTTGATCTTGAAAAGATGGAGACGCAAGATGAATCTAACTAAAGAAGAATTACAGTTTGTTCTTTTATGGATAAAACTTCCCTGCTTGCCTTTGGGGTATTGGTCTCCTAGGTCCCTTAGCATGATGGTCAGTTCAGTTAGTATGCCTATATGCACAAATGCAATTACTTTGAGGAAGGACCGAATTGCTTATTCTTGAATCTTTATTAAGTTGACACAAAGATACAACTCTATGAGACTAGTCTATCAAATTTGAATGGAACCCTTTCTTCTTTGGCCATGTTTCTAAAGTGCCTACCCATGATGACAAGACATGTCCTAAAATGCAAAGGAAACCACCTTTGGGTCATACTTAACAGCATCAAATGTGGATTATGAACCGGGATAAAAGGCAAATTAGTATGCCTTGAAGCTAGGTCTGCCACTCAGACCTCCTCTCATTAGATTGCAGCTTAGTACATCCTATACTTTGCAATGTTCTAACCAAAAAGGCTAAGTTGAGTAGATATTTCAGGTTAAAGAGGAAGAGGAGACCTAGGGGGAGGGGCAATTTGTTCATGACCCTGGATAATCATGATAGCTAGTTGGAATGTGAAGAAAATAAATGATCCATCTAAACAAAAGTAGATTAAGAATGGATCAAAAAGAGTAGGTGTTTACGTATAGGTTCGGCAGAAACTAGAGTGAAATTTAATAAGGTATAAAAAATGTATAGCTAGAAGCTGGTGTGTTTTGAATAATTATCAGGATCGTTAGAAAGGTCGTGTGTGGGTATTGTGGAATCCTTCAGTCTAGACAATCACTTAGATCAGAACATGTGACCAAGGTACCTTGTGTGATGTGTCTTTTGTCCACGGAGACACTCATTTTGTTGCTGGATTTGTCTATCCTTTCAACACTGGCACAGCAAGGAAGACTCTTTGGAGTTGGTTTTATTGTCCATAAATACTTTTTTGCTTAGGGACATCAAAAAAGAAAAGCCATGAACAGAATTGAATTCGATGATGATAAGGTTGTTAATGATCCAACCCTTATCAAAGATGCTTCTATTCACTTATATAAGCCTCTTCTAGGAAACCCTAGGCATGCTACTAGATGGATAAATGCAGATATTGTGAATCAGGGCCCAAGGATATAAGAGATTCACAAACACTTCTTGCTTGCACCAATCTCATATTATGAAGTAGAGGATAGTCTCTTTGCTATTGGTGACAATAAAGCTCCAGGTGGGTTTCTCTACTTTATTGTTCAAGAAAACCTAGGATACCATAGGTAATGAAATGGTTGCTGCTGTTACTGATTTCTTTGATACATGTATACCTAAGCAACTCAGTACTACTTCCTTGAGCGTCCTTTCAAAAAAAGAGAATGCTACAAAGGGAAGTGAATATAGACCTATAGCTTGCTTTGGGATCTTATATAAAACCATTTCTAAAATTCTTACTACCACATCATTGATCCTACTGAGTCCGGATTTGCAAGGAAGATAAATAGGAGATAATACCCTTATTACCTTAACTAGTGAGAAAACATACCCAAAGACATGTTTCCCCTTGATGCATGATGTAGCATGACATCAAAAAGGCCTATGACTCAATCCATTAGGGATTCTTACAACAAATTCTTCATGCTTATGGATTCCCCCTTCACATAGTCAAGTTGATCCTTGCATGTGTTACTTCTGCCTCTTATTCCCAATTGCTCCATGAGAAGCTAACTCCTCTTTCTAAAAGAAAAAGAGGTTGTGTCAAGGAGACCCTTTGTCACCATATTTGCTTGTTATTGTTGCTGATTATTTCACTCAAGTGTTTATGGAGGAACCTCGATTACATTGACCACCCGAGATGCAAGAAGTTAAAGATCATTAATTTGGCCTTTGCTAATGACATGCTCTTATATTGTTGAGGTGATTTAAGTCTAGTACAAAGGCTTTTTAATGTTGATGATTTCTCCTCAAGATCAAGTCTTGCTAAAAACCCCCAAAAGTGTAGCATTTACTTCGGAAGTGTAGATTCTGGTGTTAAAACTCACATCTCTAATTTTACTAAAGGATAGTTTCTATTATCCTACCTGGGAGTTCCTCTTTCTTCTACTAGGCTCACAACAGCTCAATTGCAAGGACTGGTCCTCAAGATTGCTAAGAAATTGTCCAATTCGAACTCTCATTTTGTTTCTTATGCATGCAGAAATCAATCATATAGAACATGCAGATTTATTGGTCATAGGTTTTGATCCTCCCCCATAAGCTTATTGAACAACTTGAAAGCACGTGTAGATAGTTCTTATGGATAGGGAAGATTGAGGAAGACTTTGGTTGCATGGAAAACAGTTGCTATAGGCAAGCTTTTATGGAATGTTTGTTCCATGAAGGAGTCTTTGTGGGTCAAATACCATTTACTTCGGGGCAACATCTATTTGATCCTTTTCCTCAATACATATGTGTTCATGGCAGTTGCAACAAATTCTCAAGTTGAGAGCTATATTTGCTGATTTATTCCAAAACCAGAAAAATAGGCTGAATAGTGTGACCAATAACGGTTCTTTCAGAATTCGCAACATCTATGATCTTGTTAGAATCAAAGGAGAAAGGGTTTGGTGGTCCTCCTTGGTTTGATGTCCTCTGGCAGTAACCAAACTTCAATTCCTTATGTGGCCAGCAATCCAAAACAGGTTATTAACTAAATCCACAAATGGCCCTTATAGATGATGATCAATGTGTGCTTTGCTCTAATGGAAAAGAAGAAATGACTCAACACCTATTCCTGAATTGTTCTTATAGTCATCAAATCTGGCATAAAATAAGAACTTCTTTCAATCAAAGGGATGATATCCAAGATTGGGAAAATGAATTGAAAGTGTTGGCAAGATCCATAAGGCAACCAAAGGAAAAGAAGGAACCTATTACACAGTGTGTTTGTCACATTCATAGGATCACTTTGGTATGAACGAATTTCAAGAGTATCTAGGAGTCATGCTCACCATTGCAACTCCCTCCTTAGGGACATTAATTTTGTAGTGTCAAGGAGATGTTTTTATTCTTCATAGGAATATGAAGTATGATTGGTGGACGAAAAGCATAGAGGGTCTAGTGGTGTAATGTGTTGATCCTTTGTACAGTACTTTACTTTTTTAGCAAGTTATATAAATTAATACTTACAAAAAAAAAGTCGCAATTGGCTTAGTTATTCAATGGGTTCCAAAATACTTTTTTTGGAACAAAAGATAAGATAGAACCCTAAATAAAGAAGCTCTAAGAAAAGAACCACAAGACACTGCAACACAAGAACCAAGGGACTACCAACTAATAAAGGAAAGAAAAACATAAACTTTCTTTTGATAAGTTGTGTTGTTGGTTACGGGATATTGTAAAGGCCAAGATTGAGCTAAGAGGGCAAAGTGTTTAGGAAGGCGGAGAAACCAACAGAGAACAATTAGGAAGGAGTAAGAGCACAAAAAGAACAATTAAAAAAGGGTCTTTACTTAAACCACTAGTGCTTCCCCTTGGAAAAATGCTGTTGAGTCAAAGGCAGCATTGTGCACAGTCTTAACAAAGTAATGATAGATGACTTAGTAAAACCAGAGGATGGAACAATTGCTATAGATCTGAATTTGGAGTCAAAAAACGTTTTTGCAATAATGGGTGTAATTTGATGATACAAGAAGTTATATAAAAGCAATTGGAAGAATATTTGTTAGGTCCTAGGCTGTTCCTTCTTGCCATACCCAAAAATCAGAGAATGGTTATAGTAAGCGATGTAGATATGGTTTTCACGCCAACTACAAAAACATTACATAGAAAAATATAATAAAATCTAAATAAAATAATATCGGAATAATATCAAATCATAATAAGATCAACAAGATTCTAACAAATACTTCAAAATCTTCTAAGTTTGTGGGACCTTTAGAAGGTGGGTCCACCTGGACTTGCATCACCTATTCTATAGATGGGGCTAAGACTACAAGCTCGACAAGGAGGTAGCAAGACTGCATGATTCCGCCCCCTAGAGCTTGACCTCGAGTTTTTGAACTAAAAGATAAAAATGATGGTCCACATCTCAATTGTTGTCCGTAACTACTCAAAATGGCGATACTTCCTTTCTGGGATCCATCAAAAGGAACCCACCCAACATTTGCAGGAGCCTTGCATTACAATGACCAACCTATTCAAGATGATGCATGTAATCTTCCAACTACTAGCATTAAAAAAGACTTAGGTGGTGAGCTACTAAGCCAATTATCCCAAGAGATTGCTACCTGTTAGGAAATATCCACGATTACCTCAATTTTGAGATCTAAAATATAATATTCAAAACCAAGAACACAAGCACTATGCAGAATAATAACAAATCAAAGAAGAATTTACCAAACTTGAATTTTTATTGCTATCCTTTCAAGCGATACAAGAATCAAGAAAACTCTCCCCGTGTTTTTATCCTTACCAATATATCAAGAACAACTCTCTTGATTAATTCACTCAATTCCGGAACACCGTTTCCAATTGAGAATTTCCTAAATCTACTCTCTAGATCTATCGCACACCCCCGGGTTGTATTGTGCATATACCTCACTTTTCATATCTCTCGACTCTATACAAAAGAGCCTTTAAATAGGCTTTAGAAAAAAACCTAGAACTAAATGTGAAGCGTTATAAACCTAACTATAAAAAACCACCATAAAGTTTGGTAAAAATAACGGACGAAAACAATCAATACCTTTGGTAAAAGGCCTTAAATGTCAATCAATACTTTAACTGACTATACCATCTGTTTCCTAAGGACCAATTAAACATTTATCATAAATGTATTAATTGACCATACACCTTCCTTAGGTTACGCACACCATCCTCCACTCTAGGTCCTTCCTAACCTCTATCACATTGGCTTGAACCCCGGTTTGAAAACCAACAAACCTCCCCTTCAAACCATATGTGACCGCATTCATGATCAAGTCATATGATCATGGCATCGTTCTTCACCAAACGATGCCTCCCCTCGAGCCAAAGTCCCTGCAACGCTGCTTCCTACAAGCTTGAAGAGATTCCCTTTGGTCTTTGTTCCTCTCAAGATCACCTTCCCTCGTTTAGTGACCTTCATCCATCCAGACTCCATATGAATGGCATAACCCAAGCCATCCAATCGTCCCAAGTATATCAGATTCTGACCAAGTTTCGGAACATAGCTCACATCTGCTAGCTTCCTCACTCTCCCATCGTGGGTCTTGATCTCAATCTCACCAATTCCTTCAACTTTGACCTCCTCTCCATTGGCCAAAGCAACAAACATCCCATCACATGCCTCCAGGGACTTGAACCAATCCTCCCTGCAACATACATGTTGGGAACATCCTGAATCCAGGATCCAACTCTCTTTCCATGCATCCATCCCATGCACCAAGAGAACATCAACATTATCATCCTCATCTATAACAGCTCCCGCGCAATCCATCTCCTTTTGGTCTTTCTTGTAATCCGGACACTTCCTCCTAAAATGCCCCACTTTGTTACAATGAAAGCACCTGATATTCGAGTTAGACTTTTTCTTACCCTTGGAGCACCCTCCTGGATATAGATTGGATCCATCCCCAGAAGTAGATCCCCCCTTGTCTTGCCAATTTTTCCGACTCAAGCAAAACCAAAATTGTTTCTTCCAAAGAAAGCGTCTTCTTCCCTATCAACAGGTTAGTCACCACTAGACCAAACCTCTTCGGAAGAGAAACTAATAACAAGACTGCCTGATCCTCATCCTTAAAGGATTCATCTAAACTCTTCAATTGGGTGATCAGTCCATTGAATATATTCAGATGATCTTGTAGGTTGCCTTCATCTGCCATCTCGAGCGAAAAAAGATCCTTCTCCAAGAACAACTTGTTGGCTAATGACTTCGACGCATACGTCTTCACTAGCTTTTCCCATAATTCTTTCGGACTCGTCTCCTCAAGAACGTTGTACTTGACTTCAGGAGCAAGGGCCAACTGGATCGTACTAGTTGCACGCAGCTTCATATCCTCCCACTTGAAATCATCCACATCTGTGGGCTTCTTATCGTTCAGGGTAGTGTGCAGTCCCTACTGGATAAGAACATCTTTGATCATACTCTGCCATAGCGCAAAATTGTTCCTCCCATCGAACAATTCCATTACTAACTTCCCTCCTCCCAAGATCTTGTCCATCTTCAATCTGACTTGAACCAGCAAATAGATCTGACACAAACCTCGGCTCTGATACCACTTGTTGGGAAATATCCGCGATTACCTTAATTTTGAGATCTAAAATAAAATCTTCAAAACCAAGAACACAAGCACTATGCAGAATAATAACAAATCAACGAAGAACTTACTAAACTTGAATCTTTATTGCTACCCTTTCAAGCAACACAAGCATCAAGAACACTCTCCCCGTGTTTTTATCCTTACCAATATATCAAGAACAACCCTCTTGATTAATTCACTCAATTCCGGAACATCGTTTCCAATTGAGAATTTCCTAAATCTACTCTCTAAATCTATCGCACACCCCCGGGTTGTATTGTGCATATACCTCACTTTTCATATCTCTCGACTCTATACAAAAGAGCCTTTAAATAGGCTTTAGAAAAAAACCTAGAACTAAATGTGAAGCGTTATAAACCTAACTATAAAAAACCACCATAAAGTTTGGTAAAAATAACGGACGAAAACAATCAATACCTTTGGTAAAAGGCCTTAAATGTCAATCAATACTCTAACTGACTATACCATCCGTTTCCTAAGGACCAATTAAACATTTATCATAAATGTATTAATTGACCATACACCTTCCTTAGGTTACGCACACCATCCTCCACTCTAGGTCCTTCCTAACCTCTATCACATTGGCTTGAACCCCGGTTTGAAAACCAACACTACCAAAGGAGAGTAATTTGTTCCACATCTCAAGCAAAAGACAAGAAATGATCAACAAAGTGGAAACTTCAACACTTTAGTTCACCTTGTATGGTCTTCACAAATACCACCACTATAACAAATGTTCTTCTAGGTTAGGTTCTCTTCAAAAACCCACCGGCAACAAGCTTCTGAAACTCATGATATAAGTATTAGCATTGCTCTCCTTTGACAACTTGCAGAATTGGGAGTATTAAGTCATGTTCATAGTTGACTAGGGTGAACTTTTGTAGCATGACCTACCACAGCTTGATCAATTCCAGTAAATGCAGGTGGTGTCACGCCGGTAGCAGTCATCGGGTTTTTTTCATCATCCTAAACCCTTCAATAAGCAAAAATGTTCTCCATCATGTTGAACCATTCCAACAGTTTCTTTGGATCCTTTTCCTCATCAAAACTAGGAAAGGTAATCTTCAAGTCATAATTAGTAGGAAAATGAGTCTAATCAAGAAGCCAAACTAGAGAAGGATGAATTGGACCATGGAGAAGTATAGGTGTGATAGCATGGGTGATAGGACCAGCCACCTTGGTTCTTCTTGCTTGGTTAATGATCCAGGAGTATCACAACCTAATAACATTAATTTAGTTGTTAATTTTTCTGAAATAGAAGGTCCCAAAACCCTTCTACTTTGCACTAGTTTAATGAATTGATTAGCTATCAGCCATGAAAGCCATGAATATCAAGAATACCAAGCCATCACCTTTTGGTAGCTAAGATGGCTTACCAATGGCTAAAAAAATGGCACTCACTAAAGCTAGGGCCTGGTTGAAACTGCAGCAACAGCTAACAGGTCAGCGTGCCATAGCAGGAGGGAACAATTTTTTGGACCGATTGGACATAGAAAAAAAGAGGCAGGAAGAGTACAACAACTGACAGGTCAGTTGCCCATAGCTTTTGGGAAGTGTACAGCTGTAACTTTTATATTTTTCAGCAGAGTTACTTTTTTTCTGTCAAAGTCAGACCTAATAAAGTCAAAACAGTTCTTCAATGACTGCTTGGAATTTAGAAGCAGCTTTGGACCTCAACTAAAAAGAGTTGATTGCCTATGGGTCAGATGATTGCATACTGTCTATAATAATGAACAAAGCTTATCGTTATATCATGTCCAACAGCATGGTTTCCAACTCCTATCGAGAATTTGAAGTGGCAGCTAATGTTTCAGGGCCATACTCAATTCCCAGTACGGAGTGGCAGCACTTTGAGCTTCAGAGTTTTGGCATGATTCATAGAAGAACATAAGGTGCACTCCATAAGGTATGTCGAAAGGGACTTACATTCCTGAAGACACCCCTGTTTCATCCATCATCTCTGGTACTTGGATATTTCACAGGTGACAGGTTCTCCTATCCCAACTTTCACATTTACACATAATTAAATTCTTGTGCCTCCATTAGTGAGTTGTACTTATGGATGCATGATGCATTAAGAGTTAACAGGACACAAGGCCAAATAAAGAGATTCAATTATTATTTTAAGACTTGGATATTTAATTCAGACTTTGATATTACTTAGTAAATATTATTATTCCCTCCCTCCCACAAAGATAGTTCATTTTCCTTTTTCTCCATCCCAAATTATAGCCCAGTTGCTTCCTTAATGGTAAAGTTAATAGGTTATTTTCCTAATATACCCTCACTTAATATAAGCAAATTAAATTATATTTCAAACCCCCCATCCTACTATGCTAATTGTAGTATCATTCATTATGAGTAAAATGGGAAAACTGAATCTAAAATTTCCTCTCGAATTGCTAAGATTGTGTCTCCTAACTTTTCCTCACCTAATGTCCTTTTGTCATGCCAGCCTGCATCCAATCATGACAACAAGGGTATGTTCACAAGAAAATCATTACAGGCATGGCTTGGTTGCTAATGTTTGGTGTAAATTTTCAGTTTGAGGACTCTGCTTTATATTGTGATTAGTTGCAGGAAATCAACTGTCTGCAACGTCTTTGCTTCAGAAGCTATGTATATGTAATGAATATGAATGTGTGCTAAGCATGCACAGTAGTGAAAGTGTTCACCGCCTATTATTTGCTTGCCCTTTCTATAAGGAAATCAAGAATTGGGTGTTTAGACAATTGGGTTCACTCAAGTAACTTCTTGCTGCAAAGCTCACTCATGCCACTTTAAAAGGGCATTCTGTATGCTCAAAGATCCACAAAGCTGCAGTGGCTGCTACTATCTATGTGGTGTGATGCATTTGAATATAGCTAGGAATCTGCATGCATAAACTTTGTAATCTTAGGATGAAAATGTAAACCCACTGCCTTCAACAAGAATACTGTGAGCCATGACGTGTATGCCACAGTGTTCTCTGTAAGCTACCAGACTTCGCCCCTGGTTTGTGCATATTCAGTCTTCTTTTGGAAAGAAAATCATTTCAGTTACCCAAAAAGAAAGCACAATATTTAGAATATAAGCTAATCAGACAACAAACTAAGAGAATATTGCTTGTAACACAAAATCAATGATCAATATATTTCACAAAATGAAAATTGTAGAATATTGTGACACTGAGTCACTGACCTTCAGTGAGCTTAACAGAGAACTCTTGTGCTTTCCCGTCAGCCTCTGAGAACACTGTTCTGAGATGTTTCAAAGCCTCCTCCGCTGCAATTCTTGTTTGTTTTTCTACCAATAGATCATTACTTAATGAGTCAATTTTATCATGGAGTTCTTTCACATTCTCAGATGCCACACCCTCTGCCCCAGCCTCTTGATTTTGTTGGTAAGACTTGCTAGATTCCAGGCAGTGGATTTGCAGTCCCCTGAACTGCGACTTTAAATATTCATTTTGAAACTTAAGTTCCACAATCATTTGTACAAAATCATCATGAGTGTTACCAAGACAAAGGTCATCATGATAAAACCCATTATCTTTGAGATGAGATCCATAACTGCTTATCTCAGGCAAATCTTTTGCAAGTTTAAGATTGTTATCATCGTTATTTTCTTCCACCTGAGAGAAATCCCTTCCCTCCGTTGACATTGCCTTATTTTTTAAAGTCAGAAGGCTCTTCTGAAACCCTGAAGACAGAATACACAGAAGTTTTAGAAAAGATTGAAAAGGAGAATTCATTAGGCATCCTTAATCTAACTATTAATAATAGCATTTATAAGTCAGAGTAAGGATTTGTAATTTCTTGAATATCTATTGGCCAATGTAATCACCGATTCTCTGGAGAAGGTTGATACATACAAATGAGGCACTAGAATGACAAATTTTGAGATCTTACTAAATCAGAGTTGAGATGTCATGGCACTAACGTAACAACAACATAGGCCAGTATGAGTGCCATCAGCAGCAGTTTGGGTGCAAGCAATTGCACCTCCACTAACTTGTATGTCAATAGTGAACCATTTCCAAAGGATCCGCCAGAAAGTTATTATTATTTTTTTTTTTTTTAAATATTTAAAGAGGGAACAACTTTAGCAATAGATTGGTAAACACTTACCAATTACATAGCTACACAAATAAAGTAAATGTAATACGTGAATATGTAAACAGATGCACAAAGTAAAAAAACAAGCAACCACAGTAAACGATCCCAGGCCCAGTGCATCCACAAAAACATAGCAAAAACATAGAACTAATTGCACAACGCCAACAGGTCAGCTAAGATGGGAACGGGACAGATGCTCCCTGTTTAGATTAATAGATTCCCACGCTAAGAATAGGTTAGGTCTCCTACTTAAGAACAGTTACATAAATCCTTAGATGCCACGACTTCCTTTAGAGAGGGTTACCTCATTGATAAACCCTAAGGAGACCTAGTCCGAGAGAATCACCCCACCCTAATTATCTATAGACCTATCCCTTCAACTCTAATAACCTCCTCTCCACAGAATTTTCTACAGGGCATTGGATGACGTATCTTAACATGTCCCAACAGCCACAGATGCCACTCCCACACTGTCTCTTATTATTTCATTCTTGAACGTTGCACAATTAATGAACAAATGTTGTTCGATTGCCATACTCCGCATCCAAGACTCGCAAGACAAATTTCCAAGCAATTCTGTCTCAAGTGATAGTCATGTAGCTTAAAATGATGCAGGCTTGGATCAATATTGCTCGAATCCATGTATGACTAACCGCAGGCAAGAAAAACCGCGCTTAATTAAGCAACACAAATCTACGTAATTATAATTAGTACATTCAGATTCACCTATCAGACTGGCAACTCTAGCAGCAACAACAAGTGTTAATTCCTGTATAACTAGTTCAAAATTTATGATGGACATTAACAAAAAGAGAAAATACACTGCTGACGGTTGCCATATAATTACAATACAAGATAATTCAGCGACCCAGAAGAAAATAAAAGCAAGAAGACCACACATCCCAGTCAGTTTCTGAACTTCAATTTTACTATGATTTCCCACACACTTCAGTGACTTACTCGGAATGAAGCACAGAAACACAGATCTCCAAATTAATGAAGAAAAGTCATGCATGAATACAAACAAGAGATTATCTTACGTTAGCTCGCATCAAAACTATAAATGGCCACTACACCCGCTGAACTAATTAATCAGTGTAGTATTGAACGTGATCCGATGAAAGCTCCAGCGGCCGCTGATTTCGTTTGTAAATGCTAATAATGGTCCCAGAGGCCTTGATCTGACCTTTACCGACAGTGTCACAACACCACAGCCAGCAGAGAATCTCCGCTGGCTCACCAATTTAGAAGTGGACCTCCCACGTCGATTTTTCCAGGCCGATGGAAGATACAGAGGCTCACGATATATGCGGAGGTGGTGCAGACTCTGGCAGAGGGAAGTATAGAAGCAGATTGATGAATCAAGAAACGTAATGGTATCGGTAAAAAGGAAAAAGGATAATCAGACGAAAATGTGGGAGAAATGTACCGCCAAACGAAGCAGCCTCACGGAACGTAATAATTATCATGTTTTTCTAATTTTCTTAAAGATAACGCTTGGTATGAAAATATGTAAATCTGATTATAATTTCATTATGTAGTTTGTTGTAAATACCTTGTAAGAAAATATGAATTTTAACTAACATCATCGTCGATGTCCTATGGCAACACCATCATTGACCCTACCATCACAAATCAACAAAAATAAAGAGTAAAATGGATGAAATTATAACATCTTTATTTTTATAACTAAAAAAGGTTTATTTTATAAGATATTTTGTGAAAGGTGGGTAAAAAATATAAGTTAGTATCATCGCATCCAATTTAAAAGATATACGATTGATACCAAACATATATTAGATGTAAGATTAAAAAGTAAATTCATATCTTAAGAGTTAGTTGCGCCCATCATCTTATCTGAGTTTGATACAATGTTTACAAAACTATATGAAAATAAATACAAGATATATAAGATCTAACAAGGCTTTACAAAAATAAAATAAAAAAAGAATGCAAGATCGGAAGGATCCAAACTAAAATGTTTATCGAGCTAATTAAGACTCAATGCTCTCAACCCCCACTTAAGCAAAGCATAAGAAACATGCAAAACAACTAAATTGTACAACGAATGTACTAAATAAGATCTAATTATCACACATAAACATACTTCATACAAACCACATTATCACATCATATAATAACACAACTTCCCAAGAACATGATATAGTATAGGATCGCGTTGTAACATTTAGGTATATAACACATGTAAGCAAGGAAACAAAGCCCTAAGGCCTCTCTTGGAATTCATTTATGATTATTAATCTTCCACATATTGTAATTATGTAAGTCTGATTTCTTATCTTTTAACCCATGATTTCTCAAGTGTTTACACTATGCATGATCAATTAATATCAAGTGATTACCATATGTGGTTAGGATATACCAAAGAAAACTTTCAAGAGGTTCCACACCCACAACACACTTGTGTGCTCCTATCACGTGGCTCAAGTAAACAAACATAACAAGAAATAGAAGTCATAATATAAAACAATGAGAAAAGATAGTGTTATATGTTGTAAAGAGTTCTTAAAATTCAAGCCAATGAGAAATACAATCAATAAGAAAGGATATTCAATACCAAAGGAATGGTGGGAGATTTGGTTTGTCGAGTTATCATTGATGGTGGATTGTGTATAAATGTAGTTAATGAGATGATGGTGAGGGAGATGGGATTAGAAACAACACTACATTTGAAGCATTATTTTCTTCAATGACTTAACAAAGATAAAGGATTCAAAGTAACCAAATAAACCCTAATACCATTTTGAATTGGTAATTATCATGATGATTTGCTATATGATATCTTGCCTATGGAATCTTATTAGGTAGAACATGAAAATATGATAAATGTGCTATTCAGAATAATATTACTAATGAGTGTCTTGTTGAAAAAGATAAAAAAAAAATCACAAACTTAAACCTTCTAAGTATAATAATGATAACATAATTAAGAATAAAAAGAGTTTATTTTTGCATGAAAAGGCTATAATAAAATATATAAAGGAAGAAGGTAGTTGTTATGCTTTGATTGTCAAAGAATTCTTACAAGGGGAGAAAAATGATAATAACCATCAATTAAATGAGCTTATTGATGAGTATCATGATATATTTCCTGATGAATTATCACTTGGATTACCACTTAAAAAAGGAATAAAACATGTTATAGACTTTACACCTAGTGTGTCTTTACTTAATCAAACTGCATATAGATGTAATCTAGAAAACTTAAGGAATTACAAAAAACAAATATAACAGTTCATAGGAAAAAGATATGTGTGGAGAGTGCATGAGTAGTCTATGGCATGTGCCTGCATTGCTTGTTTCAAGAAAAAAATTTGTACGTGGCGCACACATATAAACTCTAGAATTGTGAACAATATAAATATCAAATATCGATTTCCTATGCCTAGATTATATGACATATTATATGAATGTGTGGACATAAGTATTCTCAAAATTTGATCCAAAGAGTGAATATCATCAAATGAGGATAAGAGATGGGGATGATTGGAAAATTACCTTTAAAACAAAATATGGTATTTATGAATTGACTACAAAGCCTTTTGGTTTGTGTAATACACCTATTTTACTTATAAGAATAATGAATTAAATTATTCATCCTTTTCTTGGGAATTCATTGTGATATACTTGTGTGTAGTAAAAATGAGCATGATCATCTTATTCATTCTAGGAGATTATCTAGTCAACTAAAGGAAGTTAAACTATATGGAAAAATATAAAAAAAAAATGTGACTTTATGCTTTTGAGTATTGTTTTCCTTGGTTACATTGCCAATAGCAAAGGTATAATAGTAGATCTCACAAAGATTCAATTTATTCAAGATTAGTCTATACCTAAAGATATGCATGAGGTAAGGAGTTTCCATAAGCTAGCATGTGTTTATAGAAGATTCATCAAAATACTTTTCAACTATTTCTGCGCCAATTACACATTTCATGAAGAAAGGTGAATTCAAGTGAGGAGAGGATGTAACTAAAGTCTTCGAGACTTTGAAAATAAGCTATGTAATGCACCGGTATTATCCTTACCTAATTTTGGTAAATTATTTGAAGTTACATGTGATGGTAGTGGGGTAGGGATACGAGGTATATTATCATAAGAATAGGTCATTGAATTCTTTAGTAAAAAAAATTAAATGGGGCTAAATTGAATTATTCAACATATGATTAAGAATTTTATGACATCATAAGATGCTTAGAAGCATGGAGTCATTATTTGAGAGTTAACTCATTTGTTTTGCATTTGAATCATGAAAGTTTGAAATATTTGTATGGGCAAAAGAAGATTAGTCCTAGAAATTCAAAATGGGTTAGTTTCTTACAATCCTTCGAGTTTTCTATCAAATATTTTGATGGTAAAGAAAACGTAGTAGCAGATGCATTATCAAGAATATATTTGATACTTGTTATTTTGGATGATAATTTATTAGGTTTTGAAATGTTGAAAGAATTATATGCAAAAGGTGAAGATTTATTTGAAATTTATGATTCTTTAAATAATCATAGTTATGGTAATGGCTTTCTTTTCAAATTTAATAAATCGTGTATACCTCGATCTAATGTGCGCGATTTCCTAGTTAAAGACATGCATAAAGGGAGTATATGTGGTAATTTTGGCATTCATAAAACTATGAAAATATTACAAGAATATCTTTATTAGCCACAAATGATAAAATTAGTACAAGCTATTGTTGGGAGATGTGTGACTTGTCAAAAAAGTAAAAGTTTCTTCCATAAGGTTTTGTATACTCCTTTACTTGTTCCTTGTCAATCATAAGAGTGGGTTAGTATAGAATTTATACTAGGGTTATTAAGGACACAAAGAGGGAAAATTCTATTATGGTAACGATTGATAGATTTTCTAAAATAGCACATTTTATTCCTTATAGTGAAACAGACGATGCAACTTATGTGGCAGATTTATATTTCAAAGAATTAGTAAGGTTACATGATATTCCTAAAATTATAGCATCGTATAGAGATGTAACATTTTTAATCTACTTTTGGAAACCACTTTGGCATATGTTATGTACTAAGTTGTTGTTTAGTACACTAATGTAGTAAGGTTATATCGTTGTTGAAGTTAGCTCTAGAATTAATCCTTATTTATCTATTAATATGTTTTCATTAAAGAAATGTGATATTAAGAGTTATGATTCTAAAGAAAGAGTTGAATTATTTAAGAAATTTTATGAGTAAATTAAGAACAACATTGAGATATCTAATGCTAAATACCAAACTCAAGCGAATAAAAATTGAATTCAACAAGTGTTTTCACCAAGAGAATTTATTTGGTTACACTTAGATAAAAAAATATTTACAAACTTAAGGAAAAATAAAATAATGCCAAAGAGCTAACAAAACATTTAAATTCTTAAGAAATTTTTTAAAAAAATTCTTATGAATTAGAATTACCTGAATTCTATAGGGGAGTTTCAAGAAAATTTAATGTTGGTGATTTATCTTCTTACTATAGTAATTCTAAATTGAGGGAAAGTTCTATTTTAAAAGGGAAGAATGACGTAATAGAATCTTAATTTCATTCGTCTTCTATTGGAGGTCAAGAGTTAGCATATTTAGAGATGGTACCAATTATTCTTTAAAATCTTGAAAACCCTCATGCTAACCCTAATACTACTAATATTTTGCTAATTTTTTTAGGAATTATATATCTTTGCAATAAGAATAAATCCCCAAAAACATCTAGCGTATAAGAAAAGGATAAGATAATGATTACAAAGTTTCGTAGAAGACAAAGTTTGATTACATGATTATTACATGTATTGCTAATTAGGATTTCGTTTAGCTTTGATATTTTATATATACTTTGTAATGTACTGAAACATAAAATGGTAAACCATTATATGTATAATATAGGTGTGCAGTGCATTAGCTTAGCTATTTTATTAACTAAGCTAATATAGCTAGGCTAATTGGGTTGAGGTTTGTTTGTAAAGGGTAAAATAGGCTTACATATGTATGCATATATATAGATAATGTCGCATTGTACATTCATAAAAATTAATGAAGAATCAAGTGAGAATTTTGGAAATTTCTTTCCTTCAACTTAAAGTAAGTTTATCTTAAGAGTTTAGGTTTTGTTCTCTAGAGAAAACTTAGTGATTTATCTTTATAATTGAATGATATATTTGAAGATCAATCTCAAAGTGAAGAGCCTTGTTGAATCTTCTAACAATCAATCATCATTTTAAACTCTAAAGGAACAAGAAAAAGATGCTACATTGTGAAAGAATAATTACCCTATCATCTTCTACATCATTTCATGTGCCAATTGCTAGAGATAAAAACCCCACTTACGCATCCATGATATACTACAAAGTTATATGGTGTATATGGCTTTTGGATTGCACCTCCTTTAAGGTTCCTTTTGTTTGCCTACAAATTGGTTAACAATCAAAATAGTGTTTCCATTAAGGAAGTGTGGCTTACAAGGGTGGGTCTTTCTAGACTTGGTGATAGAAACAAGCCAAAAAAGTGTTCTATGTTGCTAATCCAACCAAAAAATGACGGTACATGTTATTGTCATCAAAGAAATGAGATGATAACATGGAAAAGGAGAATGTGTTGAGTATGAACCTACCTTCCTTATTCAATATTGATGACGTTTATGTTTGGGATGATCATGAAGAAGGATTTTATGTACTTGAATCTTACTTTGTGCATAAGGAAGATAGATGCCTTAGTGTAAAGTGACATAGATGAATTAAGGTTTCAGTAATTTTGTGAGTAGTACATTGGGATAAGATTATTATAATATTTGTATGACGTGAGAGTTAGTCCATGAATTTTGGGTACGATAATAATGATGATATTTTAGAATCATATGTTATAATTTGTGGTTGAATAATCAATACGAGAGAATGATACTAGAAACGTGGAATTAAGGTTTGAAGAGATTAAGGACATTGACCTGGGTCATGTGTTTATTTGCTTTACTGTGTTCAATGCATGCGAATCGACCATGAATAAGGTACTAATTATTTAAAGTGAAAAAGCACGTGAATAGGGCCCATGTGATATTTTTATATTTCATTCCACCGAAGATAATAGTGGCTTGGGAGCTTTTTATCCCAAGAAGATGATACCGAAGATAATAGTAGCTAAAAAGCATTTTAGCCTGAGAAGTTGTTTCAGTTTGTTCCACCAGATTAAAAATAGTGGGTCCCCTACTCATTATGAATGAAAATATAATAGTATAACCTATGGATAAGACACTAATGATTTAAAGTGGAAGAGTACGTGAGTCAAGAATAAGGTGTTGTTTTTATATCCGTTCCACTAGAGGAAATAGTGGCACGGAAGCGATCTGCCACGAGAAGGTGATATTTTCAAATCCATTCCACCGAATGATAATAGTAACCCAGGTGTATTGTCCTTGAGAAGGTGATTCAGATTGTTTCGTCAATTTAAGAATAGTAGAGTTTTTGAACTCAATATATAGAAAATAATGAAAATGGTTATATCTAATAAAGAAGCCTGGATCATTATCCATCTTATGAGATGTTTTATCTATTTGAATGTGTACTTATCACCCGTTATGAATGCATATGTTATTTATAACCCTGATTCCTTAGTATTGTTCCCTTACTTAGTACATAGCGTACTGACTACATTTTTTTTATGGGTATTGCTCATTCCCACGAACAGGAAACCCTGATTTTTGTGTGCAGGTCTCCAAAGATCCTCTAGATAAATATGTTACCTATGATGCACTATATGGGAATGAGTAGTCTTATCTGTACTAGGTGCTTGGGTGAAGAGTAATGCTATATGGTAAATTTATTTACCCAAATACCTTTTTAGGCTCTTGATCCATGGTATCCCCTATCTTGTATTTTGATATTGTAATTCGGAATTAAGCTCCAAACATATACGGTATTATAAATATTCTTTCATTTCTAATTTTTCTTGTGTTACTATAAATGATTTTAGCCTTGTGATTAATGTAAGGATGGTTGAATGAACTATGTCAATTATGGCGATAACCCCTAATATTTTATTTATATACTTCCACTGTAAAATAAATTTTTTAGTAGTAAAAAATAGGGTATTACACATATTATGTGGTTAGTTGATGTCAATATGTAATGAAATATATATATAATGTAAGATAGAATGCACAACACTGATGCTTTTGTATTAGTTGAAAATATATAAAAGTTTTTTTGTGCATAGAATTGTGAATGGTGCAATTAGTAGATGTAATGTAAATTAAATAAAAAGGAAAAAACCCACTATAGATGGAGGTTATAAATTACCACCATTGTCTATTCCTTTATGGGGAATATGTAAAACATATTAAAGGGCGGTTGTAAACAAAACCGCTATCTATATTCACACATAGACAATTGTTAGAGTTTAAAATCATTGTTTATAGTTCAATATATAATAAAGGAAAGACTTTTGACAATGATTGTTATTGAAAATTACCATCTTTGTAGGCGTATAGATGAAGATTTTGAGGACAAATCCGTCATTTATATTTTTTCGTAATGTGCCATTTTTTTATTATTATTTTGCTATAGACGTTTGTGTTTTGAACTGTCATCCATAGTAATGATGGTTGTAACCTACATAACAATTATCTTTTGCAGTCTTTCTTCTTCTTTTCACCGATGTTTATGGCTCCTTTTGTATTAGTATTAGATAGCTAATAGAGTTATTCTAGAGTTTAAAAGTGTGTTTAAGACACACCGGTACGATGAATATTACCTTTTTACCAACAACTTAGTTTAACATATTGAAAAGCCTATGAGACTCAAAAAAAAAATATGAAGATTTTAAATATTCATATTAGTCTAAAAAGATCTCAAATGCTAAAAGTGGCTCGAAAATTTTATAGGAGTCAAAACTGTAAAAATAAATAAATAAATAAATAAAAACCAAACATTTTAGAAATGTAGTAAGGATTTTTAATTTGGTAAAAGGTGTAATAAAACGTTCAAATAAGATAATTTTATTTTCAAATAATGGTGATTCTAAATGAGTCAAGATTTTTGAAAAATAAGGTAATACATCTTTCTGCCTATTATTAATTACCACTGCACTAACTATTCATCACAACTAAGCTCCTACGTAGCCTTTGTTTCTATTACCTGACTCCGTATATGGAGATTCATTTTCATAGCTAAACTTTCACATATGCGCCATAACTTGTCAATTTTCAATTGCGTATGGAAGATATAGTTTAGAGACCATGTATTTCTTTCTTGTCTCGACGAGGAAACGCATGACCAAAGATCACCCAATCGATTAAGGAACGGGATAAAGAATGGCAATGGCGCAAACAACTAATGGATTTGCAAAACAAGATGGGAAAGGAGGTGAGAGAAAACATTTGATCGTACACGAAAGAAATCAATTTGAAATAAATATGACCATGCATTTTATGATGAGTCCCCCTCGCTATACATATATATATTGCCTATAAGTGATAATCTCGCCAAATCCATATGTTGCATGAAATATCACAGACATCAGCAGTGATTAAGGAGTTGAAACGCGATGACAACGACACCAAAGAGCAGTGCCTCCACTTCTTCCCCGGGCCACAGCTATTTCCTCATCTACATAAAACCATATGAAGAAGGGATCTTTGTTGTTGGGCTCTATCTCAACCTTTCCTCCAAAGCTAATCTCTATAGGTTTGAATGGTCCAATTTTTATGCGGATGCACTCAAAAACGAATGCTAATATTCTCTTCTTCCATGATAATCGTCCTTCAAATGTCAAGCTTCCTACTTGACCAAGATATACTCCATTTTCAATTCGCTTCGCCTGCAATTAATTGCAAGTCACCAGTTATTATCATAATTGAAATAGAAATAAGAAAAGACAAGTTGTAGAAACCCGTATAGCTAATACATAAATAAACCAAGCTTCTTATTTTAACTCAAACAATCACTCCTATAATCTTTCATTATTGTTGGCAAATTCCTTTGTGCAAAAATCCATCCATTTGTTGGTTTAAGTCATTCAATGAATTTTCGTATGGTTTGGGAATATCTTGTGTAACCACAACTTTTCAAAGGTAGCTTTTGAATTATATATTATTACTAAGTTTACTTTCTTAACAAACTATAAATAATTAATGATATTATACGACTTCTTAGCAAAATTGCTAAGGTCATGTCGTGGTAACTAGGTTTAGTCCCCAATAAGGGCATAACCTCTAACGGGGAAAAACACAACAACTAACATTAATAACTTTTCCAAACTAAACCAAAACATATATCATTAGGGAAAAAAAAAACTAAGCAGAGTCATGATACACGGAAGCATAGAGATTGAATTTACTTATTTTAATGGTATGCCGCTGATGACCAAACGAATGATAAGATGATTGATGACTTTGATGAATAGTGGTATACTCAGGGTTAATATTCTTTAAAAGAAAACCACATCCTAGGGTTCAAGATTGATTCTTCATTTTCCAAGATTCATTTTTGCTTCTAAAAAACAATTATTTCCTTTCGAGATTTATTCTTCTTCCTCAAGAAACCATCTTTTGTTTATAAAGATTCAATCCTATCCCTAAAAATTCATTCTTTTATTAAAATTTCACATCCTAGGGTTTCAAGGTTCAACTTTTCTTAAAGGAATCATCTAAGACTAGTGTTTTCTCTCAAATCACATGTTTTTCTTCCAAGGAATCAATAAAGAACACATCTTTAATGGCAACCGAGGATGTAATCAACACTCCCTCTGAACATATGGCACAATTTGTGCAAACCTTTGATAGAAGTTTCGAATAATACAAAAAAGGTATAGAAGCCATAATCGAGCCCTTGCCTCCAATTCAAGATTCGAGGACCGAGTATGAAGCAATCTGAGATCTAGGTTTGAGGATAGCTTTTTCTCAAGCGAGATGGAATGATGCAAATCCGTTTAAGTTTCAAACCTCGCACAAAAAATCTCATCCACAATCAACATTCTACGAACATGCTACATACCCCTTGTGGGACTGGAAAAGGCTTAGCACAAGGTTCAGCATGGCCCAATGACCTAGTCTTGGCACTTAAGACTTAGATTGAGTTAATTAATAAGTATCAAATCTTATTTTAGTTTATTAATAAACCTTAGTCTAATTAAATAGATCCATATTAATGTAATATAGATAATGAGTCTTATTAATGAAAGGCTTACTGTCGGTTTAGTAAGGCCTAAGACCATTAGCTTGTAATAATAATAATAACAACAACAATAATAATAAAACATGTCATAGAATTAATGAAAGGCTTATTGATTTAGTAGCCCTACAACCCCCCTTTGCCCTCTCTTTTCACTCTCAAATCCTAACCCTAGCTGCTAACCTCCCTACTTTAAGGAAGCTACTAACCAGCTCTCTCTTAGGGAAGAGCAAGAATCCTAATACAGCACTCTACAGCTTTCATTAATGCTTCCTAATTGACTCATAACTTGATTCAGAAAATGAAACAGTTTCAAGTCAGCATGCTTATCCAAAGATACAAGGCATGAAATTTAAATGGAGAAGGCAGCATTATGCTATCATTAACAGATTATAAAATTAATCTTAATCTCCATCTATTTCTTGTTCTTGGTTATTGAGCAAACAACTGAAACAAAGAGATCTCTTGAAATTGACGAGTTTTGTAGGCTAGATGATGAAGATACATATAGTAAAGTCATGATTAGTGGTTTGTGGAACATCCACTATGTGTTATATATATATATATATATATTTTTTTTCAATGCAACCAGAAGAGTGGGTAAGTGAAAAGGTTTTGAGTGATGATTTCATTTGTAGAAGGGGTCAGACGCTAGACAAAAGATCTAGTGTTAGCTTTCCTATAAGTACGAAATAAAAAGAGCACAACTTCTATCCAGTTTTAACATCCCAGAACTGACGGAAATATTTCAGTTGGGGCTATGAACAAGTAGAACCTTGCTCCTGGGCTTCCATTCACTGGCAGAGAGTAATAGAAGTCATTTATTTCTCCCATTTTTATTAATTAATTTATTTATTTATTGTCATATTCTGGAATGCCGTGATAGGGAACAGAACACTATGGCTTTATTGGGCTTTGACACAAAAGATGGATTAGCCGAATGGGGTGTTCAAAATCAAAACCTGCATCCATCTGCTACTGTTTACAAAAATTTATGGAAGCGGGCACTAAGGTTTTTGCTCATCATCAGGTAACCATCCAGTTTATACTAGATTTAGCATGGGATGGAAGGAAATTCCAGCCAAATCTGTACAAGCGAGAGTTTCCAGACCAGCATTAGTTATAAGCAAGATAGATATAGCAGGTCCTTTCTGAAATCAGAAAGTTCAGCTTGGGAGAGTTTACAAGGAGACTATCCGGACACCACCTAGCTAGCATGATAAGATGTCATAGAATAACAAGAATGTATTAACTTGGTATTAAACCAGCTTGCACTTGATATTATGAGGGAAATAATAATAATATTAATATTTGTATTCCTCAACTCTTTCTGGTAATGAAATTAATTAATATACACCAGAACAATGGTAAACAAAATATTGTTTGATTTGACCGATGAAAGAGTAAGAGAGTGCTAAGAAGAAACAACAAAACAAAATGCTAATTACTGATTAGCATAATTAGTATATTAAGATACCTTTACTCGGAATCATTTGAACACATGCAGATGCAGACAAAAAATAAAAAGAGAAGAAGAAAGCACGAGTAACCAAAATTGAACAAGTCATGTGTCCATTATAATAATCACAGAGAGAGAATGAATACTACGGTCAAAATCCAGCCTTTCCATTCCAAATACATTGCGATTGGAGCAATAGGAGAAAATCCAGTCTTTCCATTCCAAATACATTGTGATTGGAGCAATAGGAGTTTTAACTAATTAGCATGCTCATTTGAAAAGCTAAACTTGAAAGAAGCTCACCGCTGCATCAAATCTCTGAACAGCTGTAAGAGGGAAATAGCGTCCACCCTTCAATTGTTTCTACAAATCATCAGAGCAAAAAGATGATATGATAAGATTTCAGATCATTACCATTGGAAAACTGAAAAACAGAAACATAGGATTATAGAAAAACGTGAAACTGAAAGGTAAAGGAACTATAACAGTAACCTCAGCAGTGAAAATAAGCATCCAAGTTCTCCCAGGAGACTCGGATCCTCCAAGGGTTTGAAGGAAGCGAGAAGGGTCTAGGTTTGCCTTCTCAATAATAGACATGGCAGACAGCACCTCTTCTGCTGGAACTTTTCTAGTTTTTGCTGCATTCTTTAGAACTTTAACACTCCCTGCAACTCCCTAAACCACAAAAATAAGTTTGCAGTTATATAACTCAATAGGGTGAATTAGATTCCTGGAATGGACAAAGCATAATAAAACGCAAATCAAGGTGTTTGATGGTGTCCTGCAGTAGAACAATATTCCCACCTGAAACTTCTGAAAGAATATTACAAAACCAACCAAAATAATAGAGCACCATCAGTAAGTTCCTTTTGACTAAGGTAGAAGGATGGAAGCCTTTGAAAGATCATGTGCATTCTAACTCCCAAAATTTCCTGATGAGAGCAGAAAGATGCAAATCGATATTCATGCACAATAGATAAAATCTTTTTTAAATTTCTTTTAGTAATCTGCATTGTTGCTTCAGTTAATTGATTACTGGGACTTTATAGACAGTTTTTGTGTATGTACTATGTGAGTACACAAAAAGAAAGACAAGAAAATGGTCTCAGAAACTGAGATAAAACTTGTTCAACAATTGCAAGGAAAAAGGACCTTCAGACACAACAACATAATGAGAAATATAGAGATGATAGATGTACTCATTTTGTTAAATTATATACCAGCCCTATCTCACCCTTACTCTTTGGCCATAAAAAATATATAATTTTGAAGGAATATGAAAGGTAAACTTAAAAAAATGTAAAAGCAAGAATTTGATTCTCCAAAATGAGATTTGAATGATGCAACTTTTTCATGGTTATTTATTCAATTCTTCATTTGTTTCTTGCTTAAAGCACATAACTATTAAGCCACATAAGCATAAACATGGTCAACTATTATCCACCAAAAATTGCTCCATCGATTATTATTTTGAGACACAAAATCTACCAACCAGGGAAATCTTATAAAGACTGTAACAACAAAACAGCTTTGTGAAACCCAAAAGAAGGTAGGGAGTTGAGTGCACTCCTGCACAGCAAGTAGTAATCAAGTTTTATTCACAACCATCATATCAGATACAATTCCAACCCAAGAAAATTTTACCATTTTCACTTGTCTCAACACCTTGAGTTATGAAACAAATTAGTTCCGAAGGGCTAAAAAAGGATTAAACTCAAAACTGTAGCATCATTTGTCTTTATCAACAGTTGCTCACATTACTTTCAACATCAGTGCAACCCATAACTCAGTAACTCAGCCATACAGAAGAGGATGTCAATTGAGCCAAATCAATTTTGATCTTGGTCTGAGATTTCTTACAGATGCACAAAACTTGAAGACCATTTTTTTCTTTTTCATTTTTACTTGACATGGAAAAACCAAACTCAGAGTTAGAACTTGGTCTCAATCATCATAGTCCAAAATTCAGTGTTGGACTAATCTATCTCCAGTTCTTTTCCTACATCTGCAGCCATAAAAGATCGACTAGAAACTCACCTCAACCCAAACTTGAGTAAATTTTGTGTTTCAAACCTATGAAAAAACATGCATGCAAAATCAAAGACATTGTGTTAAAAAGGTTAAAGAGAGTTTTGGGAATGGATCTTCATTATTCACGTATCATGTACAAGGAATTGACATCTTCATATAAATATATATAGGATAAATTTACAACATTTAACCCCAAAGATCTTATACTTTAATAGCAACATTCTGCATAGCCACAGTCATTCCTATATATATTGCACAATTTTCTAACTACAATCACTACTATATAGTATTGATTGCAGGAGTGACTGTAACAAAATAGCCTCCCCACAGTCAACGATGGCATCAAGTGCTTTAGTAAACATGTCTAGTGGCTGTTATCGTGTTGGTGCAATGTTAATATCTCCCCTTCTCAAATGGTGTAGCACAATTCATTCCTATCTATTTCATTCGATCATGGAAAACATGATTCCAAGCAATATGGAATAATGCCTGATTGTCACAAAATAATTTCCGCAATTGTGTGAAATATTCCCAAGGATGCCACAAAAGACTTTACATCAACTAACTTGGCGTTGTTGGGCCATTGCTTTATATAATGCCTCAGCTCACGTACGTGCAACTGTGTTCTATTTCTTTGTTCTACATGATTCAGGACACTTTCCTAAAGTGATGAACTATCCCATGAATGATTGCCTAATTAACGAACTTGTCCAACCGGAGCCACTATAGCCAAAGAACTGGAAAGTGTTTGGTGTCTCCAACACAATCTCCTTTCATGAGCCCCCATTTAAGTATCAAACCATCCATATCACTGCTTCCACATGCTCCCAGCGTGGTGCATGCATGAATTGTGATAAGATGTGTACCAAGTATGCCGACTCTGGTTGAATGATGGCCAGGTAAATTAGTCGTCCCACCAACCACCTGTAGCAACCCACATCTTTCATTATATCTCCAGTAGTTAATGCTAACATGTACTTTTACTACATCAGAAAGGCTATTGGCTTTCTGTTAGGCCACACTCCAAAATAATATCCATAGCAAGCTTTTTCTAACTTAAAGCAATCCTTCAGTTCCTCTATCCGGTTATCTTATAGTTAAATTTTTTTTATCCAGGTAAACCTTAAATTGTCTGCGTATGCTTACATCATTTCATGCAAGTATCATATCATCCTCATATACAAGCGATGTCAAAAAAGTATCTCTGTTCCCATAAGTGAATAAAGAGTAATCTAGCAATGACTGTGCAAGTCCATACAGTTTGACAAACAGATTTCACTAGGATTTTAGAAGTTCATACAGTGAC
This sequence comes from Tamarix chinensis, assembly GCA_030549775.1. Lineage (NCBI taxonomy): Eukaryota > Viridiplantae > Streptophyta > Magnoliopsida > Caryophyllales > Tamaricaceae > Tamarix > Tamarix chinensis. Next base: position 38,879,494 of record CM060174.1, read on the forward strand.
TTTTGTAGGCGAAACATCCAGAGAATAAAATATCGGCTGAGACATGCAAAATATCTGATATATGACATAGAAATGAAATCACATGCATATTGACGGCAATGATATATCCTAATACTTACTGATATTTCATTGATATCTACTGATGTTTAATGATATTTGCCAATGTTTGTAGAGAAAAAATAAAATAAAATAAAAATTACACCATAACAACTAGGACATATGAATATTTGCCACAACACTAAGACAACATGATCACGACTGCCATTTAATTGCTCAGACACACCTTACTCCTTCCTCTAGCTACAATTCTTGGTGGCAGCCTCATGTATCTCTTCACCAAATCCTCAAGTAGGTATGGGTTGTTATGCCTAACTGACATATGACCCATCTTCTTGCCGTGGCAAATGTCTTTTGGAAGCCCACTCCAACCTTAGTGAATCCTTGTTTTCTTTTAGAGCCTTTATTTCTCATTTCATCATCTCTACATCTTGGATCCTTGACAACTTCCCAATGACTCTTTGACTCCACACCTACAATAACGGCTATAAAAAAAATTTATGCGTGCAGTAGAGAATGAACAAATTATGCCATAATTAACCATGGGATAGTGAGTACCTCTTCTTACGGGAGCCTTTTAAAGTGGTTAAGTGAGAATAGAGGTCTAGAACTTTGGATGTCTAGTATAAAAAGTCCTTGAGGTAAGTCAGTGCTTGCCAAGTTCTTTGTCTATGGCCTTGGTCTTCTACCATCATGTCTTTCCCCCTTACGTCTTTTAGAATGTTATTGTTGGTCACGCTAACTAGGTCGTCTAACCCTTCCCCCCTTGGCCTTTAGACGATATTTATCTGTTGTTGCATTTAGCTCATCATCTTTACCATTATTTACTCTCAACAAATCATCATCTTCACCATTATACACCACTTGGACCCTTGGATATGCCAGCCTTTACTCCCTTCACAAACATTCAATTGCACCTTCACCATAGAAGGGGGGAAAAAAGTCCTTAATTCCGTATCATATAGCCTTTCCTTCTATTGGGGTAGCCTATAAAAGCACACTTATGTCCCTTGACCCAATTTTACCATTTGATATGTGCATAACACAACTTAAAAAACTCTTAGATTATCTAGTGATGGCCTTTTTCCAAATAGTATCTTTTTAGGTATTTCCATCAAGTATTGAAGTTAGAATTCCATTCACTAAGTGCATTATTGTCAAGATGCATTCCCTAAAGATTTTATTGGAACTCAAGCCTAACACCTTGGCACCCGAGCTACTTCTAGAATGTGATGGTGTTTTATCTCTACCCATCTATTTTGCTGCATGATCCCAAGCTCATTTGATGTATTATCTCAAGCCTACAATACTAGTCGATCATTAACCATGATGTGAATTCACACCTATTGTCACTTTGTACAACTTTAATTTGTTTTACAAATAGTATTCTCATAGGAGAACAGAAATCCTACAACAATATTGGCAGCTTCACTCTTTTCTTTCATAAGGTACACCCGAACACTCCTACAATCATCTAATATTCTCAGAAAATAATGAACACTTGGAAAAGTGACTTCTTTATGTGGTCACCAAATACAAAGCACTAATTCAAAGCAATGAAGTGCAATTTTATTATTTATTTGGTAAACCAAGCGAGTTTGTTTAACCCCATGACAAGAATCACAAGCAACATCTTTATCCCAACATAAATTTCTATAAATTAAACTAGACATAGAGTATAGTATCTTAATTAATGGATGTTTCATTTGTCTAGGCCATAACTCTAATTTAGCTTCATAATTGCCTCTTTGATCAGTTCATTATAGTAATAGAGCCCTTTATACCTTGCCCACTCCAATCAGATTCTTCATCATTGAACAGTCACATATGACACAATTTAGAGGAAGAAATCACAACATGATTCATCTCTCTAATCAACTGCTCCACTTAAATAAATTACAAGTCCCAATGGAATATAATTTCACCAATTTATACTTGATCATGCTTGCTTGCCACGGCCTATATCCCATCCAGCAACCCAGTAGTAATTGATGCTTCATCCCACATTTCTCATAGCGATCCAATCCTTCTCATCATTTGATGATCAACCTTGATATCCAAAATCTAATATCGTTCATTAATAACATTCACATCATTACATTGAGGTCTCTATTAGTGAATACTATGTTGCACTTATTCCTATGTGAGTTTTGTGATCCCTCTATTGTCTCTATCTCCTTTTCTGGATCGGTTTAGCCCACCACTTATAGACTCTGTTGTCCCCACTAATGCATGGCTTTCTTGATGTCAACGATGCATACTCACAATCAATGGATGTCTACAAAAATATTTTTCTGTCTCCAATGTGGCGCTTGATACCAAGGATGATGGATCAAATTATTTAATATTAAATGATGTACCAAAGTACTCTTCCGTCTCAAGAATGGTACTTGATATCAAGGATGTATCTTGAGATATGGGAAATATATAAAGGAATAAAAAAAAGATACGAAGCATAATTGCCCTTAATGATCAAAAAGAAACTTTTTCAAATCAATGTTTGTACTCAAACACTTTGAAAGGGTTGAGCATACTCGTTTCAAAGGCCGAAGCCCAAAACTTAGATAATTCTCTCCAAATTAATTTTCTATAAAAAAATTCCTCCATTACATATGAATCACCTCTACCTTTATATAGGAGTTCAATTTTTGAATTTTAAGCTAATATAATGAAAGTTGGCATAAATTCCTAGGAGCCAGATTTAGGCTAGTACATCTAATAGGAAATACATAAAATAAAAGCTAGGCAACTCATTATTAGCCTGGTATATATTTAAAATTATATTTATTTTTTACTAAAACATAATGACCATTTTTCACCAAGTTATAGTCTTGATCTTGGATGTTGACTTATTCATTCCTTTAGCACCTTAATCCCATATTAGTGAAAACTCATTCTCGAGTTTTAGAAGAGCATAAAAGTAACCCCAAGAACCTTTTTTTCCTTAAATTGAAAAAATGTTGGATCGATGGCTTGGCTAGTTAATTGTTTTCATTGCGATGGTGAAGAGGGAAAGATTGTCAATGACAGTGGTGGATTGAAATGCTCAGATGTCAAATGACACATACTCACAATCAATGGATATCTACAGAAGTACTCTTCCATCACCAACATCAAGCTCGATATCAAGGACGATGAGTAGAATTTCTTTGATACTAAGTGATGTATACTTACAATCAACATAGAAATGCCTTTTTGTCTCCAACAGGGTTCTTGATACCAAAGGTGAATTAAGGCATGGAAATGATGAAGGAATAAAGAAAAGAATATGAAGTGTACTCCAAGCAATAAAACTACAGTCGCGGTGTTGCAGTCTCAAGGCTTCATAGAGGATATTTTAAATACCAACATTGTCTCGGCGTGCAATTTTTTATTTTTCACAACAAATATTGGTTAATATCGGTAAATATTAGCAATATGAGTGTGCTTTTTTTTTCTCTCTCCCATATCACTGAGATATCGTCAAAATTTGAGATGTATCAGTTGATACGATACATTTTGGCCGTTATTTTGTTGTATGGTGTACTCACTCCTAACAATCGAAACGAAACTATTTTAGATCAACGTTTGTACTCAAATGATTTCAAAGGGTTGAAGCGTACTTGCCTCAAAGGCCAAAGCCCAAAACTTAGTGAATTTTCTCCTAATGATTTTCTATTAAAAACTTTTCTCCATTACATATGAATTACATTTTCTTTTAAAAAGGAGTTTTATTTCTTAATTTTAGACCACATAATGCATAGCATTAAAAAAGCTAACATAAATTACTATGAGCTGAATTTAGACAAGCATGTCTAATAGAAAATATTTGAATAATATCCATTTATGACCTCAACATAAGGATCATTATCCCCCCCCCAATTACACTTTTAATCTTAGATGTTGACCTATTCATACTTCGGCCCCTTAATCAGGATCACATCATCGAACACCTCACCCACTTGCCCCACTATGATTTCCTTTTGAGCATTTTGCACCTCGGCCAATTCAATAATTTGGTGGGTAGTCATTTATCTAAAACAGCCAATGACATCATGTCCTATTTTATAATGTGAGCACAATGGTCTATCTCCCTCTCCTTGGTGGGTCTATTGCATCCTACCTTGCAAACCGATTCTCATAGCAGAAATCATTGCCTTTTGCTTGTCTTCTCGAATCCTTGCTATATTTTTGTGTCTCTTTTTTTGCATGGCCGTGGCATAAACTCTTCAATTGATAGGCGTTGGATTTCATTGCCAAAATTTGAGATCTAGTGTACCAAATTATCTCTTCATCAAGTCCCATCAGAAACTAGTGGACTTGTTCCTCCTCTCTTTCCTTCATGAATGTGTTCGCCACTCCATAAGTGCACTTTGACACTTGGAATAATTTGATAACTTATACCACATAGATTTGAGATAGTGTAATAAGTCATCACACTCTGCCCTACTCTGCCCTCCTCGGTTCACAGATACCAACTTGTTTTGCAATTGGTGAACTCATGGAGCATTCCCAACTGAAAATCTTTGTTGCAGGTCGCCCCACAACTCCTTTGTTGATTCTGCATATGCAATGTTTGGATGCAGCTTGGGGTCAATTGTGTTGAATATCCATAACACCATCGTGGAGTTACACATAGTCTAGGCCATCGACTCCTGTAATGGTCCATCTCCTACTCTATATTCTGGCTTCTTTACCGTTCCATCTATATACCTTGACTTGTTTTTTGCTCTCAAGGCATTCCTCACCGCCTTCTTCCATGTCTACACACATACACACATATAATTTAACTAAATTTTTAAGTAATAAAGCTATTTTCAAAATAAATAATATTCAATGATAAAGATTAAAAGTTGTCCATCAAACTTCAGATTCTCCAGTTACAATAGGCATTTGGCCGCCCTATTAGCTCATCCAACGACGGCACATAGTATTAATTAACACAAATACTGCACCAGTCAGTAATTCAAAACCAAACAAACTGAATAAAAGGGAGATGAGGACAAGGGGAATTAAGAGGCGTACGGGGTTGAATTGCTCCTCCTGAAAATCAGCTGTTGCAGAAGATGAGGTATCTGGGTCTTTATCGTCCACAATTGCACTAATGACCCTAAATCCGAGGAACCTCGCCTTGATTCTGGATATGGGAGAAGGGCTACATTTGCTGCTGATGCTGCAATACTCTTGGCATCGATTTGGTACGTTCCTATTGTTACAGATCAGGTGGGCTTTTAGTGATGAAAGGGGTCTTCTGCATCTTGCTCGTGGCACTACCTGCGGCACGCAGCAGTATATGGAAAAGGATGATGGAGGTCTTGCCTCGGACCACATTTCCTGCATGCAGCACCACACCCCAACTTCGAAAAGTAACTGCGGATGTTTACGGATTTTCTAAGTGCTTGCGTATGGGCACTTGTTAAAATATCGAAAAGTACGAAGAAAATTAATTATTATAACCAATCAACTTTTATATTCTCAATTAATATACTAATTATGCTATTTTAAATAAATAAATAATTTTAATTTTGCTCAGGGTAAAGACATTAATTAGAAAATTCTTTATTTTTATTTAGTTTTATTTATGCTTTCAAAGTTTCAATGCTGTCAAGGAGTTGAACAACATTGATTTTTTTTTTCTTTTTGGAAATCATTTATTTATTAAAAAACACTAAGATCCAATAAGAAATTAATTTTTGGGTTGACATTCAATTAAGAAGAAAAAATTTAAGTTTACAATAAAAATAAATATATAAACTTAATTTTAATTATTTTTTTTGTTAAAATAACAAATTTACTAATAATAGTAATTAGGATTAATATCTAAATAAATGGTGTATTATCATACAGTTTGCAACATATATACTACAAATGATATATATATATTCCGATTAGATTTTCTATCTAGTCTCACTCTTTGATCTTATTCCTCTAACTTTTTATTGTAACATCATCCTGTCTAGTTGCGTATAATTAATAAGACGATTAACAATTCCAGAGACAAATTAGTTATCAAAGCAATTGTCTCCGGCTAAAACCATCATCTACACTTTCATGCTACATGATAAATATATCTACAATATTGCTTTATCATTACAGAGCAAAGCATAAGGACGTTTTGATCTTGACCTTCAATGTCTGGTCAATAATAAAACCAACAAGAAATCCTTTTATTTTATTTTTTTATTTCAACGTTCATTAATTTGACACCTATAATCAGAATTAATCTTTGGTAGAAGAAAATACATAGAAAAACTATTGGACTTGCTCTTTTCTTTCCTCCCTTTATGGTGCTATATTACGAAATCGCTTCATGTTCTTTATCTAATATCTTGGCACTTTGGAGACCAATATTAAGCACCCAATTTTGTCACACTATCTAGTGCATTGATATTAGCATCGTCATCAACAATCTTACTCCATTTAATTTTCCAAGAATATGTTTGAAGGTTATGATTTGTCTTTCCCCATTATCATAAAAGCTTATACCTTGATGTATCACCTCTATAAGACAATAATAATGAGTTGGCTTATGGAGTGCACAAAATTACCACCACCATCAGGCTAAAATTACAAAAAAAATCTTAGAAGCATATACTAATGTTGACATAAGAAAAATATAGTACAAGATTGTCACATATATACTCAACCTAAATTGAGATATACTCAATAAATGTTATTAAAGTTATTTGGGACATACAAATTAAAATTAAACATTTTAGTTTTTCAAATTAAGCCAAGGGATTAAATTAATTATATAAGGTTCCAATGTAATTTCAAATAAAGAGTCCAAAATTAACTAAATGAAACTTGACTCTAGTTTGTAAGGTAACTTAATAGGAGAGAGTCCAAAATACAAGAGTCATTCTCCTCTACAAATAGAGGGCTCTCCTCCTTATTTTATACATCAAAGTCTGAATGTAACACCCCAAATTTTACTATCAAAAAAGTTTGTTTTACAACGGAAGCTTATAACCAAAATATTGGGTGTTACCACCATAATTGATATAATTCGGATTTACCATAATATCCTTACATCAATCACAAGGTTAAAATCATTAAAAATAAAAATAGAGTAACTTGCAATGAGATAAACTCTATAAATGTAAAAAATGAGTTTGGAGATTAACTCCGAGGTACAATAACATAATACAATAAAAGGGGATACCATGGATCAAATAGTCTAAAAGGTATCTGGGTAAAAGTATCATTCGGATAGCATGACTCTCCGTCTAAACACCCAGTACAGGAAAAGTAATTCCTCCCCATACAATGCATCAAAAGCTGCAAAATCATCCGAATGATCCTCAAATACTTGTACAAAGGCATTTGGGTCTTCTACTTATGGGATTAAGTAACACCTATGAAAAAGATGGTTAGTATGCTACGTGTTGAGTAAGGTAATAATACCATCGAGTTAAATATACAGTTAAATACATACATTCATAGCATATGATAAGTATAAGTGTGGAACATATAAAATATCACAAGGTAAATACTAATCCATGACTCTTAATTAGATATAATCATTTTCATTCTTTTATTTATGTTGAGTTCAGGGACCCCACTATTCTTAAACTAATGGAACGATCTAAAGCACCTAAGCCATTAGTATTGTAACACCCCCAAAATTTACCCCTGAAAAAAAAATTTGAATAAAGTAGAAGCAAGAAGAGAATTTGGGGAATGTTACCGCCACATTTAATATAAGATAAATGTCCACCATCTATCTCATGCTAGATGCAAGGCTAAAACCTGTCAAACAAAATTTCAAACATCTATGCCGTGAGGATAAACTCCCACAAGGATATATCCACAGGCAGATGGCAAGTGAATAAATTCACTAAATAAAATCATCGCTGAATGAATCAGCGGAACCTATGAAATAAATCCGAATTTTAAAAGCTTATCAAAGTATGAGAAATTAAAAGTCAATTACAATACCCTTGAAATTTTAAATACAACACTTGTAACTTGCAAAGATGAATACAGTAGACAAGATAAAACCCGACGGATCAAATTTTCGAATTGCCTACTCTGTCAAGACAAGCCTTCCACCCCAAAACAGTATCCAATCTTAAACATGCATAAGAGGTCTGCTCCCCACCATCAGTGGATCATCACAGAACCCATTCGACTAAGGTAGCATTAGTACGGATCCGATACTGAGTAAATCAATACTACCAAACTCATGGAAGGAAGCATAAAACACATAAGATATGAAAGACTCTAGCTTACAGTTCTCATGCTCAATTATACAAGTATTACATACAACAGGACATAGGATCACGGATTCATACTCATGAGTACATTACTAGACATGACGACACATAAGATACAAGCGTATAAGAAATCACGATCGCATGCTAAGTAACACCAATCCAACAGTCTGATAATAATCATTATTACATCCGATTTTATTTATTTACGATGAGTTCAGGGACCCCACTATTCTTAAACTGGTGGAACGGTCTGAAGCACCTCTCGGGGATAATACACCCAAGCCAATATTATCATCCGGTAGAACGGATCCTACACCTCTCAGGGCAAAATGCTCCTGAGCCACTATTCTGAACCAGTGGAACGGCTTGAAGCACCTCTCAGGGACAAGACACCTATGCGGCTATGCCACTATTATCATCCGGTGGAACGGACCCTACACCTGGTCCTGACTCACGTAATCTTTCACTTTAAATTATTAGTGTCTTATTTATTACTTATCTCATATCATATTCTTATTCACGTTGAGTATAGGGCCCCACTATTCTTAATTCGGTGGAACGGACTGAAGCACCTCTCGAGGACAACACACCCGAGCCACTATTATTATCCGGTGGAACAGATCCTACACCTCTCAGGGCAAAACGCTCCTGAGCCACTATTCTTAACCGGTGGAACGGCTTGAAGCACCTCTCAGGGACAAGACACCTGAGCCACTATTATCGTCCGGTGGAACAGACCCTACACCTCGGCCCAACTCACGTGATCTTTCACTTTAAATTATTAGTATCTTATTCAAGGATTTTAACCGACCATAAATCAGGCCCACATGAATAATTCCATGACATAAGGATACAACATAAGGTATCAAATAGTTTCAAATCCATACTCAACCCTTCACATACTCAAATACATACCATATTCTAGTTTCACATTAACACACATTTGCATTGAGGCTATAAATTCGTACATACATACGATTACAACACATAACACAACATACGCTGGACATGATTAAATGATCAATAATCATAAGCATCACCTTCCACTCAAAACAAAAATACATCCAAATTCCATCATAAGTAAAGGTAAGTAGTGACTTACCTAAATCCGAAGTTAGCTAAGCAAATTTAGAAAGAGAGAGAGCTATCGAGAGCTTGATAATCCACGATAAAGTTTTTCCTAGATCGCCGATAGAAATCAAAAACTAGGTTAGAAGCTATTTTATCGATCAGTAATTCACATATTATGATTAAATCCATATAATGGGACACAAACGGTCTTTCTTGGAAAACGTGTCCAAAACTTCGGACTCAAGAGCATAGCTCTATTAAGATTTAAGATTAAATATAAATCAAATCAGATTAACACACATATCATTTGGGACATTTCAAATCAATTTGGAAAGCCCGAGAAAGAATAATCGATTATAAGTTAATTTATCGAAAATGACTTATTTATTAAGTTTTACAACTAAATAGGTAAACCAACCATTTGCATAGAACCAAATCCAAACCGATTAGATTAAAACATAATTCAAATGATTTAAAACCCAAAGGCAGAAATCGAATAGATAAAAGACACATAAAAAAATCAATTTTATAAAACCATCCCCGAATATTAGGGTTTTTAATGCCTAAACTACGAATCGACCAAATCACTTCGATTACCTCAAATTGATAGTTTTAAAACACAATTAAACTAATTTGAAATAAATCTAGATAGTTAATTTCAATAAAAACAATCTTTCTAGTAGCCAATTTAAGACTATCCATTTTCAAAATTAAGGTTTTTAAAGCCCACAACACAAGCTTGGATAATTCAAATCAATTAATTCCAATTGAAGGTATTAGAATAGAATTAGGATCATTTCAACTACTTCTTTAAATTTAATTTTAGAAAAACAATTATACAAATAACCAATTTCATAATCTCACTTGAAATCTAGGGTTTTAGGCCCGAAAATACAATTCGGTTGACTTCTATTAATTTAATTAAATTGAATGTTTAGAAATGCAATTAGACATATTTTATAACATATCATATAATCAATTGCTCAAAACCAATAAAAGAAATACCCAATTTAGCACAATTAGGGTTTTTGAGCTCGGAATACAAATCCTATCAATTATTGCTAAAATATATAAATTGACGGTTCGAAAATGTAATTAAATATATTCTAATATAAATTGTATAGTCAATTGAATAAAATGACCCGATTACATAATCCAATTTAGACCTGCAAGAGTTTTGACCAAAAATCCAATTCCGATTAATTACGCACAATTTTCCCAAATCAACACTTCTGATATGAAATTAAATACATTTCAAACGATATTATAAAATCAATTGAGCGAAATGACTCAATTACGCGACCCAATTTTATTACACACAAATTTTGACCTAGGAATTAAATTCCGATTAATTCAATCGGACGGATCCGAAAATTTTGGGCATAATCCGGCCTAAAATTTAATTTCCCAGAATTCCAACATAACCATACAATTAACTTATTCAAATCAATCTCACAGCACATATATACATAACCAAACAATTAATTTAGCTTATCACAAGCTAAATCATACTCAATTAATCAAATAAATATTAGGGTTTTTCAGAAATTTATACCAAACGAAAATCAACAATTTGGGGTAAGGGAAAGCCGGAGAAGATTTGTCGGAGGTCGGGGGTTGCTCGCCGGTGGTCAACGAGGCTCGCCGGAGCCGGACGGCGGCTCGTCGCTGCTGCTGCTCTTGCGCGCAGTTGCTGTGGTGGCTCTGCTTCAGTTGTTGCTACGGCTACTGCTTGCTGTGGCTGCTGTGCGGTGTCGGTTACAGGTTGTGGCCGGCGGTGGCTGGCGAGGTTGGCCAGAGCGGGGAGGAGCTGGGGCGAAGGAGGCAAGCTGGGGTTTCTGCGCAGAGGGCAAGGTCAGGAGCAGGGGAGATAGGAAAAGGAAAGAGAAGAGAAGGGAGAGGAGAGAAAAGGAAAAGAAGAGTGGCGTCGGGAAGCACCGACTGTTTTTTTATTTATTTATTTACAAATATAGGTAGAAAATAAATACTAAATATGTAAAAATTTTATTGGATGATTTTATCTAAAATTTATTTCGAAATGATCCGAATGCTTAAAATTAATAAAAAGCTATATAAAGAATTTCGGAAACATTTTCGGAAAAATTTACCAACGAACGTAAAAATTTATATTATTTACAAAAATACATTATAAGACCTCGAAAAATTATTTAAAAGTATAGAATAAAATATTTAAGTCAAATTCGAATAAACCGAGACTAATTTAAATAATTTCCGAAATCAGTTTTCCGTAAATCAAAAAGCATAAAGCAAAAGAAAATTAATTTCGGAAAGAAATTTATAAATAATTTCCGAAAAACCTTTTCAATTTAAAACTTTCCGAAAATATTAACGATTACCGAAAACGAATAAATTTAAAGTCGGAAATATTTTCTACGGATAAAATTATTAAAATAAATTTAACTATTTAAACAGAAATTCCATAATTTAAATAATATATTTCGTTAACGAAATATAACTCCAAAATAAAGTCGTAATCACACGACGAAGTTATAATCGAGAACGAATCTAAAATATTAAAAATCAAAATACGATAAGGAAAGGGAATACATATTTTTAACCGAAAGTCGAAATCATAAGAATATAATAAAAGCATGGTCGTGAATAAATTTATCTAGAATGATTCGTAACGACAACGATTAATTAAATTCAAATATGAATTTGAAATCGTCGATAACTCTATAAAACGAATCAAAATTAAAATAATTAAATATTTACATCAAATTACGCTAATAGAATCATTAGGTTTAATAAAATTAGATTTCAAAAAATACGGAGTATTACAATTATCATCCAGTGGAATCGATCTAATACCTCTTAGGGTAATGCTCCTGAACCACTTTTCCTAAACTGGTGGAACGGTCTGAAGTACCTCTTAGGGACAACACATCTAAGTCACTATTATCATCCGGTGGAATGTATTCGAATACCTTAGTCCTGACTCACATGCTCTTCCACTTTAAATCATTAATATCTTATCCATTAGGTTACTTATCTCAATCCATATTTTTATTCATGATGAGTATAGGGCTCCACTATTTTTAATCTAATGGAATAGACTGAAGCACCTCTTAAAGACAACACACCGGAGCCACTATTATCATCCGGTAGAACATATCCATAAAATACTTCTCAGGAAAAAATGCTTTTGAGCCACTATTCTTAAACAGGTAGAATGGTCTAAAGAATCTATTAGGGACAACACACCTAAACTACTATTATCATTTGGTGGAATAAATCCATAAATGTCTTGGCCCGACTCACGTGATCTTTTACTTTAAGTGATTAATATCTTATTTATGATTGATTTAATGGTACATAGGACATTTAAAGCATTTAAATCACATCATGAAGATCATAAGGATATTATCTAGAGTTAAGACACTTATTGTAACACCCCCAAATTTACTACTGAAAAATTTCGTTTAAATCAAAATGTTTAGCGGAAGCGAAAGATAAAACCGTAAACTCGGGGGCATTACCGCCACACTTAGTACCAGATCGGTTCATTCCTACCATTCCAGTGCTAAGTGCTAAGGCTAAATAAAGTTAACACTAAACATGAATCATAAATAAAACATAAGTCATACAGAAATCATAATGCGATTTAGGGATTACAATCCAAAGGGTACGTTTTTCAAAACATAAAGCATAGTACAAAACACAATTAAAATACGTTAATATAAAGTCCAATAAAAGAAACAGGTCCAGCCAAGTCGCTCTCAATCCCCAGGTTCAGTTTAGGCACAACGCTCAGCCCCACCCGATGCCTCGTAGGTGTCGTAGGCATCGAAGACGTCATCCCCTACCTGCACAAGCTCAGACGGGTCTTCTGCTCGTGGGAATGAGTAGCACCCATGAAACGGGTGATCAGTACGCTACGTACTGAGTAAAGTAACAAATGCGCTAAGGCCAACATACAAAACACACCACACAGTATACAGGGCATAGTCGTATGAGCAACATGTAATAGAACAAGTGATAAAGGCTAGCTATGGTCCAGATAGACTTATTCTTTAGATCTTTGGTAATTGTAATTGATTCACATCATAATCTTTATTAATCCATGCGAGTACTGGAACCCCACTATTATAGCCGGTGGATCGGTCACTTATAAGGAAAAACACACCTAACTACTATTATAGCCGGTGGATCGGTCACTTATAGGGCAGAACGCACCTAACCACTATTTTATGCCGGTGGATCGGACTGGCCCCGACTCTCATGGTGTTCAATTGTAAGTACTTAGTATCTTTTACATGTATTAACCAATTAGGGTTTGGTTTACTGAACTCGAGATCCCCCACTATTATTGCAGGTGGGCCGGTCACTTACAGGACGAAGTCCACACCACTATTATTCGTCGGTGGATCGGTCACTTGCGGGACAATAGTCCACACCACTATTCTTTACCGGTGGATCGGCTGGCCTCGGCTCAGTACTCTTTCACTTTACATGATTAGTATTTTATCGTATCTTATTCAACAAATTCCGCCCTAGACATGCATGACTAACTCCAGCTATAATTATCCCCCAAAGAGGGCTCGCCCTATATCTTGAGACTCGGCGCCCCCTAACTCACACCTCAACATCCATTTCCCTTTACACTTACCCTTTAATGAAATCCCAACTCCTAAGGGTGCGGGTTAGGGCCTAACACCTCACGACAACAACTCCACCTACCATCACCCTCAAGAGTCTTCCCTTGAAAACCCTAATTAGACCTATGTGGCCTATCTTCCTCTCACTTACACTACCATTGCTCCATCCATCTCCCCACATCTCACCTTAATTAGATCTAATCCCCAAACATACCACTTTACATCTCGACTTCGCATATGACTGGAAAAACCCTAGTTAGTCACCTCAAACCCTAGTATCTTTCTTCTTCCACAAGTAACCTCTCCCTTTTCTCACTCAATATTCCTTCTCTCCCATGGCACCCATACTCACTCCTTACATAATAAATCCCCATTCTTAATCCATATTACACTCTCCCTTAATCATCTTTACTTCCAAAATTTCCAAATTATTACTTCCTCCCAAAACCCTAATCGGGTCCCCTACACACCCTCACACCGACGTACGTAATATTTTTCATCCCAAGTCTCCAATCACTCCACAACTCTCCCCTTAGCTTATTTACACCCTAAATCAACTTTTCTCATGTAAAGATCATCCACATGCAAGATTTATCCACTCCATGCAAACTCTCGAGGTCCCCATGCAAACCCTAGAATTTCCATACATGGTTCTTATCTCTCGTTCATTTTGGTCAACCTCATATTCCCCTTAGCATCTCACTTCCCATTTGTTTATTTTTATCCTTTCATTTCCCATAACATAATATCATTTGTCCTAGCATGCATGTCTTAGAGGGCCATATCATATCACACCACAATCATCACATATACATGTCATATTCATGTCATAAGAATACATACATAACATATCTCAACTCCAAGATGCGCTACACATAAGATAAGTTAAGGAGAATCATACGATATATAATATAACATGAAATATAAAGCATCCAAGGCATACAAGTCACATAACACACAAGGGCCTTAGCTACATCCTTACCTAAAGCGATGTCGGGCTTAGAGCACGCTCCTACAACTCCTTAGGGTTTTGGTTAGATTCACCTATAAAAGGGAAAATACTAAGTATTAGCTTCCCTCAAAAGTACCATCACTCCTTATTTTAGTTTAAGATTAGGATTAT
The DNA here is from genome assembly GCA_030549775.1 of Tamarix chinensis. Taxonomy (NCBI): domain Eukaryota; kingdom Viridiplantae; phylum Streptophyta; class Magnoliopsida; order Caryophyllales; family Tamaricaceae; genus Tamarix; species Tamarix chinensis. Next base: position 38,894,562 of record CM060174.1, read on the forward strand.
TATTATTAAAGAGAGTATTATACGAAAACTAGGGTTTTTATCTTAAAAATAGTCTACTAAATATTACTAGTCAAAATATGTTTATTTTAATATTTATTGCTACACTTATATTATCAAACCTATTAGCTTTATTCTTATAATAATAGCATTCATACTAACTATAGCAAAGTAGTGATAATAATAATAATGATAATAAAATAATAGTAACGCTAATGCTTATAGTGATAGAAACCCTAACATTTTTAAGACTAAAGCTAACTATAGTGTTAGGATTAGAATAATAATATAATAATTGCATTATCAACAAGTACTATTATTCCTAAAGATAATAACGATAAAGGTCATATTTTGGATAATAATAACTTAAGGGTTTAAAAGTTTATATTAATAAAAGTAATGATGGACAAGATCACCATTAACAATATTAGTAAGGAAATAAGGATAATGATAATGGTAGTACTAATAGTGATAATAACAATATTATTAAAATACTTTTGGTTTAAGTAATAGTAGCAATGATAGTGTCATTAATAATAGAAATAATAATGCTAATAGTAATAATAATAACAATGATAGTAGTAATATAAGATTTCAAATGTCTATCACATATAGTAGTAAGATAATGATAATAAGCCATATCTAGTATTAGTAGTAGTGATAGAGATAGTAATAAGAGTAGTAACAATAATAGGAATAATAATAATAATAATAATAATAATAATAATAATAATAATAATAATAATAATAATAATAATAATAAAGACAACTATCTTAATGTCAAAGTTGTTTCCTTTTTAATAATATACCCTAGTTAACTATCTCTGAAATTAGGTTAGGAAAATAAGGATGATACATGGTAATATTAAGAGTGTAATAATAATAATAATAGTAATAATAATGATAATAGTAATAATAGTAATAATAATAATATTATTAAGGATAATATCATTAATATTAGATAAAATTACTAACACTTATAGAAAATAGTTTTAGGGGTTGGGGGGAGTTGGAAAACCACCTAAGGTCAGTGGTGGACTGGCGGCGGCGATGGAAGAGGAAGAGAGGTGGAAAGATCAAGGTGTGTGCTAGAGGAGAGGGGGTAGAGGAGTGTTTGAGGTGGAGGAGGATGCAGCAGATGAAGAGGGATGGAATGAGGGTGGTGGCGTGGCTGGGAGTGGCAGCGCGCGGTGGTTGGCATGGCGGCCGAAGGTGGTGGAGGGTGGTGGAAAATAGGGGAGGTAGAAGGAGAGGGAGGCAGGGGAAGATGGAGGTATGGGAAGGTAGAGGGAGGTCTGCTGGACGTTTTGGAGGGTGGTGGAGGTGTTGGTTGTGCGAGGGTGGCGGCAGGAGGCGGCGCGAGGGGCGGCGAAGGGCTGGAGATGGTTGCTCAGGGTGGTGACTTCGCATGGCTGGGGCGGCACATGCAGGGCGAGGCAAGAGGCGACGGTGGTTTGGTTTTGTAGAGGAAAGTGCAGGGAAGGTTTCGGTGGGCGGCGGTTGTCGCGGCGATTACCTGTGGCGGCGGAAAGCTCAACTTTTTGGGTGGCGGCGAGGCAGAGTTTTGGGGCTATTTTGGAAAAAAAGAGACCGGCTATGGATGCTAATGGGGGGTATTTATAGGCAATTTGGAGGGGGGAAATGACGAAGGAGGGAGAGGGTACGTGGGGCAGGTGCGGCAGGTCACCGATCGGCGATGGCAGCCGGCGCATGCCCTGCGAATTGCAGGGTGTGTTTGGCTCAGTGTGGGGAAAAGGAAAGGAGGCAGTACACATGAGGGGAAGGACGAGCAGGTTGGGTCGAAATAGGAAAGGAAAGGGATGGGAATGGCAGGAGAGGACGACCGGACTGACAGGTGGCTGTCGGCGGTGCAGGCTGCTAGTTGCAGACCTGGCGTGAGGAGGAAGATGACAAGCGCGGTGGACCGGGCGGTCCAGGGGAAAAAGGAAAGGAGGGGGAGCCGGCCGGTTTAGCAACGGTCATAAGGTTTTTAAACAAAACGCGGTGTTTCAGCGGGTAGAGGGTCAAAGTGCTACATCGTGTTGTTGGTTTGGCAACGGTCATTTTGTCCCTTATCGCGACGCGGCATCTCAGCAAATCGAGGGACGAAATGCTAGGTTGCGCTTATGCGATGGAGGTCAAACGGCATTGGGCCGCGGTGAAGGAGAAGGAAGGAGGGGGTTGAGCCGCGGGCAGGCCCAATCGGCGAGAAGAAGAAGGAAAAGAAAGGAAAAGAAGAAAAGGAAAAAAAAAGAGGAAAAAGAAGATTTTTAAGTATTTTGGTTCTACATAAATATTTAGAGTATTTTTCTTGGGATACCCAGAATAAGAATATTTAAATATTTAAATAAAAATATTAAATCCCCTTTTTAGACTAATTTAGGGCCCTTTTAAAGAAATATTCCTCCTAACTTCTTTTTAATTAACAAAAAGCCCAATTTTCCTCCTTTATAAAAATATTTATAATTTCCTATTAATTTGCCCTACATAATCCCTCTTAATCTAAATAAAATAATAAATTAAATTCATTTCCCAATAAACCCTTATTTAATGACATATTTCCAAAATAATTAATTCTAGGGTATTTCACCTATATTTCCTTAAAACCCTAATTTCACACTTTTATCATAACTCTTCTTATGTCACACTTTTAATCACCAAAAATTAGTACCTCTAACTCAATTATTATTATTATTATTATCAATGTACTCTAATTTCAAGGCCTAGATATAAGGTCTTACACATGCGACAATAACCCTATAGCCAAAAGTTACTATTTATAAGTCTTATAAATCCTAATTTTATAAATTGATCATAACTTCTCTTGTAGGGCTCAAAAAATCACCAGATTCAATACATATCCCCAAAAAACTAAGGTTAAAAACACATTTAAATTTTGTATTCTAACTCTACCATTTCACGCATGTGATAATAGCCTCCTCATTTTAGGGTTACTATTCCCAAATCAAACTATTTTCATACTTTATTAAACTTAGGTCTTTTAAAACTACTCTAAACAATTAATATAAATTACTTAGCACATTTTAGATGATATAAAACCTTAAAATACCATGATTCTCATATTTAACCCATGTTGACCAAAATACCCTTATTTGTAACAAAACCCTTATTTCATGTGAATCTTATGCGTGTAGTAGCATTATTTCCAAATCCATATTTTTATCCATAAACTTTATCATACTCATTTCATATTCATCATACCATTAATAAACTCATGATACATCCATGTTTCATACCAAGAGCTTTTCCACATAAAATAATAATACCATATGCTATTTACTTACATGACTATCATATAACATCAACTGCATATCATATTATCAACAATCACATATGAACTCACATAATAACAATAATATGGTACAACACAAAATCATGCATACCCTTTAGCAATCAAAAACCCTAGACTATGACAAGTATCATTACTAAAATGACTCTAGTCTTTAAATACGCAAATCTTATTCCACATCTTCTAGAACCACGGAGAAATCACTTAAGAAAATATCATTAGGATTAAACCATATAATTAAGGAAATGGCAGGGTGAAATAAGGGAGAAAAATGAACCAAGTAAGGTGGCGTTTGGGAAAACTTAATGCAACCAAACAAAAAGAGAAATAGTGGGTTGTGTAGTGGGATGGTGGAGTAACGACATAATTTTTTGTTGCTATGGGGGTGCAATAGTGGTGGAGGCCGAAGGGTGGTGGTGTGGTTTGGTTGTAGAGGCCGAAGGGTGAAAGGTGTGGTGTGGTTGGAGATGTTGAATATAAGGGAGTTGAGATTAGGTTGAAGATACCAAAAGAGGGGTGTTGAGATTTGGTCAAAGCTGTTGCAGCGAAGGAAAGGAAAAGGAAGGAAGGTGACTATGGTGGAGGATTTCAAAGAAGGAGGGGGTAGTGGCTATTTTAGCTAGTTGTTGGGGGTAATGTTTGACAAACATGGCCGAAAGGGAGAGGTAGGAAATGGTGATGATGGCTAAAGGTGGTGAGAGAGAAATGATAAAGGTAGCCAGTAGTAGTGTTGGTGTCTTGATTGGGCTCGCACGGTGGTGGGATTTTAGGGATCTTTTTGTGATAGCAAGGAGGAGGTGAAGGAGGAAGAAGGTGGTGTTATTTATGCAAAAATAAAAGGGAGAGAAGAGAGGGTAGTTAGACATTTAATGCTGCACATTTATATGTATACATGCACATGCAGATGCAGAGATGAGAGAAGGGAGTGAGGTGTAGCATTCGAAGAAAATTTCAAACCCAATCCATATTTGTAGGAGTTGGGAGTTTATAGGGGTAGGGGATGGCTTGGCAGGTGATAGGGGAGTGATGGGGTGTATAGCCATTGTTTGTGGATAATGTTTCATGTAAGGAGAAGGGTGAAAAAAGAAAAGGAGAGGGAGTCGATTAAAAGGGGAAAGAAGAGAAAAAAGGAAAAGAGGGAAAATAAATAGGGAGATTAATATGTTTAGTTTTTTATTAGAATAAGATTGATATAATTTAGGTTAGGATATTAGGATGGTTTAATTATCAATAAATCGAGATTAGGTTATGTGGAAATATTAATTTCTTGAGATTAGGATTAGGTTACAAGGTAAATTTCTCGGGATTAGGATTAGCGAAAATTTAGGGTAATGCATTGAATATCAAGATCTTATAGGAAAAATGGTCCCCAAGTACTTTGAATCCAAGAATCAATAATCAAAGATGAATAACTGAGATAAAAAAATAAAAATCAATACACTCAAGATAATTGAAGTTGAGGATGTTGAAGTGTTGTGAATTCATAATTATACCTACTCGATGCGATTCACCACCAACAAATTGTGCTTTTTCACCAAGTAAATTCAAATATTCATCAATAGGTTCGAATCAAGCTGGCCAAAATCAAGAAAATCTATGAATAATTTGAGTTTGAAATTTAGTACCACATATGAAGATCGCTAACAACATTGTTGAATACTTAGGAGATTGAATAAGAGGTTATTAAATATTATAATTATCTTGTGAAGAGTTTATATCCATGTTTGAATATGAAAATTAATGAATTATTATTTTATTCTTCAATTTTCAATTACAAAAATTTGTTGCTAACAAATTTGGTGCAACTAATAGGATCGTCTCTACCTCTTATCTTGATATCCAATAATGCATCATGATGGCTTCAAATAAGAACAAAAGATCCTCCAACAACATGATGTAGGAGCATTCACCATCATTTTTAATTCTTGCTATCAAAATTGTGATGATTGGATAATGGTCCTAAGAATGTGTTGAGTTATCATATCTATGCTTAAATTTGTTCAAGAATATGCCTATTTTGTAAATTTAAAGGCCAAATCCCTAATTTATTCACTAAGTGTTCTAAATTCAGAGGCCATGTTATCCCTCTTATTAGGGGAGGTTCGGTATGTTGAATTGAGGAACAATGAGCCACACAGGAAGCCATGCACACACGTCACAAGACTCCCCAAAGTGGCTCGTTTTTGGCTCTCTATTCATCTAAGAAGGACATACAACCTCCTAACATATTAGCTAACAAAAGTTAACAGCACCACCTACCGAAGTCAATATGTGGGACCCCCTTTTGGGGAGTTGTTTGGTATGGAAAATCACGAGACAGGTAGGGATGATAGTTCTGATTGTGTTGAGTGTTTCCAGCAATTTTTATGACCTTACACGTTATACTTATGGATTACATATATAAAGGCTATGCATTATAGCTTCACTTTTGTAAGTTTAATTATGTATTAGCTTGGAACATAGCTCTTTAACTTGTAAATAATCACAAGTCAAATTAAGGGCATGGGGGATGGTTGTGCATACTTTTATGGATCGAGAATATATCATTTTTTAGCATCAATGATAAAAAAAAAGAAACGCCATAATTTAGCAGCCTAATAGCACACAAAAAAAAAGACAAAGGAAAAGTTAGAAACTAAATTTGGAGAAAAAACAACACATTTCAGCCCCTAATTGTATTATTAGGCTTACACATAAAAGGATACTTGTACTTTAGCTTCCTAGTGATGTTTTTAGCTAGTTAACTTGTGAGAAACAACAAATCAAGTTGTAAGGGTATGGGAACAGGTTCTATGCTCAAAATTCTAGCTATACTACCCATGATGGCTGATTGCCATGGCTAAACACAGAACTAGTTACTTAACTCCCATTTTGTAACTACTAGTTTGGATTTAACCAAAATAGCCCCCTTTAGTTTTAAGCTAGTTAACGTGCAACTAAATCATACCATAGAAGGTCATTACAGTCTTTTAGTAACTCAAAGGACCAAACATTTTCTTATAAATGTTAGTGTTGGATAATAATGGAAGGAGATTTTTTTTACCTCATGTTTTCCTCCCTTTTAGTGAGATGATCCTTCAAACTTGAGTGAAGAGTTTGATTGAATTTATCCTCAAAATATTATATTCTTTATTTTAAGAGTTGAATACCTTGGATGGTGATTGTGAGTATATGAATTTAAGGGGTACTTAAGTTCATATTTTACTCTTCTTCAACCTCCATTTCTGTTTTTAATTTTGGTGATAATTATCCTAATCCACCACCTTCCTTAGCCTGACCCAATTTGTATTTCATATACATTATAACCTTAAAACTCTCAATAGCGACAATAGTCATTATGGCATAGTAAATCAAAGAAATACGAAGGTCATGACTACAAGTGGAAAAGATATGTTAATATAAATTTTCATTGTTGGGAAATCAATGTTTTTCACTACAAAGGCTACTTCAAAGTTTGATCCATTAGGTTAAGATGATGAGTTGAATAACTATACATATTTAATATCTCTAGTGATGAAATTTGGAGTAGTTGAACTTCTTTTCAAAGCTATGAAAGAAAATGATCAACAGATTAAAATGATGATTTAAAAGTTCAAAGAAAAGGGTGATGCCTTATTCTAGTAATGAAACTGAGGTAATCGTTAAGGTAAAGGACAAAGAGGCATCTATTGAGAAGAAATAACTTTTGGAGGATAAATATTGTTCCAATACCACTCCTTTTTTCACTTTGACTCCCAAAGGTGAGAGCTTAATTTGACATCGATTCTCAAAGTAGTTTCTCTTATATGAAGCCTTACACAAAGAGGATTGAATATTGCCAATTCCCATCGGTTATTAGCCTCTAAAAGTTTAGTATTTTGATGTTAAGGGCAATCCCTATTGGCACATATCACACTTCATTGAAACCTGCAATAATGCAAGTATTGGAAGAGGTATATTAGCAAAGTAGTTTGTACGGTAGTTGAAGGGAAATGCATTGATTGAAACACCAACCTTCTTAGTGAATCAAATGACATTTGGGAAGAGTTGGAAAATGATTTCAACAATTATTTCTACAATGCTAGAATATCAGTATAGTATATATTTCTATAACACTAAGCAATGTGAAAATGAACCCATTAAAGAATACATCGAGTGCTAATGCTTGGTAAGTTTAAAGTTTCAAGATTACTTTAGCAAAGCATTTGTTATTGGAATGTGAATTAAATGAATGAATTGGGTAAATACTTACATCTTGCAAGGTACTATGCTTATAACTTTTTTTTTAGTTATATACCCCATTGCATAGAGGTAAAAATGGCTAAACATGGAAGTAAAATACTCACATTTGAGCAACCTAAGGAGATGAAGAAGTTTAAGAAGAATAATAAGTCATCAAACAACATGAAAAAGGAAACAATGACGATTGATGCATCCTCAATCATGAACTCATATAGCTCATAGAGGTATAATGATAATCAAAATAACTCCTCAAAAGCTTCAACAAAGTCTTCATCCTTGAGGTACAAGTCCTTGAACATCTCAAACCCAAGTAGGCTTACATCCATGAGTGTAAGTATCATTGTAACACCCCAAAAGTTACTATTAAAAATTTTTGTTTATAAAAAGTGTCATATCAACATAAATGGGTGTTACCACCGTAATCGACATAATTTTGGCTTGACATACCATTCTTAAATCAATTATATAGAAAAAAAATTTTGAACTTAAAACATGATAAATAGAAAATGAGAGAACCTTCATAGACTTAAATACGAGTTAGAGATTAAATCTAAGTATAAGATCAAAATACATGAAAGGGATACATTAGAAACTAAGAGTACCAAAAGGTATCCATACGAAAAGTGAGTAACTAGATAACATAACTCTATGCCCAACCCTGATATATAAGAGTCACTCTTCCACACATAAAGCATTATAAGCAACAACATCATCCAATGGGTCCTCATCAACCTAGAAAAAAACCTTCAAGTCTTCTACTCATGGGAATGAGAAACACTTATGAAAATGATGATTAGTATATTGCCTATTGATTAAGGTGATAATAGAATCAAGAAAGGGTACAATTACATAAGATCATATAAAAAATTCAATAGGCGATAATCTTAAACATGATAACTAAATTCATATTTCCATTATTATATAACATCATCAACCATTTTATTATTTATGTCAAGCTCATAACCCTTCATAACCCTGCTATTCTTAATCTAGTGGAATGAATCAAAACACCTCCTAAGACAAAACATGCCCAATCAATAAAATAGAATCTACACCTCCTAGAGTAAAATACTCATGGAGACTATTCTTAAGCCAATCAAATAATTTATCAAAGCTAGGTAAAAATTATACAGGTGCATTTGAAAGCTTTATCTTCAATTTTTTAAAAGAATATGTAACAACATCACTCCATTCAAATTATTCCTTCTTCAAGAGTTGTGTAATAGGAGTTATGATGGTTGAGAGTGTAATACCCCACACTTTTTTTTTTGTAAAAGGGTTGAATGAAATTTTTTTCAATTTTTGGACCTTTGATATTGATTTAATGTTATGATTTGGTTTGAGGAAAAGGTTTTAAATTGAAGTTTATTGAGTTTATCAGGCGAATTGATTAACTAGTTTTTCGTTTCAACAAAATTAGTTTTTTCAACTAAATCGATTAAGTGGTTGGGGGAACTGATCGATTGGTTTGTAGAATAGTCGATTGGTAGACCCAAACCAATCGAATTATTTATGGAGCTAGGCATATTTTTTTGAACTCAATTTTTTTTTAAAACTTTCTTATACCAAAATAGAACCTTACCAACATATGATAAATTGTCCCTAAGGGATTCTTAACCATTTTATGATGTATTTAGCCCAAAATATTGCCTTATATTGATTTAGAGGTTAATAAGGACAATTAGGGGAGAGAGATGATCTCATCCTTATCTTCTTTAACCTCTCTCCTCTACATGTTTCTAAGATTAATGCTTTGGTCTCAAGCACAATTCTAGGTAGCTAGAAGATTTCTTCCAAGTTGACCTTCCATTACCTCTCTTTTGTATTCTAATTCTAGCTTAATTGACCTGCATTATCTAGAAATACTATTTGAGTTGTAGAGAATATGTTAACATATCTGGGACGAAATCCATCCATTTAGCTCAAATTCAAATGGTAGTTTCTAGGGTTTTCAAATTTTTCCTAAACCCTCTATTATTCCTCTTAATTGGTTGGCTATAAATAGCCCCAATCATCCCTTTTAGTCACCTTTCTTTTAACTATCGAAATCCTTAACTCCTTGCTTTCACCTTTCTTATTTTTCTACACTTTGAGCCTTATGGCCCAATTTCTTACACTCTTCTAATCCTATATGTATCTCTCACTTGTTTTAATTATTAAGTAAGGAAGAGTTAGATTTGAAAAAATATTGAGTGGTTGAACTAAGAATTTATTGTTTTGCCTTAAGTTGGTTCTATTTTAAGTTTGAAATTATTAAGATTTTGTATGAATTTTTGAGTTTAAGATTTATTTTTTTAAGTTTTTAAAAGTTGAGATTTTCACATATTAGAATTTCTGGTTTAAGGGAAGTTATGCCTCCAACAAGTAAGTGATTCTTGCTTCTAAAATGATTTATGAGTATTCCTACATGATGTGAGTTCCTTTAAGTCAATTATGTATGTTGGCATGAATGTATATAACCTCCATAAGTGATTTGGATGGATAGATTATATACTTTGAGTAAAAACGCATGAAAATTGATAAAAATAGGATTAGATGATTCAATGTGAGATATGCAAGTTAATTTGGTTGAAAATGTGTTAGACTATGTCTATACATGTTTTAATATAGTTAAGGATGATTTATAAGTATGAATTGGCATGAAATTTATGGTTTTGTGATGTTTTAGGGAAAATTAATCGACTAGTTAGGTCAAACATATTTATTGGTTCCTATAATAGTTGGCTGGTTGACCCAATCCATCGACTAGTAAGCCTGCAGAGACTTTAGTCTTGCTCTCTACTTAAAACCATCGATTGGTTGGGCATAACCGATAAAATAATCTATGAATAGTCAACTGGTTTAGCCCAACTAATCGACCGGTTTGACGAAAAGTATTATTTAGTTGAGTCAAACTGATTGATCGACTAGTCAACCCAAACCAATTGACTAGTTGCTGTAACCAATCAACTGGTTGGGCCACACTGATCGATTGGTTTGACTTGTTTGTGTGGTTTGTTTTCTTTTGGTTTGGTTATGCTTAAAGGCTATATTTGGGACTATCCTTTGATTACCAGTGGGATAAAATACATATTTTATCATGGGTTAATGGCCTATTGAAAGGATTAAATTGATCATAATTTATTACTTACTTTATAAGTATTGTAAAGGCTAAATGGATATTTCACTTATGATATGTGATGGTTTTGCTAAAAGATTAATGAAACATAGATCAAGCTTGAATAAAATAATTTGATGGATATGAATAGTATTAGATAAGGATAAAGGGAAACCTACATGGTTGGAAAAATGGAAAAAGGATTGATATGGAATGAACATAGAAAATGCTTTGCTTGATTTTGTATGGGCCTTGTATGATTTCTTATCCTCATGAGTAATATCCTAATTGGGTAAACCAAAAGACAATTAATTTGAGTGTGGGTCTAGGTTACCTGATCCTTAATTAGATACCGGGGTTAGTTTGCCTTCAGGCCTTTATTAGTGTCTTCGGACGGGATCCTAAAAGGTCTCGGTGCCTCACCTACTCTAGACACTGATTATATACTAAGGGGTATCGATACTAAAGGATTTATTTACCTAAGTGGTTGGCTTCAGTCTAGATTTATGTCCATATTGATTAGCTTCAGCCTAGACTTATGTCCATTTTGGTGATTGGCTTCGACTTGGACTTGTGTCAACTTTGGTGATTGGCTTTGGCCTAAACTTTATATCCTTTATTTGAATAGGCTTCCATAGTATGTTACACATATTTTAACATAAAAAATGCACTTCCTATGCCAAAGAAACACATATTCATTATTTAATTCTATCTATCATTGAAAAATATGTATTTTATTAGATAAAATGTGTATCATATTTATTAAGGTATTTATTCTTATAAAAAACTATATATTTATATTCGAAAGATGTGTGTTTTTTTTTAAATTAATAAATTTATAAAAATGCTAATGCATCCGTCATATTTTTTTTAGGAGAAATATATATTTTTAGTATAAAATTTCATATTTATTCATAAAAAATTATATTAATTAATGCATAAAAATATTCTTTAATTTTTTATTATATTTGACATAAATTTTAATAAAATTATAAAAATATTACCGTCCATGTATAAAAATCATCCGTAGTGTTGCGTCCCAAAACGTCAGCGCTTCAGCTGATGCGGTGATGCCATTGCCAGCGCATCACTCGACCTCCATATTGACCAGTCAGATTTGAAATCTTTTCATTTGCTTACCCTGCACCATGCCGTTTCTGATAAAAGCCCCGAACTCGTTACGGAGCATTTGGAAAAAGAAAAAGAAAAGAAAAAGAAAAACGAAAGCAAAACCCCTTCTCTTTTCTTCTCCTTCGCTTCTGTCTACGGGTCCGTTCTCTCGCTCGTAATCAGTTTCAGAGGCTGACAGCTTCGATTGAAAACAAGGACCCAGATCCGATGGCTCGGCGAACTGTCCCAATATTAAGGCAACTAATCCAGAACTCGCGGCTATCATCACTACAAACTTCCAACTCTAACCTTTTAAAATCATGGTCCAGATCCGTAACCTATATGCCCCGACCCGGGGACGGCGCTCCCAGACCAGTAACTTTGATTCCTGGTGACGGAATCGGACCTCTAGTGACCGGCGCCGTTGAGCAAGTTATGGATGCGATGCACGCTCCGGTCTTCTTTGAGAAATATGAGGTTCATGGAGACATGAAGAAAGTGCCGGATGAAGTTATGGAATCAATTAAAAAGAATAAAGTGTGTTTGAAAGGTGGATTGGCGACGCCGGTTGGTGGTGGCGTAAGTTCTTTGAATGTACAGTTGAGGAAAGAGCTTGATCTTTATGCTTCATTGGTGAATTGTTTTAATTTGCCTGGATTACCTACCAGGCACGAGAATGTTGATATTGTTGTGATTCGTGAGAATACTGAAGGTGAGTACGCTGGATTGGAGCATGAGGTCGTTCCAGGTGTAGTTGAGAGTCTTAAGGTAATTGCTTTTTAATAAATGATTGATTTTGTTATGTTTGATATTTGCGATGTATTGTTTATTTTGACTTTTAGACTGAGGATGTTTGACTCTTGAGATCATTACGTTCTATCTGCTACGCTTAAACAGTACGAGTGCTATGGCATGAATTATAAATTTTGAAGAGATGAAATTTGATTATTTGCTCGTGATAATCGTAATCATGCCTACGTATGGTGTTGATTATGCTTTTGATTTGCTTTTGCATGGTTGGAGTTCGCACTTCCATCATCCATGTCATATGGGTGGCGCTTGTACTGAAAGGACATGCTTTATGTGATTGCACGTAACTCCTGAGTACTCTCTTAAAGCAATTGGGTTAAGTTCCTCTAGAGGATCAATTATTATCTAAATTATTTGGGCAGGCTAATTGATATGAATCAGTTAGAAAATTATTAAAACTGAAAGAAACAGAGACAAAGAAAGAAGCAGAGAAGAGTTGAACAATGCTTCTGTTATTGAGAAGAAAAGTTCTGCATATCCTTAAATAAAGGTAACAACTTGGATTGATAAGCAAACAAAATTTAAGACTTAGTCTAATGTGAGATAGCTCATCATAACATATATCAGCTTATCAAATCTCTTATTTCTCCCCTATAAGTCCAGCTACCTTAGCCTTCACCTACAGTCATCCTCTTCTTTAGCCTTAGTCAGAATGTCAGTTATCTGATCTACTGCAGGAACATGGTTAACTATAAGCTGCTTTGCGATCACTTTTATCCCTGAGAAAATATAAATGCAATTCCAAGTGTTTGGTTCTGGCATGCAGAATAGGATTAGCAGAGACAGCAACCGTGCTAAGATTATCACACCACAGAACAGGAGGTGTGTTAGAATTGAATCTGAGCTCATGTAACAAGGACTGCAACCAAAGGACTTCAGCTGCAGCATGCGCAAGACTTCTAAACTCTGCTTCAGTACTAGATCTTGACACCACAGTTTGCTTTTTAGAGCACCAAGCTACTAAGTTTTGACCTAAGTAAACACAGAAGCCACTAGTAGATCGTCTATCATCAGAATCACCAGCCCGATCTGCATCACTAAATCCAGTTAATCTGAGATTAGATGACCTCTTGAGCACCAAACCTTCTTCAGCAGTTCCTTTCAAATAATGCAGAATTCTCTTGACAGCCTTCCATTGAGTATCTAGAGGGTTTTACATAAATTGACATACCTTGTTCACACTAAATGCAATCTCAGGCCTTGTAATAGGTGAAGGGCCCCATAAATCTGATTCAATCAACTGTAAGGGTTCATTATGCACAAATTGAGAAGTTGGAAGAGGTCGTTTATGACTTTTTCCTTGCTGTCAGGCTTCACAAACAAAACTTTGAATGTGTTTACAAGTAATATTGCAGTCAATAAGAATTCTTTTGACAATATTGATAGAAGGATGCCCAAACTTCGTATGCTATGGCTTGTAAACACCATCATCATCTACTTTCGAACTGGACACATGACAGGATTTATGTCTAGCCATGTCTTGAGCTTCATTCTCTTCCTGCTTCTGATTTGTAGAATTTGCGATGTATGTCCTTCTCTTAACAAGTCAAACCTATAGAGGCCCTTGAACACACGTCCCTCAAGAAGTACTTTGTGAGTTGTCAGATCCTTAACAAAACAGAAGTTGGGATGGAACTCAATAAACACAGAATTGTCTTTAGTAAACTGGGAAACACTTTAGAGATTCTTTGTAATATCAGGAACATGCAGGGCATTATTGAGGCATAGAGATCTATGAGAATCTGATACAAAGTTAAATTGACCTACATGATTAATATTCAGACCAATACCATTTCTCATAAATATTTTATCATTACCTTTAAACTCAGTATTAAAGCTGAGGTTATTAAGATCACTGGTGAGATGATTTGTATCTCTAGAATCAGGATACCAGTTGGACATATTGGGTGCTCCATTTGCTGCAAGAACTTGAAGACATGAGTCTTGAGCAGTATTTGACTGACTTTGAGCTAAATTGGCAGAGGCTGCACCTATATTTTGCAGGGCACCTGAAGTGTTACTAGAGCTTCCAGCACTGAGTCCTGTGAAACTGGGATCTAAATGATAATAACACTTGACAACAGTGTGTCCCATCTTGCCACAAACCTGACATTGAGGCCTGTTAGTGTTATTACTCCTACCTCCACGGCCTCTTCCTCTATTTCCTCTAAAATATCCTCTATTACCTCCTTGTTGTGAAGAGAGGTTTCCTCTTCCACCTGTACTCCAATTTGCTTGAGGTGCGGATTCAGTGTTTTATGTCTTGATGTTGCAAGATTATCTACAATTTGTCCAGAGACTATTTGATTAATTTTTCCTTCATGTGCCAAGAGAAGGTTTCCTACAGATCTGAGAGTATAAGGTACATTTGTAGAGGCAATAATAGTGATTATGGCCTCATATTCTTCTCCCAAACCATTTAGGATGGCAAGAACATGATCTGTCTCAGAGATCTTGTGTCCAGCCTCTGTCAAGAGATCAACCAGCGATTTAATCTTGTCAAGATAGTCCTTCATGGCCATTCCTTCTTTCTTTAAGATCCTTCCAACTGCTTTTTATAGTACATGACTTTAGCAGTGGATTAAGAGGCAAATTGTTGTGCAGTCACGCTCCAAACCTCATGTGATGTTTTGCAGCCAATGAGTTGGGGAATATATGATGGAGATATAGCAAAAAGAAGCCAAGAAACTAGCAGTTTATCCTGTCCTTGATAAACTACAAATGCTAGATTGAGAATTTGATTATCTTTTCCATCTGTTACATATTGTTTTGGAACAACTTGTGAACCTAGAATATAGCCATCAAGCCCATAACCATAAATTGCAGCCTCTACCTGGAACTTCCATTGCAGATAGTTGTCGTCTTCTACCTTGAAGGTAATAAGTTGACTTAAAGGAGTGACTACCATCTTGAGAGAGTCCTCCATTGTAATTGTAGGTGTTGAATTCTCTGTCAAGGCACCTCTGTTTTGATTCTTGCTCTCTCCGGTCTTGGGTGAAGGAATTTCACTTGTCTCCATTGATGAGTACTCTGAGATCTTTAGAATTGAACCTTAGAATCTTTTAAAAAAAATATCTTTGGATCTTTAACACGTGCTCTGATACCAAGTTAGAAAATTATGAAAACTGTAAGAAATAGAGACAAAGGACAGAGAAGAGTTGAACAATGTTTCTGTTATTGAGAAGAAAAGTTTTCTGCATATCCTTATCACCGAGAGAACAACTTATATATATATATATATATATATATAATCTAACTACTTATTCCTGAAATAAAGGTAACAACCTAGATTGATATACAAACAAAACATATGACTTAGTCTAATATAAGATAACTTATCATGACATATATCAGCTTATCAAATCTCTTATTTGAATGGACGAGGATTTAGTCTGGTTGCGTTAAAGATTATGGGGAATTATACATATGTGTGGAAATCAGACCACACTTGGTTGTTGTAAACATGAATGAAATGCCTTGGGTAACACTGCCCCATGTTGGAGTTTCCCCAGCTTTGGTATAATCTGGACTATTGGAATCCAACCTTAAGGTTAACACTTTCTCTAACTATATCTTTTACTTGAACAATTAGAGTAGGAGACACCCTAAATTTTAATTAAAATAGGTAAAAAGTCAAATAACATAATATTGAGTGTAGCAAGTACTTAACGAAATATTCTCTTTTTTTAAATAAATAGAGAATAACAAGGACTCAATCAATCCTTAACGAGATATTTTCCTTGATGTTTATCATTGTACAATTCAGTTTTGGTTAGTGGGCTATTTTACCATTCCCATCAAGGCTAAAAGGAGAAGTCAAAGACTGGGTAAATAGTAAATATGGGCTTTGGATATTATTCATATGGGAAAAAGAATGTTACTCCTAACTCCCGAGGCCTGATTTTGATGGGTTTTGGAGCAACACTTAAAAAAATTCCCTACCCGATCCAAAATTTATATTATGGTTATGAAGAATAAATTGGTACTACTCTTGCGAACAAATACTTGTTTATTAATGCCTTGTTTCTAATGATTGTTTTAGAGGGTTTACCCATGAACTCTCATGAGAGGTGACCAACCCCTAGTTGAATCCATCATGTGAGTACCTCAACTTATTTCACACTTTTAGGCTATGCGCGTCATTAGTTAATCTCATGCCATGTGACATGCTAGAATGAATCATAGATCTATTATCGATTAATCACTATGATAAGTTAGTTGTTTGACATGTTGAACGTGACAATTCTATTTTTGATTAATCAAGACTGGTTCACTTCATGGATAATTATATACAAGGCATAAGATCCATTACCTGTTTCAAGAACAGATTTTCTATTCAGGTTTTCTATCAGAAGATCCACAATATTCTTCCTTGACCTCAAAAAGCTTAGAACTATCACACCATTTTAAAAATATCACACACAATGTTATGCCTTAAGCATATAGACCTAAATTTACCTCTATACTACATGATTTTATCTATAGCAATTACAATTTGAGGTTCACAATTGGTTTATACCAATAAATTGGCTTTTCTCAACTTGAGAGATATGCTAACATGTTTCTCAAATATTAGAGCTCAATTTTGTTCTTTGAAAATTCTATGGAAAGAAAATGGGACATGAAAGTTTCTGCTCCCAAACTTTGCTCAAACTTGGAGAATTCTGAAATTTTCCCATTTCTAGTAAATATAATTGGTTTATTTTCTAACAACCGAATAAAAGAACTCTGGATGAGAAGCTCTTCTTTCATCTATTAATCTTGAGAGAACTTTGTTAGCACTGTTTATTTGAGTATTTTATACCATGTGCAGACTATGCTAGTTGTTCTCACATTGCTGACTCTAAGCTGCATCAAGCCCTTGTTGTTTCTCGTCAGATAGGGTGTTTGCTTTTCTTCAGGGTCCAGATTTTTGATTCATTGATCCAATGCTAGATATTACATTTTTTTTTTCTTGCTTCTTGGTATTTTATTTGAAAAGTGTCTGTCCTTTGCTCTGGGCTTTCTAAACATTGTTGAATGTCGAATAATTTTGGATCACAAGATCCATTTCTTCGGTGAAATTTTATTTCCTGTAGCGCTTCATTGATTGTTATTTGTTTATGCGTCTTTTAGTCCTTTGTCGGTTGTTTTCCAACTTCTTAGAGATAGGGAGGGAAAGGGAAAAGGGGTGTTGATATTTGAAACTTGACATGGAATTTATTTAAAACTCTACCAGTTTTGATGTATACAATGAATTTTGTGTTTCTATAACTTTAGTCATAGCCTAATGCTTATCGAGGTTACTACACCATTCTTTGCTCCTTTTCTGTATTTGCGGGCAAATTGAGTTCCTATATTGTATTTTAAAGTTATCATTAAAATTTATGAATGAAAGTTACATCAACAAACATGTCATTCCTTCCAGCATGAATTTATGCCACTTCAGTATTGTTCTTTTCCACCAGAATGAAAACATTCAAATAAACAGACACATATAAATATTAAGGGACTCATAATCTTTTAAAAGTGAGGATATATGTGATAATGGGCATTCTAACTACAGATCTAAACCTGCCATTTCATTCGAATATTTTATTATTTTTAAAAAAGGCATAATTTTAGCGGTTTAGATTTGTACACTATACAAAAAGGAAGAGTCATTTGGTAGTTATAGACTAACATGATGGAAAAAAAGAAGAGTGAGAAAGAAGTGGAAACAAATCAATATGAAGGTGTAATAAAATATTGCGTCCAATATTGTGTATCAATTGATATTTTTGGATCATCCGATATGTGACACAAATGATTTAAAATAATCGC
This sequence comes from Tamarix chinensis, assembly GCA_030549775.1. Lineage (NCBI taxonomy): Eukaryota > Viridiplantae > Streptophyta > Magnoliopsida > Caryophyllales > Tamaricaceae > Tamarix > Tamarix chinensis. Next base: position 38,912,909 of record CM060174.1, read on the forward strand.
ATATTTATCATTGATATATCGGCTTACACAATATGTTTAGGTTGATATACAATATTTGTTGTGAAATATGATAAAAAATAAGTTACGACAATGACAATATATAAAATATCCTTCATGATATATCGATACTACAACATATGATATGTAAGTGCGGTTTTATTTTGCATGACATCCAATGATTCAAAGGTTTTTGGCCTTATCTTGTTGTTAATTGGACTAGGCTTTTGAAGGATTAGTTGGTCCATTGGTAGCGCATTGGTTCCATTTGATTACAATCTCGACTAGGAGTCACATGTTTATGGTTAGTCGCATGTTATATTAGTTGACGATCTTATGTAATGCATGGGTATCTATATAAATGAAAAGTATACAATATCATCAAAATTTGGTGAGTGATTGAGAATAATTTACAATGGTTGGTCCATTGGTAGCACATTGGTTCCATCTGATTGCAACCTAGACTAGGAGTCACATGTCTATGATTAGTCGCGTGTTATGCTAGTCAATGATCTCATACAATGCATGGTTATCTATATAAATGAAAAGTATACAATATCATCAAAATTTAGTTAGTGATTTATGGTATTATTGTTCATAATGCACAATAATTTTTTCCCCTATGAAAGAGGAACAAATAATCATATAAAATTAAATATATAAAATATGAAGAAAAAATATTTAAAATTTTAATTACCATTATATTTGTTCAAGACAATGATAAAATTTATTATCTATTTTTGTATCGTAATTTTGAAAAAAGAATATATATGCAAAAATCATATATAAAATATGATGATAAAATTATATTACAATGATATTTGTATGGAACTTATTTTGAAAAATATTTTTATATTGTGTTGGAAAATTTTATTTACTAAATTTGAGAATAATTTACATTTTCATGAAGATATTAGTTAGGAAAATTTATACATTTAATAAGAAAGTAAGAAGGTAAAATTTGATGATATAGATCAGTTTTCCTCAAATAGGAAAGGTTCATTCAGAAAAATATTTTTTTGAAATTTGAATTTGGAAATTGATTAGGATATTAATAATTAGGAATATGGAGAATGGCTGCATCTATAAATGATAATTACTTAGGATAGTAGTTGATTGAGGCAGTAATTATGTATTCATGGGTCCAATTCAAAAAACTATTTTTGATGTCTTCTACACTTAATAATAGTATTATTAGTTTTTTGGTTGACAGAGTACAAAAATAGCAGCTGTATTTTGGTGGGAAAAATATTGAATTCTATTTATGGCCTTTATTTTTCTGGTATGTGTGTGTGTGTGTGTCTAGAGAGAGAGAGAGAGAGAGAGAGAGAGAGATGAGATGATTCCTAAAGCGGCATTTTCATTTGATTTTCAATGTATCAGCAAGTTTTTAAGTAGGGTTTCAATAACATTGTTTAATGCACAGGGCCTAATTGTAGGATTACGCAGTTTTTAGTCAGATGTATGGTTTTGTGAGCAGAGATCCTCTGAAAGACAAAATTTGATGATAGTCATTTTGGGTGATGAGAATAATCTAGATTTTGTGGTGGTGCTAGATTGTTTCTATTAAAAAGAGGGAAGTATGGAGGAGGAGAAAGCAGGCTGAGCTGGTTGTGTGGTATGCTTCTTTCAGTGAGGCTATATCTGTGAGGTTCTGCTTCTGAAAATTTTATCGATCATCCTATCTGTATAATCTGTGAAAGGTGGCTCATCTAAGATGACTTGCTACCAATCTTTGACCAGCAGCGAAGTAATCTGTTTCTCAAGATTGAGTTTACAAAAATTATAAACATTTCTTTTGTTCTTGGACCAACCCATCCTTTCTTCTTCTTCTTTTTCCTTTTTTTTTTTGGTGGTTTTGTGATGGGCAAAGATCGGGGGGAATGGGACATAGCATTTATATTACACCATGTGTATGTATTCTATTGCTATGAATGCATAATATGGGTGTGTTTCTTTCGCTCTTTCATGCCCACCTGTTGAGAAACAATTACCAAGTTTAACCTTGTTGAGTTAATATTGTCTAGAAAGTTATGAAAACTGATATACTGATGCATATCACATTTTCTATATAAGTTGACATAGCCTGCAGAATCTCGCATCTGATATTGCTTCTCTGCTAAGCCATGATAATTTTTCTGTCGTAATCGCGTTTAATTGCTCATATGTTAAATGCTTGCACTGTAAATTTCAAATGTTTTGCATCTCAATTCACAACTTGGCTAGGTGATTACAAAGTTCTGCTCAGAACGGATTGCTAAGTATGCCTTTGAGTATGCTTACCTCAACAACAGAAAGAAAGTGACTGCTGTGCACAAAGCCAACATAATGAAGCTTGCAGATGGTCTTTTCTTGGAATCATGTCGAGAAATTGCCTCAAAATACCCTGGAATTAAGTACAATGAGATTATCGTGGATAACTGCTGCATGCAGCTGGTGTCAAAGCCTGAACAATTTGATGTCATGGTATGTCAATTACCAGCTTCTGTGTTCTGTGCCATTGGTGCTTGTTGGCTTTGTCGTATTACTTTTGTAATTTTGTTTATCTTTCACTATCTATGATTTAATGTCAAGGGAGGGTTGAGCTATTATTCTTTCACTTTGGGTAGTAATATCTGCATCAAGCATGTCAGTGTGATGGATGGCTGCACTATGATGGTTTTACTTATGAAACCATCTTTAAGCTTTAAGTTAAGCTTTCTAAATGGAAAATGCTTTCCTCTCATTGACAACTTAGTCCCTTTAAAGCTGTTCCTCAGCTCATAGGGAGCTGTGGTAGCATCAGTGGACAGAGTTTTGGAACTTTTTTTTTTTTTTTTAATACATCAGCTCTTACTCTCTGCTTGCATATTCTTTGCTGTAGGTTTCGTTTTGGTGACCATGGCCTTGTATGGTTATTGGTATAGGCCGGAATGAAGGGACCTTTAGTCTTGATTGGAGCGTTCACATACTATAATTTAGTGGCTCCTTTATATTTTGAAATTACTTGTCAGGACATTCATTTTTCATTGTAAATGCAATGAAGCATGAACTTAATGAATTTCTGTTTAGCTCTGGGCCTTATTTGCAACCATTATTATTGCCAGTGTTCTCATTTTAAACATGACAGGATCCAAACTCAGTCATAAAAATGTTAAAAATTCATGTCTATTTATTTAAAACTGTAGAATGTTCTAACTGCATTGAACTCAGGCTTGTGTGCAGTGGAAGAGCTTTATTGTAGGAATAGTCAACTATGTACCTTGTAGCAAATAAGATGGAAAATCTAAGGCTAAGCTCATGAGCTCAGGCTAGGTTGCATGGGAGCAATGGGACACAGAAATGGGGGGATGATACAAGACGAAAAATTATAAGCATTAGGAATGGTTATATTGATAGTAAAATAATTTCTCTCTATTTATATTTGTAAAATCATAATATCAAAAACTACAAGATATTCATAAGTGGTTAATTCATATAACTAATTAGTTAGAATTGTAATTCCAAAGAGCAAAATGACTAGCAGTATGCCTATAAGAACCCAAGATAGATGATGAACATATAAATGAGTGCAATTAAATTCTTTCTATCGATAGAATGATGATGAAATCACATAAATCATGTAATTAAGTGCCAAAGTATTTTTTTTTCTTGAAAGAATTAAGTTGGCTTGAACATATATAGTAAACAAGCATAATAATTTAGAGTAAATCAGGTTTGAAGCAAGTCCCTAAGCTTAAAGAGGGAAAAATTTCCTATGTTAGACTTTGAAATTGAATCAATAGAAAAGCTAATTGTGAATTTGGAGCTGGTCTGGTTCAGTTCTGGCTGAAACCTGTTAGGATCAGTGCTGATGCTGCTGGCTTGAACATATATAGTAAACAAGAATAATAATTTAGAGTAAATCAGGTTTGAAGCAAGTCCCTAAGCTTAAAGAGGGCAAAATTTCCTATGCTAGACTTTGAAATTGAATCAATAGAAAAGCTAATTGTGAATTTGGGGCTGGTCTGGTTCAGTTCTGGCTGAAACCTGTTAGGATCAGTGCTGATGCTGCTGGCTTGGATGGAAAGTCAGGAATCAGAAGTATCCTTTTTATTTCCAATTTTTAGATCGGGTCAAAACAATTAGGGTTTAATATGAATTTTGTTCAATAGGGTGAATCAAGGTTTAAGTTCTTTGGTCTATTGGTCAAACTAGGCTAATTGTGATTGCTGATATTGAGGGTCAAATTGAATATTTTCTGCTCTGATTTGATTGAGTTGAATTTGAGTGGATTATTGGAGGTTGTGCCAGGGAGTGGCCAGGGTTTCTGGTGGTGAGTGGCTATGGTGGTTCTTGATGAACATTATAAAAGAAAGGAAAACTAAGTTGATTTTTTTTTTCTTTTTGTTTTTTTTTTTGTGTGTGTGTGTGTTTGTGTGTGTGTGTGGAGAACTAGGTCGGGCTTTGATACCATAATTACGTAGGACATATAGTAAGAGGGAAGGGAAATCAGGGGAAGGAAGGTTTAGGAAGAGGAATAAGATAATTGAAACAAGAGGAAGAGTTTTTTTTTCGTGGGGTGGGGGTGGAGAAGCGCTTGCTAGCAATTTTTGTTCATCAGTCATGAAAAAGAATGCAAAGTGGCGTTTTTTTCCTTTTAAATGACAATTTGATTCACAGGAAATGGCTGGGGAAACTTCCTTTGGTATGGAAGTGGACTTTTGTAACTTAAATTCATTATCCACTGATTTGGATTGCCTACTAATTATGGAAATGAATTTTTATTTCTTGGTTTTTTAGAATTATCATGCTGGATATATCAAAACAGATAAGAAATGTAACTCTATCTTCAAAAAGATTGGAAGATACAAATCTTATATAAAACAATTTCTACTAGTTTTCCATTGAGTTCCAAACAACAGAAGTAAAATTCTGATATTTTGGAATTAGAGATGGATTTCCATTTCTATGGATTTCATTCTAAATAGGTTGTTTATTTCTTTTGGGGTGATTCTTGTAAAAATCCTTCCCCTCTCCCCCCCCCCAATCTGTCTTTTTCTCTTTCAGTTAGTTTTAAGCAGCCATGCTTTTTGATTACCTCCCTGAAGGCCATACATTCTGTTGCTTATTCATTTCAGTTTAACTTTTCAGGTCACGCCCAATCTCTATGGAAACCTAGTTGCTAATACAGCAGCAGGTATAGCTGGTGGTACAGGGGTTATGCCTGGAGGTAAAAGCCTGTTCTCTGGGTTGCTGGTTTTGCTATTCCTTGCTCTGATGTTTGTGCACTTGTGTCTAATTTTTTTTGACGTTAATGCCGAATCTCGCAAACAAGTACTTTTGTATGCTTTAGAGCTGTGAAAATAGCTATTGTCTTAGTAAGTAGCTGTAGAAACTGCTGGGAGCCTTCTTTTGCTACAGTTTGCTTGCTACCCATCGTAGTTGCGGAATTGGTCTCAGTTGATTTCATTCTCTCTTGCATGCCCCTCCCCCTTTTCTGTGTCTGTATGTGTTGATATTATGCTTATATATTATGTGTAGAGTTCACTATGGGATCTGAACCACAGCATTAAGTCTTGGACTGAAAAATGTCGGGTTGGCTCATTCTTTGAGTCCGGTGCTTGTTAGTTCCAAAGCCATTGAGTTTCCATTCTGTTTCGTGTTTCATGATTGTCTGAAGGTAATGTTGGGGCTGATCATGCGGTCTTCGAGCAAGGTGCTTCAGCAGGAAATGTGGGAAATGAAAAAGTACTACAGCAGCAGAAAGCAAACCCAGTGGCCCTTCTTCTCTCTTCTGCCATGATGCTAAGGCATCTCCAGTTTCCTTCATTTGCCGATAGACTTGAGACAGCGGTGAAGCGGGTAATATCAGACGGCAGGTACCGGACAAAGGATCTTGGAGGAGACAGCAGTACACAAGAAGTGGTTGACGCTGTCATTGCTAAACTTGATTGAGGCTGCTGACGTTTCGCTCTGAAGTTTGTCAATCATGTCTACTCACCGGCCAAATGTATGCACCTGCGCAACATTTTCCCATACAGTTGAGGTATTCTCATTGTGATTACTGACAATTTACTTCGTCTTCAATAATTGTTATTCACGATAAAGTGGTCGTGCGCAAATATTTATAAAGATGTTCAGAAAATTTCTTCTCCTGCCCATATGAAGTGGTAGGTCCTTTGGAATTGGAGTTCATACGCCAAATATACTAATCATTTAACCAATTTCGAGCACGATGGGAAGTGCACAATACGTTGTCGATTCATTGAGGAATAAATTGTTCATGTTTCATGGAGGAATAAATGATTCATGGGGGAGTACTTTTCAAACATCAAATCACCTTTGTAGTTTTGATCTTTTCCAACTAATACGATGCAGATGCTAAGCACTTTGTGATCTTATTTATGCCCCCTCGACATAGTGAATCTATTGTCTGAGATACTAAGAAAATTGTAAGATTTGTAAAGTTCTCAATATTCTGGTTTTCGTGACATGTTTCATTCCTCAATCAACGGCATACCGAGTTATGTTGTCAAGATCTAATGTTATTGCGTGGTAGATGTGATAATGCGTTTAACATGAAGCATCGGCAAGACTAGGATTTTGGTAGAGGCAGAACGAGTAAGAAGTATACAGCAAGGTTACACGCAGCCACTCGTATTCGTTGACCAAGAAATGCTGTATTTTGCTGGCCATATAGATCAATAGAGGTGAATATGGCTTGGTTTTTATATTTTACAGTTTGGAAACTTTTCAAACCAAACTAAATTATTTTTCAAATGATCCAAATTGTATTACCGGTTTGTGATTTGGTTTGGTTTGATTTACCTATTTTAAATCTTAAATATTAAAAATTAATTGTTCAACCTAAAATTATTTTGATATTGTTATCAAAATCAGAATGAATGAATGATTTATACCAAATTGTAATTTAAAAATTTTATTTTTATAATAATATCTAACAAACTATAAACTTGTATAGATATAATTGTATATATATAAATATTGTTTAAGTAAAACTTATATTTAAAATTGCAAGAAAAATATGACAAAAATATAATTCTAGTAATGTGCAAATTATATAATATTTTTTAACCAGCTCTATCTTACTATATTAAATATGTAAATATATTTAAATGAACAAAAAGAAAGGTAACTAATATTTCGTAATGAATATATATTAGTTATGACATAATTATTAGTTAAAATTACACCCAATAATATTTTCTTAAAGGTAATATTACCAATTAACACAATTTATAAATTGTAATTTAATATTTGATTTATAAGTTGTAATTTAATTTTTCAAATGGTAACCATATGGTTTTAAATCTTTTTGAACCAAATCCTAAGTATTTTAGCCGCAAACCAAATTAAAGCATAAAATTGTAGTTTACATAGTATTATCTTCATCTTATACATCAAAACTCTTTAGTAAGAGTCTGTTACGTATTGAAATGTTGGATTATCACCATTTTGCATCGCAGAAATATTTCGTGATCTAAACCACTAAGAAATGGATATTCGTAATTTTAATGAAATAATTAGAATTTTTTAACAAGTAGGAAATATGTAATTGACATAATTGACTTTAATGGCTAGGTTTATTGTTGTTGCAGCTCATTGTCATCTTTGTTGCTTCCAATTCGACCAGGAGCAAAGTGACGGAGGTGAAGGAGAGCATGTGTCTCATCTTGATCTCAACTTGTTGGCAAAGAAAAGATTTTGTTATATTGGGCTTTATTTGGACTCCATGACTCTTATACAAGTAGTCGAGCAGAATACCTCTATTTTAACAGAAGAAAAAAGAGCATAACACATTTTTACCCAAAAAGTAAAAAATAAATAAAGAGTAGAATGCATCTATGAATCAAAGATGATGAAATATTATTATATCATTTTTTAAGTTAATATATGTAAAACTTATATATATATATATATGTATATATATATATATAGGCGACGTGTTTGGTATCAGAGCAATGAAAAAAAAAAGGATAGTTGAGGTATAATTCTTTCATATGATTACTTATATTCTTGGTCTTAGTTCCGAGTTATTTAGAGTTTGAATTTGTGGTAAGTTTTGTGTTAGGTAGTAAGCCCAGGTATAGTCAAACATTTATAGGAAGTAATCCTAATCGGTTTGGAAGTAATCCTAATCGGTTTTAAACAGTTATGGAATTATTTTTTAGATCTACCTCTTCTTCTTCCTTTTCGAACGGTTCCACTATAAAATCTAGAGCAAATATTGTTAATACAAAAGAATGTGTTAGAAGATTTTTGGAGATTAGTTGATAACTAAAAAATTCCAAAACTTCACTGTATAATATCAAACCCTTTTAAAAATACTAAACTATTTACAAAAAATTTCTATGAAAAATTCTATTAAAAATAGCTACAAATAAATGCACATAACATTGGTTTAGGTAAGATTCAAACTCTTAAGCATATAAGGATTAAACACGTTAATCCTTGCTATTCTACATGATAGAAGAATCAATTCTTTGAGCCATTAAATCCAGTCTCTGTAATGGTCCTATCTTCGTAAATTTCTATCTAAATTTCTCTCTCACTTTGAGAGACCCAAACCACCTTCGATCACTTGTCCTCCAAGTCAAAACCCATGGTTATGAGATGCACGAAGGATCTATACTAGTTTCTATGATCTACTAAGTCCACTACAAAGCCATGAAAACTGCATTCAAAACAAAGGCCAAAATCCAAAGCATTAAAGGTGAAACCCTCCTTCAAATTGATCCAACCAGAGCAAATATGGTTGTCTCATGACCAATTAAATGGAAGGATATCACTCTTCCAAATGACTAGCTTCTTGAGAAGGATGCACCTCTACAAATAGACCGCCCTCAACTTCCTATAAAACGAAACACAAAATTAAGCTTAATTACCTAGCTAGTTCTAAGATGGAACTATTAAACTCAGCTTCGAAAGAACCCAAATTCATAGGTTCTCTGACACAAACTCAACATCTTCTATCTCTCGATATAGGTAGAAGTTTCAAAAATACCTTCTATCGTACATCTCCTTTATAACTAAAGAAGATACTCTATTTTTGATCTACTAAACACATGATTCCAAATAGCCAAATACACTTCAAGGATTACCTATGTGGTTTACTTCAGACAAAACCAATAACATAATCCTAAGCCTCCACATAATATTGATCTGCCTTATATTTCTCTATAAATCCCTGAGCCACCACAAAATACAAATTATCCTCCTGATTCATCGAGTTTCTTTGAAATAACATAAAATTTAATCAATGCTATTGAAAATATATCAAATTAATAAAAAGAACCATTCAAGATGATTTTTATGGTCCTCACAATAATTAAAAAAGAACATGGTTCTTCAAACACTTTCTTAACCATTGCCAAACTATACAAATAGAATTCTATAACTTTATTCAAAACGAAAAAGTTCAAATCCTGTTATTTGATTGGTTTGAAATCTATGCAATAATAATAATAATAATAATAATAATAATAATAATAATAATAATAATAATAATAATAATAATAATAATAATAATAATTTTCTTTCCAAAAGATAAATCTAGTAACCATTCGAAATAAAACTTGGCAAACTGATAAAGACACTGTTGAATCTAACCATCCTCCTCTTCAAAATATTACGACAACTTCTGGCAAAAACTCTCTTGAATTAAAACCTCTCTGTATATGAAAAGAAGATGAAGAAGCCAATATTAAAAATATTCTTATTCAAAATAACTTTACCAACATTCATCTAAATACAATTGGTTCACAAATTAGAAAACTAGATAAAAAAATCTACAATACAATTTTCCCAGCTTTCCAAAATCCTATAACCGTATCTCAAAACCCTAAAAATAATAATTACCCATATTCAAACCATTCCTATTTTTGAACCTTAGCCAACAAAATATCCAGAATGGAACAATTGAATTCCTCCAAACTATCAAAATCCACCTTATCCAAATTAATTTTGCTTCCTCATCCTCTAATTAGATCTATGTTCCTGACACTCCTAGAAAAAGGATTAAAAATAAAAACCCTCAGCTTTACATCTTCACCACAAAGTGAAGATGTTCCCTTAGAGGAACCAACCCTCTCTTGCCTTCATGAACACCATTCCTCTTCTAGAATTGTTGTTTTCAGAGGCACAACCCCTAACCTTAACCTTACAATTATACCAAAAATGATTGTCCAACCTAATTATAATGCCTTATCCCTCAATGAATTGAATCTTGATGGAATGTCAGAATAGCATATCCTTAACCTCTTTTAGCAAATGACCATGGTCGCAAATGCATACAAAACCCAATCTAGCACCGCTGACAAAGCCATAGCATAAATCCTCATTGTAGGGTTCTTTGGCCAACTTAAAGGATAGTGGGATTTTCATCTCACCCTTAATGAGTGAAACTTCATTCTTAATGCCATCAAGATGGATGAAGACAACAATATTACTTTTGAAAATGATAATGTCTATCAAGATGTTGCATCTCTGTTATTACGATCTTTCTTCACTTTGTTAGTGACCATTCACACCTTAAAGACAAAATGCTGAACTCCTTTCAAACCTTTGTTGCAAACATCTTAGTGGTTTCCAATGGTAAGAATACCTTTCTCACTTATGTTATGATTTGAGATGATTCTAACTAGCCTTTCCGAAAAGAAAAGTTCTTTGTTGGTCTTCCTCCTCTTCTTAGAGAAAAGGTTCTTAATAAAATCAAAGAGGCACATGGAAATCAAATCCCTTACTCTCAGTTTACCTATGGTGAACTTATCATCCTTACCTAAAAAGAAGATCTAAAAATTTGTCAAGAATTCAAACTTTAGAGACATTTCAAATGGAAAATGGACAAAAACAAATAAGAACTAGGTTCTTTTTGCAAATAATTTGACATTCTTAGGATATATAATAAAATCAAACCATGTAATAGATCTTGTAAACTTAAATATCTCACAAAACATCATCATAAGAAATCCTCAAAAAGACATTTACATGCTCCACAACCTATACAACAACTTCTTTACTACAAAACATCCTTGACCAGGGAAAGCAATCCCAATCTTCCTTTGAAAGACCTTCTAACAAAAATGTTACCTATTACAAATGTGGAAGAAAAGGAAAATCTCCATATTTTGCTGTATTAACACACAAATCCCTAACATAACCTGAATGAAGAAACCTTAAGGAAAACTCAAAACCTCCTTATTAAGCACTTGTTTGGATCTCAATCCTCTAAAACTGATTCTCAAAATGACGACCTTTATGAATTTGGCCTCTAGATTGATGAACTTGATTTGTAATCTTCCTCTTCTTTAGCTAAATAGGAGGATGAAGACTAAAACAAATTAATGTCCTTTCAAAGGAGCAAAACTTGAATTTGTTCAATATATTTATGATCCTCTTAGACAAAAGGAATACCTTGAGATACTTCTAGAATCTCTTGAGAAGGAAGAAGCTAGTTTTCCTCCATCAAAATTTCCAACCAAACCAACATTACTTATAACCTTAAAAAAAATCAAAACATTCTAACCCTACAACCTCTGAACTCTGACATGAGATTCAAGAAGTAAAAAATAATTAAAGCAACCCCAACAAAAATAGAAAAATTATAGTCAGATTATCCAATTTTTCCATTCAAAAACTATGGAAGAGTCCTCCAATTCCACGTAAGAAGGATAATGATTTTGATGCCCATTATTTCCAAAAACTACATGCTCTTGAATATATATATGTTTTAATGTTTTAAAAGAAATTACTTCTCAAAAATATGTCATTAACATCACACTAAATTTTTTTTAATGACTTTTAAATCAACATCGCAACCCTTTTTAATATTGGTGATGACCTTAATTGTATTAAGGACGGTATCATCCCAAAAATATTTCTCTCTCCTACTATAGAAAACATCTCTACATCAAATAGTTCTAGACTCAAAATCAAAAATAAATGTTAAGCTAGTATTATCTACTGCAACCTTTAAATTTAATCAACATATCTTGTAACTCCTAATATTAGTCACAATATAATCTTAGGAACACCCTTCATTAATCATATTACCATTTACTAAGTTAATCATGAGAGTATTTCTTTCGAAACCAATGGAGCAAATAATTCTCTTTCATTCCTTGAAATTCTCAAAACAAGGAATATAAGTCTTTAAAAGCCAAGTCCATTTATTAAAACTAAATTAACCTTCTAATTCAAAATAAATAATATGATCTTTATTTTCTCAAACAAGGAATTTCTCTAGCAAAAATTCAGAACCAATTAAGTTATAACACCATAAAAAAAGTCTACAATCTCCAAAAGCAAATCAAACAAGAAATTCGTTCTAATCTTCCTAACACCTTTTGCGAATGAAAATAATACCTTTTTGATCTAGCTTATGAAGATTCTTCCATTGAAAAGAATATTCCCACAAAATGTAGACTAGTACAAATGGTTGTTTACTTAGAAAATCATTGTAAAACTAAGATTTTAGATCTAGAAAATAAAAATCTAATATCAAAATCTCGTTCCACTTGGTCTTATGCAACATTCTATGTTAATAAGCAATCCAAAATTGAATGAGAAACTCTCCACCTCATCATAAATTACAAACCTTTAACCATTGCTCTCAAATGGATTAGATATCCTATTCCCAATTAAAGGGATATTCTCCAAAAACTCCAATTTTCTCTAATCTTCTCTAAATTTTATTTAAAATTAGTTTTCTAGCAAATCCAAATCTCATCTAAAAATCATTACAAAACTGCTTTCATTGTACCTTTTGTTCAGCTTCAATGGAAAGTTATGCCTTTCAAACTCAAGAATGCACCTTATGAGTTCCAAATAATTATGAATGATATCTTTAATCATTACTTAAATTTTTGTATTATTTTTATTAATGATTTCCTTGTATTCTCTTATTCCATTGATCAACATCTCAAACATCTTAGGATATTCATCTCCATCATCAAAAGAAATGGTTTTGTTGTATCAAAATCTAAGATATCTCTATTCTAAACTCGTATTAGGTTCTTAGGCCATTCCATATCATAAGGAACTATCACTCTAATTGAGAGATCTCTTAATTTTGCTTAAAAATATCCTGATAGGGTCCTTGCCAAAAATAATTATAAAGGTTTCTAGAAAGTATAAATTATGTCCTAGATTTATGTCCAAATGTTAATATATTAGCTAAACCACTCTATACTCGGCTTATGAAAAACCCAATCCCATGGACTCAAAAGCATATTGGGATTGTCAAACATATCAAAACATAGGTCCAAAATATTTAATGTATCCATCTTGCTGATCCAAAACTCCCTAAAATTGTTGAAACCGATGCCTCTGACATTAGTTGTGGTGGTATCCTTAAACAAGTCCAAAACCAACAAGAATATATTGTCCAATTCATTTATGTTCACTAGAATGATACCCAAAAAAATTACTCCACTATAAATAAAGATTTCATTTCCATTTTCCTTTGCATTCAAATGCTTCAGTTAGACCTTCTTATCCAAAATTTCCTTCTTATAATAGATTGTAAGTTTGCCAAAGAAGTTCAACAAAAAGATATCCAAAATATTACCTTAAAATAAATATTTACTAGATGGTAATAAATTTTCTTAGGTTTTGATTACAATATAGAGTTTATCATAGGAGACTCAAACTCCGTCCCGAATTTCTAATAAGAGAATTTTTCCAAGAAAAATTTCTAACATGGCTCTCAAAAAGAAGGGCAAACAACCTCTATCTAAAATTATGTCACAAAATCCTGTCAAATCTTTGTACGAGGCCATAATTAAAAATGTAGAAGACATGTCTTCCTCAAAAATGCATCCTCCTGAAAGACATCAAGATGCAAAAAATTGGGTAGAAACCCTTACAAAGTCCCCGAAGGCCCTCATAACACTTCAACAAATTTGCATATCCTGTCCCCCTCTATAATTATAATCTCTTCCTATAATTTGCAAATTGAGGAGGGTTCATCTTCTCAAAAACTCCATTCTCCAAAGTTGATTTCAAAACCCTATTCTACAAATCTAGCAATTTTACCAAATTCATCTTAAAAAAATTGTTTAAAAACATAATTTTTTTTGTTTTAATTTTTTTTTAACTATTTTCAAAAATTGCACTTCTAAATTATTATAAATTGTGAAGATGATTTCTGCTATCCTTCTTTCTTTACAAAAAATTTTCTTCGGTTGTTGTTTTAAACTATGGAATTTACACAAACCACAACCATATTACATGGTATTCATTGAATTTATTAGCTCTGCCTCCTTCAAACATTTTTCTCACCATGAATTTTTTAATGAATTGGCGTACTCTACTTGTAAAATCCACAAAGTCCTTCTACGCTCCAATTAGGGAAGAGATCTTGAGATCCTAGAATGATTCCCAGACTCACACAAAACCTCAAAAATATTCTCACTCACCTTCAATTACCTGGACTACCAACAGGCATGGTATAATACCTTCTCACAAAACGCCCAAAAAAGCTATTATTAGCTAATCTTTTACAAAAACTATACATCAAATAATCTACCTATCTAATTATCAAATGGTGTAAAGTTTTTGGATCCTTACATGAAATTCTACCCCGAGGTATTTGAGGCCCTAGATTATTTCAAAACCCTTTTCTACCCTAGTCTTAAAGAAAAACAATTACCACTGTTGTTCCATTTTTGTTCCAAGTTTTTCTGTCCTTGGGTTTTCTCTTGAACAGTTGAACATATAAATATTGATGGAATCCGTACCATCATTTGTCATTTCAAGGTCAAATGGTGTAACAAATTCTAATCATTTGAAAAAAATTCAAAATAACTCATCTAAATCTGGGCCAAAACACAAAAGCTAGTCAAACCAATATCCTAGGATCCTCTTGATTCCTCTCAAACTCAATTCATTGCATAAAAGTCACTTATAATAGTATGAATTGCTACAGCTAAATCCCATCTCTCTACCTTGAGTCAAACCCTTTCGTCCCATAACAAATCATCCTCATCATCATCCTTTAAACCTGTTATTGATTATGATGTTGAAAACAAAGATGCCTATTATGGAATAGTTCCCTGATCACAAGCATGTTATTTATTATGATAAAACAACAATGGAAAATGTGCCCCCACAAGACACACTAGTCAAAAAAGCATATAACAATCATTGTAGTACTAGAAAGCAAAAAGTAGAAAGGATAGAGCATCTTTCAAAATTTGAACTTTCTTAAACAAGATGACAAGTTACCTCAAACAACACAACTTTCGGTGTATTCCCTTAGATTTGATTCTACTCTAAAGGTCTAAAGCTACAATGTTGATGTCTTCATTCTCCAGACTATAAATTAAGGACTCAAAGATCATTATGGATCATCAGCTTTTAATCAAAGCTTTATCACATATGTTGTAATCTTCCTTCTCTCAAGCATTATAATAATCTTGTATTTTAAAATATCATAGATCTCATGTGTTAAGCATCATCTACATTACAATCTCAAATACTTTTGTACTTTCCTCACTACTAATAAAATAAAAGTTTCCTTATGTTGCTTTCTTGTTTCATTACTTTTTCGTTTATGTTTTCTAGCAACACTTCTTAGAGTATATTTGTCATGACCCTTCTTTAGAGTATATTTGACATGACTATTCAAAAAGTGAGTTGAAGATTGCAAGTTAAAAACTAAAGTCTTTCTTGGCTTGATATTAAAGTTACTTGAACAACTCTATGTTATGATCTTTTTAGCTTAATAAGTTTTGTCAATATCTAAGTATTATTAAAATTTGTAAAACTAGTTTTTTAGGGATTTTTTTTTAGCTTAGCTCATTTTTTAAGTTATAAATTAATTTATTCATAATTTTTTTTCATAAATCATATAAGTGTGAATATAAAATAAACATTAAATTTTAAGATATTTATATATTTTGTCTATAATACCATATTCTTTTAAAAACATAAATTATTTAGGATATTTAGTTGTGGAGATACATTTTCCTTAGTTTGATGTTTTATTATATCCTTTGAATAATTTCAAACCCTATTTATATATTTGAAATATTTTGTTTAGGATTTCTTATTTTTTTTCTTGTAGTTTTGTGCCCCTATGAGACTTGCAAGCCATTTTTGGTATCTAAAATCTTTTGATACTCTTATTTTATTTGGATATATGAATTTCCAAGCTTGAAAGAAAAGGGTAAGACAAATATAGTTGATGAGCAGTCCATAAAAATTTTTAATTCTCGAAAGGAGATAAGAGATGACCCCAAACCTGGTGAGGGTTTGCATCATAAGGTAAAACCTTATCAATCTCACATCTCATTTCCCCAAAGGTTGAAATAATAGAAATTAAATATAAAATTTTCTAAGTTTTCCGAAAATTTTAAAAAATTACATATAAACATTCCATTTGCTGATGCTTTAATCTAAATGCCTAGTTATGGTAAATTTTTAAAGGAAATTTTAGCTCACAAAAGGAAACTAGAGGATTGTGAGATCATTAGAATTAATGTGGAGTGTTCTACTGTGCTCCAAAACAAACTACCACCTAAGCTAAAAGATCTAGGGAGTTTTACTATTCCTTGTAATATCGGTAGTTTACATTTTGATAAGGTTCTTTGTGATCTTGGTGCAAGCATTAACCTCATGCCCTTTTCCATTTTTAGGAAGCTTGGATTAGGTGAACCAAAGGGCACAAACATATCTCTCCAACTGGTGGATCAATCAATCAAGTATCCGCGTGGTATTATTGAAGATTTGCTGGTAAAAGTTGAAAAGTTCATCTTTCCTATGGACTTTGTCATTCTAGAAATGGAAGAGGACCATGAGGTACCTCTAATTCTAGGGAGACAATTTTTGGCCACAGGTAGAAATCTTATTGATGTTCATAAGAGTAAACTAATTTTGAGGATTAATATAACACCCTAATTTTTACTACTGAAAATTTTTGTTTTGCAATGGAAGTGACTAAGTAAAATAGTGGGGG
Organism: Tamarix chinensis; assembly: GCA_030549775.1. Lineage (NCBI taxonomy): Eukaryota > Viridiplantae > Streptophyta > Magnoliopsida > Caryophyllales > Tamaricaceae > Tamarix > Tamarix chinensis. The sequence continues at coordinate 38,929,845 of CM060174.1, forward strand.
TTACCATCGTGATTGACATAATTCTAGTTTATGCAACCATGCTTACATCAATCACACGTCTAAAACATTTAAGGTAATACTAGGAAATTAGAAAATAAAAGCACATTTATAGTACAATACCGAGTTTGGAGTTTAACTCTATGTTTTACAATATAAAATCCAAAAGGAGGATACTATGGATTAAGAGTCCAAAATGGGTATCTAGTTAAATATATAATCCGGCTAACATATACTCTTCACCCGACCCCAATATAGATGGAGCCACTCATCCCCACATATAGCGTTATAGGCTGCAAAGTCATCTATTTGATCCTCTGAGACCTGCACATAAGATCCAAGGCCTGCTACTCGTGGGAATGAGCAGCACTCATAAAGTGAGTAGTCAGTACTCTATGTACAGAGTAAAGGAATAATACTATCGAAAAAGGAATAAAAATAGCACATGCTTCCACATTAGATAATAAAGGAATATAACCAAGTAAAAGAAACATCTCATAAGACATATTATGATCAAGATACTTTTATTAAATATAGTTTATTTTTATTCTTTTATATAAGTTGAGCGCAAGAACCCCACTATTCTTAAACCGATCGAACGGTCTAAAACTGTTAGGGACAACACACCTGAGTCACTATTCTTTCCGGTGGAATGGAGGTTAAAAACATCTCTTTGGGATAGAACACTCTCGAGCCACTATTTTAACCAGTGGAACAGGAATACATATACATATAGAAAACACATCACTTTGGTCCTGAATCACATATTCTTCCACTATAAATCATTATTGTATTTTCCATAGGTTATGAAGATATATCTCATTTCACGATGAGTAGGGACCCCACTATTCTAAAACCGGTGGAACGGTTTGAAACTCTCGGGGACAACACACCCGAGCCACTATTCTTTCCGGTTGAACGGAGATTAAAAACATCCTTTTGGGGTAGAACGCTCCCAAGCCACTATTATCCCCAGTGGAATAGGCTATATATATATATATATAGAAAAATAAATCACTATAGCCCTACTCACGTGCTCTTTCACTTTAAATGATTAGCATATTATTCAAGATTGATTCTCAGGCATTATGACATAGTCAAAACATATATACATATAGCATAGTTCTAAGTCCTTAAGTCTTTTCAAACCCTAATTTCATTCTCCCATGTTGATTCTTCTACACAAATTATATTATGTCATCTCCCAAATTCCATAATTAGTATCATACCCAAAATGTACAACCTAATTTCCATAAGTTTGCTTTAATAATATCATCCCAATATATTAATCACTAAAGCTTCTAAGCTAAAATTCCATAGAATTGTTAATACACTTCCCATGAAATTTCATGATTTCTAATTCCAATAGATAACCTCTAAATCCTGAACATGGAATAATGATATTAACATTTCAAGATAGCTTGCCCCAAATTTACTATTAAACATGTAAGAATCCCAAATAACGATAATCTTCCCATGAATTACTCAAGCTATTATTGTCATAATTTAAACATCATAACACATAAATTACCAAAACTTCCTTATTATCCCATAATGACCACGTTACCCTTTAAGCACAATTAAAACCTTTATTTTATAAAATCTTATACCTTCCACACATATTATTTTTCCAAGCCCCCATTTATCATCATAACTCATGAGAATCCTTTAGTCTATTTACCACAACTCATTCAACCCATATTTTATGCCATATGATATATTTCCACGAATATGACATTTTCATCATTCAACCCATATTTCATAACATAAGATGTTTTTTCACAAATAGGACCATATCATCATTTAACCCATATTTCATATCATAAGATATATTTTCATAAATATGATATTATCATCATTCAACCCACATTTCATGCCATAAGATATATTTTCACAAATATGACATTATCATCACGGATTATAACATAATGATACCTCTTACCAATTCTTACTTTCTTTCAACATAACATTCATATCATCATAAAATATCAATATCAACACATGTTGCATCATGTAAAAACAATATCATGAATAACACATATAACCATACAAGCTAATACCATCAAAATCTCTAAACATTGAATAGTATCCTTACTACCTAGGACACTGGTGTAACACCCCCAAAATTCACTACTGAAAAATTTCGTTTTATTTAAAACAAATAGCAGAAGCAAAATATAAAACGGTGAATTTCGGGGATATTACCGCCACACTTAGTACCAGACCGGTTCACTCATACCGTTCCAGTACCAAGTGCTAAGGCTAAAAGAATGAGATACACTTTGCTAGATTTCCAAAACATGTTTAGATTAGAGTAGCGCGATACACTTTACAAAATTAGAATCCACCAGTAATGATTACAAAAACAAGGAATACATTAAAACCAGAAAGTTAAAGCAAAGGGAGAACCCTAAAATTCGGATGATTCCTTACTCTCTTTCCCGTTGCCCACTTGAGTAGCATCTGAAATTGGACCTGCAAGGGACACTGCCCATTGAATAGGTAGGGGCCCCACGAATGGAACCCTTCAGTACTACGGTACTGAGTAACCCTTTAAAGTCACACTTAAAAGCAGGCCCGTAATGTCACACATAATACAAAACTACATGCATATATAACAAGACGTGTATATATAACATTCACATAATCAACAATCACATCAGATATCAATAGGTAGTGATGAACAATCGATACTTTTGGCCTTACGCCATGTCATAGTGCAATATCAATACATTTGGGCCTTAAGCCATTAGTCCATCATTATTCAATCAATCTCATATTTTATATCCATGTGAGCGCGAGAACCTCACTATTATAGCCGGTGGATCGGTCACTTGTAGGGCAGAACGCACCTAACCACTATTATATGCCGGTGGATCGGTCTCCAAGGCAAAACGCTCCTGGCCACTATTATTCGTCGGTGGACCGGTTTGGCTCCGACTCACATGGAGTTCCACTATAAGTGATTAGTATTTTTCCATAACTTTATTTACATACATAACTGGTTTTATTGAGCTCGGGACTCCCACTATTATTGCCGGTGGATCTGAATATATATCAACATCATCCAGGGCAACACGCTCCTGGGCCACTATTATATCCGGTGGATCGGTACTCATAATCACTTGCCAGGGCAACACGCTCCTAGGCCACTATTGTAATCGGTGGATTGGTAATCAATATCATAATTCAACTGGGCCTGGCTCATAATCTTTCACTTTCATGATTAGTATTTTTCCTTTCTTTAATCAACACAACAAATCCATTTATTTGCCTCGGATGGGAGATCAAGAACCCGGGACACAAAGGTACACCGGTGCATACAAGCTACTTAGCACCCGTCAACCATGAACCCAAGGACGCAAAGGTACCCTGGTCGTACTGGTGCATACAGCTACTCAGTACCCTTCCGACAAGGACACTTAATCCATAAGTATGCATACCCCCTAACTAGGTCCGTAGAGCTAGATAGAGTAAGATATAGGGCCTGGCTGGGGCACAAAGGCACACCAGTGAATACCAGAATAATCGTGGACTAAACCACGTCTTTAGGGTGGCGACCCCTAAAGAGTCACCATTCCCGATCTCGAGGTCTTTTACTTTAAGTATTAGTGTCTTAATTAAAGTGATCACGAAAAGCACAATAATCAGATACTTATTCACTTTCAATCGTTCTAATATCATTAGTCATTTCTTATTCAGGCGGTCATCCAAGATAACATAGAGAAATCATTAAGGCCATCATGATCTCATATAATTCCGAATTAGGATTCGTTCTCGTAATACTTACTAATTATCAAATACTCTTACCTTGCTAATCAGCGTTATTTGAGTCATATTATAAAATTCCACAATCACAACGACATGTTAGGTACAAATTACTCTTTTACCCCTTACTTATATAATTGTTAAGTCATCCCTTCCTTACTTGACAAATTACCATATTATCCTTAAGGTTGCATAATTATCAAATTACCCCTTGCTCAGTTTATGTTACTAAGTTATCTTTTACGCTTTTTAAATCACCATTCACCCTTCATAATTGTTAACCTTAACATATTTCCCTTTTGGTTGGTTAAATTACCGCATTGCCCTTCTCCTTTGTTATAATTACTAAATTGCCCTTGAGTCGGATAAATTACCAAATTACCCTCCTTCATTATCATAATCACCATTTTACCCCTTAGTTGGTTAAATAATTACCAATTTACCCTTTAGTTGGTTCAATTACCAAAGCACCCCTTTAGTTGGATAAATTACCAAATTACCCTTCTCCTTTACCATAATTACCATTTTACCCCTTTCAATTATTACAATTTCCATTTACCCTTTTCAACTATTATAAATCTGAATTACCCTTCTTTATAATTATACTTACCAATTTACCCTTCTCCATATTCATAATTATTAATTTTCCCCTTTTCCATAATTATATTTACCCATTTACACCTCTCTATTATTATAATTACTATATTGCCCTTCTCTATTATTGAAATTACCATAATACCCTTTTTGTTGGTTAATTTACCAAATTACCCTTCTCTATTATAATTATCCAATTGCCCCCTTATGATCATAATTTAATTACCAAATTATCCTCCATTATTATCATAACTACCAAGTTGCCCCTTACTTCCAAGTTTGCCATAAATATCCTTTTATTTACAAAATTACCCTTCTACCCCTTACTTCCAAATTACCACAATATCCTTTTATTTACAAAATTACCACAATACACTTTTACTAATAAAATTACCATATTACCCCTTTTACTTTGCAAATTACTATTTTACCCTTTTACATCCAAAATTACCATTTTTTATCTTTTCTTACAAAATTACCATTTTTTCCTTTTTCAAAATTACCATATTACCCCCTTTACTCCCAAAATTACCATAATACCCCTTACTTATAAAATTACCATTTCGCCATTCACTTATAAAATTACCATATTACCATTTACTTATAAAATTACTATTTTGCCCCTCTACCTCCAAAATTACCATAATGCCCCTATCTTCTGTAATTACCACAATACCCCTTTTTACTTGTAAAATTACCATATTACCCTTATCCTTCAAAATTGCTACTTTACCCCCTTCATTACTCCACTTTTATTAAATTATCATTACTACATGGAATAATAATATTAATACTCCATTAACAATACCCAACTCTACCAACTATTATATTTTAACATAATACATATTAGCACCTACAAATATTAGGCCATAATCTAACACAAGGAATATTACAAAAATGCCCCTAGGACTCACAATAACATGGTTCATGCATACATGGTCACAATAACATAAAATAACATGGATAATTGATTAACACTTTCATTAATAATCAAATTCTTCCCTTAGGCAACATTTCCACACATATCACATAAAAGAGCATACTTTCCTTTTTTATTAAAGAATACAAGCAAACATATAATTTATATTAACAACCGTATATCAACCATAATAACATATTAAAATTCCTAATGTGTAAACATACGTTTATCATGCGTTTAAGTGGGGTTTAACGATTACCTTAATTCCCCGCAAAATTTGAATCTTACCGGTATCCCGGTTAAAGATTCAAGCTTTGATTAGAAAAATCAATACCTAAAAATAATATCAATATTTATTAGAAATAAGAAAATCAAGATATAAGACTTTATAAATTTTTCTTAAGGAAATAATTAATTTAAATATTATAATACCTTAAAATTTTTAATAAAAATGGCCAATAAATGTAGGAACTCATGCTGCATATGCAGCATGAGCTGCATGCAAAAATAAAAGGAGGAAAGGCTCGAAGAGAGGGTGATGGGAGAAAAGATGGTTATTTTCGGGTTAGGGTATTTGGGCTAGGAAAGAAGGTAGATGGGGGAGGTTTGGAGGTAAGGGGATGGTGCAGGAGTGAAGAGGCACTACCACGGAAAGGGGTTTTAATAACGGTTATTTTATAGTTTTAATAACGGTTTTCAACCGTTATTGAATCGCCCGTTATTAAATCTTTAATAACGGTTCATAACCGTTATGAAAAATACACAAAAACCCGCGAATATGTGCGAAAACTGGAGTTTTAATAACGGGTTTTAAGTAAAAACCGTTATTAAAACTCCAGGTTTTAATAACGGTTCTTATTAAAACCGTTATTAAAAACAGAATTTTTAATAACGGTTCTTATGAAAACTGTTATTAAAACCTACGTTTTAATAACGGTTTTCATCATAACCGTTATTAAAACAAGGTTTTAATAACGGTTTTCATAAGAACCGTTATTAAAACTCCTATTTTTTCGCAGTTTTTGCAATTTTGTTCCTGCCCACATACACATTTGTATGTTCAAATAATTACCAAATCTGCATTGTAAAACAACATCAATTGATAACAAATCTACATTGTAAAACAACATCAATTGATAACAAATCTGCATTGTAAAACAACATCAATTGATAACAAATCTGCAATCACACCATAATTTCAATCAATCCCTTGTTAATACACCGGACATATATACTCAAGAATCAAAATTAGTAGGCATACCACAACTTGGTAGCTCTACACCCCAAAGCAAAATGTTTTAAGGTTTTCAAAGAAGACTTAAAGACATAGACAAAATACAAACATGTAGCTCATCTTCTTCACTCGAACCCTTAAAAACTGGAATTTCATCATCATCATCTAAGTTCCTTTGTCTTGAAAATCTGGTTCCAGTAGCTCTTTGGAGGTACCTAATTACACGGAATTGGCATAATTACAGTAAGAAAAGGCCCTAAAAATAAGAAACATAACAAAAAAACCTCAATTTAGAGGCCAAAATAGCCTTTTTTTTAGGCTCCGATATTGCCCAAACCGGCTAAACCGATTTGCCACGTTGTAGATCTCAAAAAAATACCCAAAATAGCCTCCTAGATCACCTAAATCCGAGGTCCCATGAAAAAGTTATGACCCTCCAAAGTTACGAGAGGTGAATCTAGCTCTAAATAGCCTCAATAATGTCTTCTCTTTTGCTTATTATGGTTGTAGCTCTAAATAATGTTGAATCTATATTCTCCATACAAACAAATACAACAATAATATGTAAAGGTCTCGGCCAACACATGTATTTGTTAATATATAACAACAACGCAACAAATTCAACAACAAACAGAAAAATTTTCAACCAACACATTCAACAACACATTTTCGAACGAAACCCTGGCGACATGAATTTATATAAGTAGATAAAAAGTTACGAGAGGAATAACAAACACATACATAAAGTGAGCTAGCTACAAACATGATGGTGAGAATGTTGAGAGAGGCAAGGGATTCAAACACGACGGTGCAAGGGTTTGCAATGGCAGAGGCGTGGTGGAGAGTTGGCGGTGCGAGGGTTTGCAAGGAGAAGGAGAGAAAGTGAACGAAGGTGCAGAGAATCTGAAAATTTTGGCACGAAACAGAACTGAATTGAATGAAATATAAGTTTGATTTTGGGGTTTTAATAACGGTTCTTTCAAGAACCGTTATTAAAAGAGGTTTTAATAACGGTTCTCTCAGGAACCGTTATTAAAACTTTCAGACTTTTAATAACAGTTCCTGAAAGAACCGTTATTAAAACCTCTTTTAATAACGGTTCTTGAAAGAACCGTTATTAAAACATCCGTGTAAATTTTAACATTGCCCTTTTAATAACGGTTTTTACTATAACCGTTATCAAAACTATCCCGCCCATAAATTTTCACGCATTTGACAACGGTTTTCGAACTACCGTTATTAATGTCCCGTTATTATTTCCAGTTTTCGTAGTAGTGAGGGGGTGTAGGTGGATGTTGGGGATGGGTTATTGGCGGCCAAGGGTGGCTGAGGCGGCGGCGGTGAGGTGGCGAAAGTGGCTGCTGAAGTGGGTCGAGGTGGAAGGGCTGAGAAGGAAGGAAAAGTGGAGGGAAAAATAGAGGGGTGCAAGGGTTGTTTTCAACCAACTAAGGCATGGCAGTGGTAGAGGGGGTTGCAGGGTCTTGAATGGTGGCTTGGGTGGCTGAAGAGGCGGCCGGAAGGCGGCGATCAGTGGCGTTACAGGTGGGCTGTCGAGAAGGGTAAAAAATCGGGAGAAAAAGAAGAGGAGAGGAAGAGGGAGTTGCGGGGTGGCTTGGATGGTGTTGGGGCGGTGCAGGGAGGTAGTAGACGGTAGCAGAAGGTGGCTTAGGGGGTCCAGTTCGGCGGTGTATGTGGCGGAGGGTGGCGGTGGAGCAAAACAGGGGAAAATGGGAGAGGAAGATAATGAGAGAGAAGGGAGGATCGGGGGATAAGGCTTGACAATAATGGGGAAAGGAAAAAGGACTGAAAGGGAGAAGAAAAAGAAGAGGATGGGTAGGGGGGATAGGTGGCGTCGGGAGGCAGTGTTTAGGGTCGCAGAGGTGGTGGTAGGGTGGCAGGGGGAGGTTGATGAAGAGGGGTAAGGGGAGCCATGCGGGACGGGGTGCATGGCTACCTAGTTCTAATTTGGTGAAAAAAATACAGGGGAGAGAGAGAGAGAGAGAGAGAGAGAGAGAGAGAGAGAGAGAGTCGTAGGTGGTGACAGTAGTTGCAGGGGCGGTGGCCGGCGTCTCGGTGGTCGGGCATGGCGGCAAGTTTGGCGATGAGGACTGGTCGGGGTCTCGGGGTGATCGAAGGAGAAAGAAAGAAGGGAGAGGGAGGGAGACCAGACCGGTCTGGCGTAGGGAAAAGAAAAAAAAGCTGGGCTGGTCCAAGGTGAAGGGAAGAAAGAGAAAAAAAGAAGAGAGGGTCTAGGCTATGCATGGTTGGGGCAAGGGGAAGAATGGGCCGCTGGCCCAGGCGCAAGGAGGGGCGCAAGCCTGGCAGCCCGAGCCAGGGAAAGGAAAAAAAAAAGAAAAAGAAAGGAAGGAGGAAAAGGAGAAAAAGAAAAAGAAGGAAAAATAGAAAATAGGGAAAAATAATTTAATTTAATTTAGAAAATAATAAAATATAATATTTTGATAAATTATTTAATTTAATAATTTAATTCAATATAATTAAATATATTGGCTCAAAAAGGATAATTTTAGTAAAATATTAGTTTGAAAAATTATTTAAATAAAAATGATATGATAAAATAACAAAATATTTATTTTTAATTTATTATAAACTCCTATCCACATTTACATACTCAAAAATCCATAAAATAATTACACTAAATAATTTTAAAAGCTAATTTTTTTCAAATAATAGCTATTTATTAAATTAATAGTTTCCTAAAATTTTGGGGGATTACAACTGGGCTCTAAGCATACAAATCCTAGACATCCTCATCCAAAGCTACTAGAATACCACTAACAAAAATAATAAAATTTATCGTTAAGCTTGAGGATTTAAATCGAAGGAGAATTCAAGGTAAAGAGGGTAATAATAGGTATAACCATAGTTAAATGGGAGCTTGAGATGTGTGGATGTGTAGAGGATTGTGTGGTGCATCTATGGTTAAATTTCGGTGGTGTTTGGTTAAGGTTTGGGGTGAAATAGGAAAGAATGAGGTTGCATGACTGTGCAGCAGGCGATGCATCTTTTGGTTCAGAGAAACAAGGTGCATGGCCAGGTATTGCAAAATTTACACGGTTTTGTAGAAAAAGGCCGAGAGGAAAATTTATGCGCACTCAAATAGTGTAGGGGTTGCATGGTTGCGTAGTAGGGAATCTAAGCATTGCACTCTCGTGTAGTAGGTGGTGCACCAACCATGCACTCTACAACACTGCAACACATGAGAGAAAGAAGAAAGAAAAAGAGGCGGCGGTCGGCAATGATGGCCTACGACAGTGAGGGGAAATGTTGGGGTGACCTTGGTGGTTGGTCCATCGGCCAAATGGCGACGAGTGGTGGCTAAGGTGGTGAACAGTGGTGCAAAAGCCAAAAATAGGAAGAGGAAGGAGAAGAAGAAGAAGAAAAGGGAGAAGGAGGAATAGAGAAGTAAGAGAGAGCTGGATAATATCGCTTTGACACAAATATGTGTTGAGAGATGCAAAACTAAAGAGAAATAAGGAAACTATAAGGTAGATATATGTGTGTGTGTGTGTGTGTGTGTGAGAGAGAGAGAGAGAGAGAGAGAGAGAGAGAGAGAGAGTCGAGAAAGAAGAAGGAGAATAGGGAGGTATGCGAGGGGGATGATAGTGATGGTACAACTGCAAGTGGATGATGATGGTGATGGTTGCAGAGGATAGTTAGGGTAAAGTAGTAGCTAAAAGTTGGGGGTGGTGATGGTTGACGTAAATGTTGCATGAGAAGGGAAAATGACAGGGGAAGATGGGTGTGTGTGGAGTGTATGATGGTTGTGTCGTCAAGCAGGGATAAAGGTGCAGAAGGAGAAGGATAAAAAGAAGAAAGGAGGTAAAGTGATAAGTGATAGATGCAAAAAGGTGATGGTGCAAGTTGCATAGATTCAAAAGTTGTAGCTCAAGTTTGGCGGGAAGAAAAGAAGAAGGAAAAATAAAAGGAAAGAAAATGAAAAAAGAAAGCAAAAGAAAAGAGGAGGGTTGGGGGGATTAGTTTAGGGTTATTTTAGATTAGCTAAAGATAATTAGGATTAGCATAAATTATAGTAGGTTTTGACCTTGGTTTACAAATTACAGTTTAACAAAGTAAAGGTTTCGGAATTGATTAAAATTTCGGGATTAAGAAGTTAGGTTAAGTATAACATTGGGATTAGGCTAAGAAAATTCTTGGAGTATTAAAAATAATGATGAAAAAAATTATTTTTAATGTATTTGACAACATGAAATGCCCTCACAAAAAAGATACCTATTTATGCATTGATTTTATTGATAAGTGCATTATTGAGTATTTTAAGGTGAACATATCAGATGACCCATTAGAAGCATGTCTCACGAATGGACTTGGTGAGCATAAGGAAGACGAAAACCTTATAAAATAAAACCACTATTTAGAGGTGTCTCTTTCATATCCTAGATTTTCAAGGCCACCAATTAGAGGCTTGAAGCGTGATGAGATAAAAAAATTAAAACCCTCCATCGAAGAGCCTCCTCATCATGAGCTCAAACCTATCCCCTCTCATTTGAAACATGTGTTTTTAGATGGTTCTACTTCTCTTCCAATGATTATTTCCTCGTCTTTGAGTAGGTTGATGGAAGAGAAGCTAGTGATGGTATTGAAAGAGCTCAAAAGAGCTTTTGGGTGGACCATTGTAGCCTTAAAAGGAATTATTCCATCTATATGCATGCATACAATTCTGATGGAGGTGGGTCGTAAGTAAGTGGTGCAACCTCAACTATGACTTAATCTCACAATGCAAGAAGTGGTGAAAAAAGAGGTGATAAATTTGCTTGATGCAGGCATAATTTATCTTATATCTGACGGTGCGTGGGTTAGTTTATTCTAGGTGGTACCTAAAAAAGGGGTATTACTATTGTGGCTAATGAAAAGAATGAATTGATCTCTGCATGTACCATAATAGGCTAGCGTGTTTGTATGGATTGTAGATGAGTAAATGATTCCACTTAAAAAGTCCATTACCCTCTTCCCTTCATTGATCAAATAATAGAGAAACTGGCATGCCACAAATTCTATTGTTTCCTAGATGGGTATTCGGGCTACATACAAATCCTTATTACACCTGAGGATCAAGGAAAAAAATATTCACATGTCCTTGAGGTATGTTTACATACGAGAGAATGCCTTTTGGATTACATAATGCTCTAGCTACTTTTCAGATATGTATGATGGCAATTTTTTGCGATATGGTAGAGGATTTCATAGAAATTTTCATGGATGATTTTTCCATGTTTGGATGTTCTTTTGATGGATGCCTAAATAATTTGGATAATGTCTTGAAAAGATGTGAAGACATAAATTTAGTCCTTAATTGGGAAAAATGTCATTTTATGGTCTAAGAGGGGATTGTTCTGGGTTACAAAATCTCTAACAAGGGGATTGAAGTTGATAAGGCAAAAATTGAAGTAATTAAAAAACTTCCCTCTCCCTCTACTATTAAAGGTGTCAAGAGTTTTTTGGGGCATGCTGGCTTTTATTGAAGGTGCATTAAAGACTTCTCAAAAATAGCTAAGCCTCTATGTGAGTTTCTTGTTAAAGATGCTACCTTTATTTATTTTTTCTAATGAGTGCTTGCATGCATTCAATACATTCAAAGAAAAGTTGATTAGTGCACCTATTATAGCATTTCTTGATTGGAATTTGCCCTTTCAATTAATGTGCAATGCAAGTAATTTTTTTTATTGGTGAAGTACTAGGTCAAAGGAAAGATAAACTTTTTCGAACCATTTACTATGCTAGTAGAATTTTGAATTCTGCACAACAGAATTATGCCACCACTGAAAAAGAATTGTTGGCCATAGTATTTGTATTTGATAATTTTTATTCTTAATTATTGTTGTATAAAGTCATTGTTTACACCGACCACTCTGCATTAAAGTACTTGTTTTCTAAAAAGGATGCTAAGGCTAGGATAATAAGATGGATATTGTTGCTCCAAGAATTCGACTTGGTGATCAAAGATAAAAATGGGAATGAAAATAGTGTTGTAGATCATCTCTCACGACTTCTCTAATCTGTTAGAGAAGAGCCAACCAATTCCATAAATGAATAATTTCCAGATGAGTGCCTTTATAACATTTAAATCACGCCTACTTCATGATATGCTGATATAGCCAATTATTTCTTGGCAGATAACATCTAACCCACTCATCTTTGATATCGCCACAGATGGAAGTTTCTTTCTGAGGTAAAGTATTATTTTTGGGATGATCCGTACCTATTTAGAATTTATGTTGATCAAGTAATTTGGAGGTGTGTGAATGATAAGGAGATTTATTCTATCCTAGAACATTATTATAGTAAGGAGGTTGGAGGTCACTTTAGACCAAATAGGACCGTAGCTAAGTTTTTATAATGTGGCTTTTATTAGCATAATATTTTTAAGGATTCTCACACCTTTGTTTTTGCTTGTGATAGGTGTTAAAGGATTGGGAATATCATGGTTTGTGAGTTATTTGACATTTAGGTACCGTTCCCTTGTTTTTTTGGTAATGAGTATATCCTTAAGGCTGTGGACTATGTGTCCAAGTGGGTAAAAGCTGTGGCACTTCCCATGAATGATGCCAAGGTGGTTGTTAAATTCTTGAAACAAAATATTTTCACGCGATTTGGCACACCTAGACCTATCATTAGCGATGGAGAGAAGCATTTTGCAATCAATAATTTCAATCCCTCCTGGCTAATTATAGAGTCATACATGAAGTGGAAACTCCCTATCATCCTCAAACAAGTGGTCAAGTCATAGTAACCAATAGGGAGATTAAATAGATTTTAGAGAAAATCATAGGTGTATCTCGAAAGGATTGGTCTATCCAATGAGATGATGCGGTTTGGGCTTATAGAACAACATATAAAAATTTGATTAGGATGTCCCCCTACCATTTGTGTATGGGAAGGCATGCCATTTCTCGATCAAACTTGAACATAAATCATATTGGGCATTAAAATTTCTAAATTTTAATTTAATTTATGTAGGTAAGCATAGGAAACTTCAGCTGAACGATATGAATGAGTTTGGTTTTGATGTGTATGAGAATGCAACATAGCAAGAAGTTACACAATAAGCATATTTCAAAGCGTGATTTTTCAAGGGATAGCATATGATTCTCTTTAAGTCTAGGTTGAGGCTTTTCCATGGAAAGTTGAAATCCTGATGGTCCGGTCCATTCTTAGTTGTAAACTTATATCCCTCTAGTGCAGTGGAAATTTTGCATCTTGAAAAAGGAACATCCATCGTTAACGGTCAACGATTAATACCATATAATGGTGGTGGTGTTGAACAACTCAATATCGGTATTCTCTTAACAAACAAAAATTAGACATGAGGGAGTCGAGCTAATGACTTTAAATAAGCACTTCTTAGGACGCAACCCAAGTTTACGCTTTCATTCACCTAGTTTTTTTTTAATTTTGATTTTTGTGGCTCATACTGACTCATAGATATTTTGTGTTTATATTGATCTAAGTGATGAATTCACAAAGAGGATGATGTGGTTTCTAAATAATAACAATAAAAGGAAGGAGAAAAATGAAGAAACCAAAAAAGAAAAAAAAGTCTAAGTATTCAAGAGCTGGGATATTTTAGAATTTAAGAATTAATTGTAGGTAACCTGTATCCAAGGTTTATTCTCCATTTACAAAATGTGAGGCTTTTGATTTCTCAACCACAATTGTAGATTACTCATGGCTCCAAAGCGATCCAGAACTAGCAAGGGGCATTTTACCACTACTGCACCACCACCCACTAAGTAAATATGGTTTGTGAGTTCCTCTCTTCCCTTTTACCTTGTGAGCACATTGGGGACAATGTGAATTATAAGCGTGGGAGAGATATTGTGGGGCTACATTTTCCTTTTCCTGTGTTTCTTCCATCATATTTATAATTATGCATTTCTTGTGTTTTAAAAAAAATTAGATTAAAAAAAATTAAAATTTTAAAATTAGAAATAAAAAAAAGAGTAATAAAAGTGAGAAATGATCTTTTAATAATGATAATAGAAGGTTGTTTAACATAATGTTGCAATAATTTGAGTTCACTTGTTGAGACCCCTTAACATTTTCTTAAAAATGATTTTGATCTTTTGAGCTTAAATGTTTGGTTGCATTCTTAAGGGACGAGTGTAATTGTATTAGTGAAATTGAGGGTCATATATGTATTGAGACTTTTCTATGGTTCATTGCAAAATAACTAATGTGGTGACTTGTTCTATGATTTAAAGGATTAGAACTGGCATTTTTATTTTAACCTTGCGAGATTTTGAGCCTAAATGACCGATTCATCCAAAAGAAGTCTTTATATTTTTCTTGTGTGTGATGTCCCGCTATAGCTTGTGAAACTAGAACTTGCAATGATTTTTTTTCAAATTTACATATGACTTATGATACGCATTAAGATGATAGAGGCATGATTTCTTTTCTTATAAAATCTACATTAGCCAAATATCCTAACCTTGACATTTTATCCTTTGATAACCCTTTTGAGCTTTTGGCTTATTTTGTTGATATAACTACACTTGTAACTTTTATCCGTGTATCCCTACCTTATTCTATAGCTAGTGGGGTGATGAGTATATTGAGAATAAAGGTATGAGTATGGTGTATCTTAAGCATAAGTGAGGTATGAAAAGGTGAATGATTATGGTAAAAAAAATATAATAAGAAATTTGGGTTTGTTTTTTCATGTTGAAGATGTTGGGACTATTGAAAAAAAAGTGGAAGAGAAAAAAAAGAAAAATATATATTAAAAAAGGTGAAAGAGACTTGTATAACTATTATTGATCACACCTCATTGGTTCTAGACTTATGGCCCAAAAAGCAAAAAAAAAAAATGTCTTAACCTTCTTACCTTTGACCCTGTTATAACCTTAATAAGACCTCTTGATTATTTTGTATTCTAAGTCTTTATAGTGGTAGAGAATTGAGAAGCATTGCAAGCATATGGGTGATCATGTCTATGAGTACAAGGACTTGAGAAAAACTTCAAAATTAATTCATATAAATAAACACAAGAGAGGAGTGTCCCAATACCTAAAGTGAGGTTGCTAGTTTGAAATTTGAGTCTTGTACGAATTTAGCTCATGGCTACCCACAACCCATGCAATATGTTATCCTTACATGATCCTCTTTGTAATATTTTGACTTGAGAACTCAACAATATAGTTCCAAGTCTTTCCTAAGTATGTAGCATGAATAATATTTTTGAAAATTGTGTTTTTACATTTTGATGAATTTTGGGGTCTTGATGAATTGATTTGATTTGGTGTGATGTGAGTGTTTGAACAATCTTTACTAAGAAAGGGACCTCATTTTTACATATCACTTCTACTATGTACTTTTATATGTGTTGGTCACTTGAGGACAAGCAATAAGTTAAGCATGGGGGGTTGATAAGCATGAATTATGTCAATCATATGGACTTTAACATGAAGATTTAATGTGATTAGATGATGATTTTTTTTTTTATAATTTAGTCCAATTTTTATTTTTTACTACTTTTTTTCATATATTATAGGTAGTTCAAGAATATGGGATCAAAAGGAGCTAAAACGCAATAGCTGAAAAAAAAATAGAAGCAAACGTGAGTGCTCAAAGTATAAAAGGGAATAAAGAGTAGAACATCCAATCATAATGTTATATGAATTTGGAAACATGTTGAACATGAAAGTTATAGACATTTTTGTTATCTTTTCAACTCATAAAAAATTAGCTCAATCCAAATTCAACCAAAGAAGTTATGGCTAAAATACGAAACATGCGCAAAATTGAAGAATCAAAATGACACTGCCGTATTGATTTACACAGTTGTGTTGATGGGCAGTTACGTCTATATAAACTTATTTTTCATTTAGTTTAGAAGGGAATCAAAAGGGATAAAAGGACAGAGACTCTAAGAGCACTAAAGATATATCTAGGGTTACTTGTTTGGCATCACCAAATCTAATCCCACCTCCAATTAATCCACAATCTTCTATCTCTTAATCTCAATTTCTTGTTCCCGGTCAAATGGATAGAATAGTGAATTTGTCATCTTGAATAAAGAGGTTATTGTATTTTTTTTCCTTTGGATTTTATTTATTTTGTTTCAATTTATGCAATTCTCAATGTTTAAGATGTTGAGCTTAATGAAAGCCATGGTTGGCTAATTGATCTATGCCGAGGTAAAGGGAAATCCCCTCATCCAGATGTGTTGAGAATCTAAACCCTGCCCACTCTAATTCCTTGTCATATACGTTGTGCTAATGATTTAATTGGAATAATAGAGAAAATTGATCACTTTTATGTTATTTTTTAGAGAAAACCAATGAGATTCAAGAGATGAGTCGGAGTAGGCTCTATTAGCATGACTAGAAATCAAACCACAAAGTCGAGAGATGTTTGGCTTCTACAATAAAAAAAGGGAATATGATACATAATAATGCATTACCTATTTTTGCATTCATACTAGAGATAGATGATTCTTAATGAACAATAGGGTGTAGTGGCTCAAGAAAGCATTACACTACATACTTTGGTTGGCATTCATGACAAAGTTTTTTGATTTGGGATTTGGGATTTGGTGTTAATATTTAATCACTTTGGGGTTGAGGGGATTGATTGGAACCTTAACCTTTTCTCTAACTGATTTCCACTTGTTCTTATATGATATTTGGATTTAGGTTGCACATTTTTTTCATTTAGAGCTAGACATCATCTACTCCTATCGTTAGTCTAGATATGGGATATCTTTCCACTATCCCTTTCCTCACTTCCTAGTTCCTGTGGGATCAACCTTGCATGCTACTTCAGTACCGTGCACTTGCGGTTAGAAGTCATTAGAGGTTCAACCGGATGTCTAAGAAGCCCATCATATGTCTTCTCATTAGCATTCTATGTCAAGTTCTTAGCATCTTTTTCATCATTAAACACCCACCTAAATGTTAATATTATAGGAAAATACCACAATACCTTGGTCAAAACTTTTTTCTTCTTATATCGTGGTACCTTGTATTTGGAATTAGGAAACTATTTAAGGATTTATACTCATTATGAAATAATATGCAATCATTAGGTCATACATGTAACTTCTCATAATTCATGCCCATGGATGAATGAATCTTTTTGACTTCATAGGTGTGATCATGAAAAAAATTATAATCGAAAACATATCTTTCAAAAGGAACAATGATTTTGTAAAACTATTATCACTCTATCTATTGCATGATTTTAAATTATACAATTTTAAAATAATGGTTAATTAAGTAAATATTTTACAACCACCATACAAAGGCTTTTCCAAATCATTCACCAATGTCTCAAAAGATAATCTCGAACACTTTCCTCGACTTTCTGAGTCATCTGTTGCTTAAAAAAAAAATCTCCCTCATAATTTTCAAATCTTTGGTTATTTTCATTACAATATTCCTTGTTATTATATACATACTTTGTCTCACCATACCATACCCAAAAAGTATAAATTCTATCTATTCCATACACAAACAAATGATCTTTTAGTTTATCAACATTGATACATTCAACATAAGCACAATCCATATAGGGACAAATTATTCTACTAGATTCTTTAACATGCTCGACTGAAAACTTGATGAAAATCTCAACCCCGTCTTCATATTCCCCAGATAAACAATTTGTAGACACCCATTCCCTTGAAATAATTTTCTAATCTATATGTTTTCCATAGAAATATTATTGTCGTAAAGAAAAAACAATCAATGGTAGTATTTTCCAACAATTTTCTAATCAATGGTAGTATTTTCCAACAATAATTTTCTAATCTATATGTTTTGGTTACAATTTACATCAATAGTAAAATAAAAATAAATGATAAATAGCTTTCTTTAGGTTTAGGGTTTAATGTTTAGTTACCATAGTTTAGGATTTACAGTTTAAGGATATGGTAATATCATGGTATAACTACCTAGTCTAGGAGATAAGTAACTATTACAACTTAATAATAAGCCACATACAAAATAATTGGAAGCTCGGAAAGATGAAGGAACATAAAGGAGCAAATGGTAACATAACATATATAATTAATATACATACATACATACAAACATAAATATACATACATACATACATACATATATAGATAGATAGATATATAAGATTTTTATAAGGATTCAAAGTTACAAACAACTACTATAAACATAGGGGGACTAAAACATGGCATAAAAACTATCAAGAAATCCTAAGTAAAAGCACTGAGATGTACAACAAAAGATTGCTGCAACCCTAAACATTTTACTAACAGGTTGTTTGGATGGAGGTTAATAAAGGTTAAATTTTATGTTAACATTATTTGGCAATATTTTTTTAGATTTAACCTAGGTTAGGTTAGGTTAAATATTAACCTCATTTAACCTGAATTGACCCCAAAATTGTTAACCACCAAATCGAAAGTTGATGAAGGTTAAGGTTAAACTTTAAAACACATTTTATTCTGTCATACCATATTCACCTAGGTTAACCTCAATCCAAACAAGGTTAGACATATTCACCTAGGTTAACTTAATTATCATTCAAACAAATTTTTTTAACATATGCCTTGATTCACCTAACCTAGGTTAATTTATATCATTTAACCTTTATTAACTCACCTCATTTAATCTCCATCCAAATAGGTTGTAAGAGTATACAACTCCTAAAATCTCTCAAGGTACTCCTGACCATCTTAGAGCCTCAAAATATCATCTATCACTATCCGAGTCCACTGTTCTTGAAGAATAATCTTGTCCCTCACTTCAATATGAGATGATTCATCCATCCTACTAGGGTATTGACTCGCTAGTAACCCATGCATACACCTCCATTGACTGCGTATCACAATAATCTCCCTAGCTATTTAGTGGTAATGTCTCAGAAACACCATTAATAAACCTTGAATTGTCTGTGAGAAAAAAATCTATATACCTAGTCATAGAACCTATCCATGGCTCAATTTGAGGCAAGGTCAATAATAAAATGGCATAAACTAAACACATACGGATCCATGTACACACCGTTCTCCATCATGCCCCCTACCTGCACAAGTAACAAGGCGATATGTCTTCTAATATCACTATAAGGCAACATCCTCAAGTGTGGTGGAGGGTATGCATATGATCAAAATGCCATCTCACTACCTACAAAAGGGGGAACAACCACTTGGTCTTATTATCCAACCTATTCATATGACTCAATCTTAACCTAATTTAACCACTCAGGTAACAAAACGAGCACCAAAAATAATTAGCTAATATTTATTGCTCTAAACCATGAATATACATAAAAATTAAATAAATAGACAACACAATTTTTTTAAGTGTAAAAACCCCTAACATAACCTAACAAAAACAAACAAAACCAAAAGTGAAATCAAATAGCAAGAAAACATAAAACTTTCAAGCAACAATTAAGAAACAATTCTCAATCTATAAAATATGAGCTCATATAGAAATTTGAAAAATATTTTCACTGAAACAAAAAAAGGCTACATAATCACACTATTCCTACAACTAAATTATAATAGCTAGAAATTATTCGACAACAAGAAGCTCTGCCTCAAACAAACATATAAGAGCATAAGCACCATATAAACATGAATAACTCTAAACCATGAGCATTTAGAAATAATCCACAATACTCAAGGATTTACATACCAAACAACTTCAATTTAAAGTAAACAACTAAAAAAAATTAAAATAAAAAATGCATGAAAATTCAAACATTAAAATCAAAACCTAAAAGAGTTCAGAAATAAAGCTTACCTAGGTAATTAGATATAACAACCAGTAAAAATGACTAGGAGAATATTGGCAACAACACCATAACAAGCATAACTCAAGTTTGTAAAAATGGAGGAATAGAGATAATTAAGAAAGAGTGATAGTGATAGAAGAAATTTAAGCCTTTTGAAAACTAGAACCAAAATAATAAGGTACAAGAAAGAAGCACACCAAGATAACTATGGTCTACAGTCAAAAACTATAAAATAAAAATAAAAATAAAGAGTGTTAGAGGAGATAGCTCACTAGCTAACCACAAGTAAATACAAAGGCGGAGGAAATACAGAGCCTGAGAATAGCCACTAGAGACTAGCGCTAGCACCTCTTCAAAAATGGTGTCGATAACAATGGCAAGGAACAAAGCTATCACACTCTGTAATGGAGGAACAACAGAAAAAGAACAAGCTAGCTAGAAGTGACAATGAGGTTAACTAATAAACAAATTTTGTGATTTTGTAATAGAAAGAGGGGAGCTAGAGAGAGATAGAGAGAGAGAGAGAGAGATAAAGAGATAGAGAGAGAGAGAGAGGTGAATGGTGTGCATGTTTTTGATGTCGGTGAAATACCCCGAAACCCTAATTTAGGGAATTATGGCAAAATAAGGATTTATAAGAAAATTTAAGTAAATAAATAATTTTATTAAAATAAAGGAGGGATTAATTAAGGCAAAACAAGGAGAAAATAATAAATAAATTATTTAGGCAAAATTTGGACATTTTACTAATTAACACGGAAGCTAAGAAAAATTTGTCCAAAATAGCCAAATTAATCTAAAAAGGAATTTAATTATTATTATTATTATTATAAATATTATTAATTTTAAATATTCAGAAATAATAATAATAATAATAATAATAATAATAATAATAATAATAATAATAATAATAATAATAATAATAATAAATAATGAAATACCAAATACCCCAACCCATCCATTTTCTTCTTTTCCTTTTTCCCTTTTCTTCTTCTTTTCCTTTTTCTTTCTTTCTCTTCTTTCTCCTTTTCTTATTTTCCTCTCCTTCTCCCCCGGTTTGGGCTAGCCCGCCGCCCAAGCTCGCTGCCCTTTCCCTTTTCTTGCGTGGCCCAGGCCCGCACGTCTGTTTTTCTTTTCCTTCCCTCACCCGTCACCTAGCCGGTTTGCCTCCCTTCTTTTTTTTTTCTTTTCCTCTTCCCCTGGACTGGCCAGTCCTGCTTGTCGCCCTCCTTCTTCCCCAACCCCGACGTACAATGCCGACCTACTACCCCGATTTCCTCCAGCAACCACCAGCCTAATGCCCGACTGTCCTCTTCTGCTCTCTCGGTCATTTTCTTTCCTTTTTTTGACCCCAAAAAACCCCACAACCCCCTCACGTGTGTCCCTTCTTTTCCCTTCTCTCCCCGACATCACCTTCCTCACCATGGTAGGACTACACCACCTGCCACCATCGGTTGGTGGTCCTGCCTCACCTGCCCCGCTTGTCCTGTTCCTCTTTGTTGTTTTCCCCCTCAATTAGCCTATAAATACCACCAATGGATAGCCATAATCGAGATTCCTTTTCGTAGCCCAAAACCCCAGTCGCTCACCGCCACCCAAACAGTTCCTTGTTCCACCGCCGTTGACGCCCTCCGCCGCAAAATCTGCCCACAAAAACCTTCCCCACACATTCCTCTAAAAAAAGGAGCCACCATCCTCCTTTATCTTGCCTTGCACGAGCCGCCTTGGCCGTGCAAAGTTGCCAACCCGATCAGCCATCACCAACCTTATGCCATTGTTCGTCGCCAATTCCGCCGCAACCAGCACCTCCTCCACCCTCCAAAACAACCAGGGGACTCCACCCTACCTCCCCACACCTCTAGCTCTCCTTGCCTCCCTTTTTTCCCCTTCTCCACCTCCCACCACCTTCGGCCACCACACCAACCACCGTGCACCGCCACTTTCGGCTGCACCTCCACCTCCATTCCACCCCTCTCCACTTGACACACCTCCCACCACCTCAAACACCCCTCCACTTCCTCTCCTTTAGCCTACATATCCATCTTTCCACCTCCTTTCCTCCTCCACCACCGCCGCCGTCGTTGCCGCACGCTGTCATGGGTCCCGCCACAACACTAGGTGGTGTTCTAATTTCCCCAACCCTTAAACCTTTTTATATATAAGTGTTAATAATTTTTAGTAATATTAATAGTATTACCCTTAATATTATTATTATTTTAATTAATATTGTGTTATTATTATTATTATTATTATTATTATTATTATTATTATTGCTACTTGACTTTACTTTATGATTTTCCTAACCAATAATAATAATAATATTATTAATGGTCTACAACTTTAGTGTTAAAATGATTAGGATTTTCCCTCGCTATTATTATTATTATTATTATTATTATTACCTTCAATATTATTCCTACTATTATTACTAATGCTAGCTTTGGCCTATTATTATTATTATCTTTATTATTATGGTAAATATTTGAACCCTTATATTACTATTACCATTCTTATTATCATTACTATTAGTATTATTCTTAACATTAATAATAATAATAATATTATTATTATTAATATCATCATCATCATCATCATCATCATTATTAATGCCATTACTACTACTACTACTACTACTACTACTACTACTACTACTTAACCTAAATTTGGAAATATTTCTAACTAATACTATAATTTTAGTATTATTATAATTATCTTTATTATTATTATTATTATTATTATTATTATTATTATCATTATCATTATTTTCTTACTAATATTGTTAATACTAACTTTGTCCATTATCACTTTTATTTATTAATATAAATATTTAGTCCCTTATATTATTATTATTATTATTATTATTATTATTATTATCATTTCGGTTACTATTATTATTGTTGTTGTTGTTGTTGTTACTACTACTACTACTATTATTATTATTATTATTAATACCATCAATATTATTATTGTTAACTCGTTTTTCATCAATATTTCATAATCACTAAGTTGTTATCACTACTAGCATAATTAATATAAGAATCATTATGGTCACCACTTCTATATTACTTATATAGCTATTATTATTATTACTACTAGGGTTTGGGTTAATATTAGGATTATCACTAAAACTAATAATAATATTATTAATAATAATATTGGAACCATCACCTTAATACCATGAATATCACTATGACTACTTTAACATAAACTATGATGGCTACTAAGACTTATTTTGGTTAGTAATGGCATGATTAATT
The DNA here is from genome assembly GCA_030549775.1 of Tamarix chinensis. Lineage (NCBI taxonomy): Eukaryota > Viridiplantae > Streptophyta > Magnoliopsida > Caryophyllales > Tamaricaceae > Tamarix > Tamarix chinensis. Next base: position 38,953,372 of record CM060174.1, read on the forward strand.
ATTTTGAGAACAATAAACCTACTTTAATTATAAACTACTATTATCACTATTAGCCCTAATAATAAATTATGATAAGGGTAGGGTAGGAATAATGGCAATCTTTGGTAAGAGAGAGATTAACCCATAGTATTTCCCTCTTATAGGTGAATCAAGTCAAAACCCTAAGGAGGCTTGGAAGCGTGCTCCAAACCCGGTGTCGTGTTAGGTAAGGATATGGTTAAGGACTTTTATGTGTAAGAATGTGCTATGTGTGTTTGTTTGATGGGTGTGCTTCATATTTCATATTTTATATTATCATGTTCCTGTGGTAGCTTGCTAAGCATGGAGCCAAGGTAAGTTGCATGTGTTATGATATGTGTAATATGATGTTATTATTCGTACTTGAATTGTGCTTATGTAATAATGCCCCTCATGACATGCATGATAGGAGGTCCTAAGTAGTACAATGTGGTTGTGAGAAAAATGAAAAAAGGGAGGACAGTGAATTGACCAGAAAATGATAATGATCTCTTAATTATCTTATGGCCTATAGGTGGAGAAAAAGAGGAATAATGGAAATAAGATTAAGGGAATGCATTTAATATGCATGGGAAGTCTAGGATTGCATGGGTTGGTTAGTCTTTGCATGGGGATGACTTTTATGTGGGAAAAGTTGATTTGAGGATCGAGTAAGGTAAGGGAAGAATCGTTAGGGCGATTTAAGTCCATATGTGAAAAATAGTACGTGGGTTGATGTATGGATGCATGGAGGATTTGACTAGGGTTTTGGGAGGAAACCCTAAGTGAGAAAAGTGTGTAAGGGAGGAAAAATTGATGGAAATGGATAGAATGAGGATAAAAGATGGAAGGGGGTGTCATATGGGGGGAAAAGTGAATCAAGAGAGAAGATTGTATTCAGGTGTTGAGTGAGTGGCATAAAAGAAAGGAGAAGTACCAGGATTTTCGGGAAGCTAACTAGGGTTTTGGTGATCATGTGTGGGAGTTGGATAGTGAGGTTGTAAGGTCAAGTGTGGGTCAAGAGAAGTGATGGTTTTAATAATAAAGAAGAGTTTTGGGTTCATAGTGAGTAGGGAAAAGATGAAAGGAAGTCCCAGGATCATGGGTTATGTTGGATACATGTGTCATATTGAAGAAGTGATGGTAAGTAAGAGTGATGAACGAATAATATCGTAGTGGGAAAAAGAGCTGCTAGAGTTTTGGAATGGCTAACTAGGGTTATGTGACCACATATATTATATGGGAAGCAAAATGTGGTACTTGGGGAAGAATCGAGTGAGGTGATAAATTGGAGGAGTATGATAGAGGCAGGTTAGGCCATATAGGCCAAATTAGGGTTTTCTTGGAAGAAAACCCTAGAGAGTTATATTACGTTGATTCAGAAATATGGGAAGTGGGCCTTGGCGTTGAGTATTCATGGTAATGAGGGAAGAGTGATGAAGGATATTAGGATTCACTAGAAGAAGTAAAAGTCCCTAGATATGGGACATAATTATCGGGAAGTCGAGTAAGTCGTGCATGTCAAGTCAGGGTTGTGTATGGAATAAGATAAAATAAAACACTAAATACTTTAAGTGAAATATTATTGAGCAAGGACCCAGTGAGGTTATATATTCTCTGGTCCATCAGCTATAATAGTGGTTAGGTGCATTTTGCCTTACTGAGTGTTTCGGTCCACCGGCTATAATAGTGGGGGGATTCCCGGCTCGATAAAACAAACCTTGTACGGTAATAAATCTTGTAAAGGTACTATTTATTTACAGTGGAACACCTCGTGAGTCGGTACCAGTGAGGATACATATATTTTCCGGTCCACCGGTAATAATAGTGGTTAGGTGTGTTCTGTCTTGTGGAGTGTTTCCGGTCCACCGGCTATAATAGGGGGTTCCCGTACTCACACGGAAATAAAATAAGAAATGTGTGAACTATAAGTATACGGAATGGAAAGATACTAATCATTTATAGTGGAACACCATGTGAGTCGGGGCCAGTGAGGTTATTATATATTTTTCGATCCACCGACTATAATAGTTGTCAGGTGCGTATTGCCCCACTGAGTGATTTCGGTCCACCGGTTATAATAGTGGTCAGGTGCGTTCTGTCCTATGGAGTACTTTCGGTCCACTGGCTATAATAGTGGGGTTCCCGTACTCGCATGGAGTTATTATAAAAGAGATATAAGGTAAATCACTAATATAAGTTCGGCCTAATCTTGTAAATTTGGATTATTGTTTTGTGTGCCTTATGTTTTTATTCTCTTGCATGGCCTTACTTGCGTGCTTCTTGCTAGCCTTACCCATATGGTTACCTTACTCAGTACGAAACGTACTGACCACCCGTTTCACGGGTGTTGCTCATTCCCATAAGTAGAAAACCCATCTGAGTTTGTGCAGGTAGGGGATGTTGTCTTCGATGCCTACGATACCTACAAGGCATCTTGTGGGGCTGAGAGTTAAACCTAAACCTAACCTGGGGATCGAGAGCGACTCGGCCAGACTCTGTTTTTCTTGTGATTGGACCATGTCTCATTTTATTTTGGTTATATGATGTCGTACGATATTTTATGTTTTTGGAAAACTGTAGTTGCTTACTCTTTGGGTTGTAATTTTTAAATCGCACTTTGATTTCTATATGACCATGAAGTAGTCCTCTTATGGACTCTCATTGTCTTATTAACGACTTGTGTTTTTATTATTGACTTGTGATTGATGTTAAACTTGCTTAGCCTTAGCACTTCGTACTTAAACGGTAGGAGTGAACCGGTCTGGTACTAAGTGTGGCGGTAATACCTCCAGAATTTACAATTTTGTTATTTCACTTCGGTCAAACCTTTTTATTAAAACAAAATTTTTCAGTAGTAAATTTTGGGGGTGTTACAGTCGGTTTCTACTAAAATCATTATTTAAAGTGTTGCATTATGGCAACTTTAGAAAATGGTTTTCATTAAAATAGATATCTAAGTATTGCATGTAACCTTAGATAATGATTTTAATAAAAATCGACATCTAAAGTGCATCATTTTTAACTAAAACCATTATCTAAAGTTCCACAACCTTTTTTATGCTAGAGTTTTGATAGTGGTTTTCAACTAAATCATTATCTAAACTTTGGTACTTTTTTTTTTAGAACATTTTGTGCCACTTATAGTGATAGTTTTCATATACCCATCATCTATGATGGCTCATCAAAATCCAATTCTGTAGTAGTGAGTCCATAGTACTATTTCTATTCGAAAGTGTATTTTGAGCCTTTAAGGTGTATACATACTTAAGGAGGGGCAATTACTAATGATGGCAGCTTAACATTTGGTTTTTTAGGGTTGGCATAACAATTGGCCATTTTGGGCCAGACATTATTTTTATTTTTGGTATGGTGAATGACCACCATTATATTGCAAGGCCATTAGAGAGGGATAGCCCATATGCTTAAAGTTAATAAAATTGGATTAGTGTGATTACAATTAATGCAAATATACTGAAAACTGTTACTTTTAAGTATGATTTGTGTCCTTAGTTTGCCATTGGTTTACCTTAGTGAGTATTATTATTATAATATGTGCTACTTCATTATCATAAGTTGTCACTTATTTCATTTGCTTCATCATTATCATACATTTGCATTGTTGATGTCTGCCTTTACTATAATCCTATGTGCATAAATGTATTGTCTATTGTATACAAGTGTATGTTGTACATTTATTTTATATACCTTGTATTTCATACCTTTTGAGTCTGTTTGATTTTCGGAAAGTTACAAGGAAAGGAAAAAAAATTATGAGGAAAATATTTTTTAAGTGTTTGGTTAATAGAAAATTAAAAGGAAAGAAAATAGCAGGTAAAGATGTGGGGAAAGTTACAGGCTAATATTTTCCGCAACTAAACCTGTGGAAAATAGAGACTGAAGCGTGGAAAATTCGTCGACCGTCTTCGAGAATTCAGAAATCAGCTGCCTTCTTCCCTTTTATCTTTTCCATCTCTTTATGCCTTTTTGACCCTCCGCCCGCCCCCCTCACTCCGACTCCCACCGCGCATTTCGTGTGTCTCTATAGTCTATATAAACGAACCAATGGACGCGAACTTCCCACCGCGCTTTCTGTGCTACGTTGCTCCCTTCCCTACTTTAAAACAGGAGAAAACAGAAGCCCCATTGCCCTTCTCTCTCCGCTCTCCCGTTTAACCGTCGAAAAGAGGAGCAGAGTCGAATACTATCCCAATTCTGTGTCATTTATCTTCTCGATTCCTACGGTTTTCCTTCACCTCTCTACTACAATGAAACTGGACTCCACCGTAGCAGCCGCCGCAACCGGCGGCGATGATTGTATGATAATTGAAGTCGCCGTTGAGCATGATCGATGCCGCCACCATGACCACCACCACCACAACTAGATTAACGATAATACTAATGCCTACTGCCATTAGTCGAAAGAAGATGGCTAGCTGATTAGAGTGGCGGTGAGAGAGTCAATCAGGTGCCCACTGCGTGCCGAGCCTTTTTGGAAATTTAGAAAAATAAATGGGACAGACTCCCATTTATTTTTCTAATTAATATTTTACCGACAAATAAGTGTACTAAGCAAGAAATTATGTTTTTTTTTCTTTTTATATCTGTTATAGCATGTTTTAAATAAAAAGAAATATAAAATATTATATATATATATATATATATATATTAAATTATTGTAAGTTATTCATGTAATATTTTAGAATAGTTCTATAAAAAAATTGGAATTAGTATTTATTTTATGGAATTTTATAATTTTTTTTAGAAATTTTATGTAATTTTTTTATGTATTAATATAGTATTTTAATTTTAATTAAATATATAAAAATATTTAAACAATAATATTTAATTTTTCTTAGAATTTTCTTTCCATATACCAAACACTAAAAATATTTTCTAAGAATTTAATTTTCTACAAAATTTTCTCCAACAACCAAACAAAGGAAAGAAAATTAATTTCTTTAATTTTCTTTCCTTCAATTTTCTTTCCTCTTCATTTTTCTTTCCACTAATTTTTTTTTAAATCAAACAAAGCCTTTATGAATTATGTCTTGTAAATGTTTGAGTGCTTTTAATATATAAATGTTATATGCCTTTTACTTCATACCTTGTACATCATGCGTATGTGCGTAAATGTATCGCATATTGTATACTAGTTTATAATCTACCTTGCTCTATGCCTTTTATGAATCATTTCTTGTATTGTTTGAGTGGTTTTGATATACTTAATATTGGATGTACTAAAGTGATGATTGAATTGGTCACAGTGATGATCTTGACCTTCATCAGTGGAGTAGACAACTATGTATAAGAGTTCAATGGTGATGGTGATTGACATTTCATTAAGGGATGCCTTAAACTCTTATGTTCTGCCTCTGTTTTCCGCACACGTATTTTACATTGCTACACATGAGTCGTGTAACTCTTATCTATTTAATGCTCGTTTGGTATAGGGGTAAAAGAGATAAAAAATATTACTTCCATATTTTACATATCTTATATGGCATAATTAAAGTTAAAAAACTCATTTTTGAATGAATACTCATTTTAGATATTAATTTATTTTAAAATGGACATTTTATTGAAAATATTATTTTATTATTAAATATTTAATATAAAAGACACAAAATAGTAGAAAATTTTCTCCATCCCTTTTACTCCTATGCTAAACAAGCCTTTTATCATTAAAAGATTCCTTTGTAGGTCTCATTTAAATTTTTTAGTTGGTTGAGCATTTAGCCATGTAGCTGACACTCAAATTTTTAGGATTGCTTTGGAACCTTAACTAATGTTAGTTATGGTGATGACATTCTCAGGTGTTTTGTTTTAGCTCTCATTAATTAATTTTTAAACACAAAATTTTTAAGTAGTTAAAGGGAGACACAATGCATTTACTATCAATGGTTATATGTATGTATGTATATATATATATATATATTATTAAATAATCTAATACTTTGGTCTTATTTATATATAAATACTTTGTAGTTACTAAATGCTTCACCAAATCAAATTTAGATCAAACCCTAGAGCTACTATACAATCCTAAAACACGGTAGAGCTCTCAATGTCCAAATAAAACAGGAGGAAAAAAAGGGGATACATAGAGAAACAATAAAAAAGAAAAAGTTGCGGAACACACACACACACATATAAATAGATGGATAGAAAATGATTGTCGATGACCGTTATGTAGAAAGAAAGTTCCTGTCCGTGGGAATATGTTGTAGTCAGGAGAACGCACATTACATATAATATATATATAGATACACACACACACTTTCTCCATTCCCAAGATGATGAGTGTGTTTTGGTTCAAAAAATAAAGTTATTTTAAAAAAAGTATAGATAATTTTTATTTTTGTCCTTATTTTATTTCTTTCATTATCCACACATTATTTGCTTTAATATTTTTCAATATAAAATATACAAATATAATATTAAATTTAGTTTGATTAGTTTCTTATAAAATATAGAGCATCATACTCTACCTTTTCCTCCAACAATGACACCCCCCTCGCAGTGTAATTATTATTGCGTATGTAACTATATACATTGTGCAGATGGGTATACTACTGGAATTATCGTGATGTCATTAATTTTTTTTAAATTAAAATATTACTCAATCGAACCATTAGAAAAATAAAAATTATATAAAAATATTCATACTTTTTGGAAGAAAAAATATTGGTGAAAAAAACTGATAAAGCATAATATAGTAGTAATAAAATATAAAGATAAATATGGTAAAATATACCAAATTAATTTTTATAGGAAAATTAGAACTAATGTGAGTGAAACACAAAAATAATTATGATAAAACATGAATATAAGTGTAACACCCCCAAAATTCACTACTGAAAAATTTCGTTTTATTAAAAAATAATTGCGGAAGCAGATAAATAAAACGTGAACTTTGGGAGTATTACCGCCACACTTAGTACCAGACCGGTTCACTTATACCGTTCCAGTACCAAGTGCTAAGGCTAAGAAAATGAAATACAGCTTGAAAGAAATTCAATATACACAAATCGGAGTAGCGCATCAAATCGTTTACAAGAATAAAATCTACCAACGGTGGTTACAGTAACACATAACATTAAAACCAGAAATTTAAAGAGAAAGAGAAAACCCTAACGATACCGGATAACTCCTTACTCTCTTTCCCGTAGCCCACTTGAGTAGAACCTGGAAATACCTGCAAGGGCACTGCCCATTGAATAGGCAGGGGCCCCATAAAGGGAATCCTTTCAGTACTACGGTACTGAGTAACCCTTTAATCCACACTTAAAGACAGGCCCGCATACGGCACACAATGCAAGCCACACACATATAAATAATGAGAGATGTATACATAACAATAACAAACATAATACTTTATAAGTCACGATCGATACTTTGGGCCTTAAGCCACGTCATAGTGTAATATCAATACATTCGGGCCTTAAGCCATTATTCCGTCATCATTCCATCAATATCATATTTTATTTCCATGTGAGTGCGAGAACCCCACTATTATAGCCGGTGGACCGGAAGTCAACACACAGGGCAGAACACCTCTAACCACTATTATTGCCGGTGGACCGGAAGGTAAATGCACAGGGCAGAACGCACCTGACCACTATTATTTGCCGGTGGACCGGTCTGGCCTAGACTCACATGGTGTTCCACTATAAGTGATTAGTATTTTTCCATAATCTTATTCACATACAGAACTGATTTTTATTGAGCTCGGGACCCCCACTATTTTAGCCGGTGGACCGGAATATATAAAATCATCATCCAGGGCACAACGCTCCTGGCCACTATTACAACCGGTGGACCGGTACTCATAGTCACATACCAGGGCAACACGCTCCTGGACCACTATTATATCCGGTGGACCGGTACTCAATATCACATACCAGGGCAACACGCTCCTGGACCACTATTATAACCGGTGGACCGGTACTCAATATCATAATCATCTGGGCCCGTCTCATTAATATTCACTTTCAACAATAGTATCTTTCCTTTTCTTTAATCAGCACATCAATCATATTTATTTGCCTCGAACGGGAGATCAATAACCCGGGACACAAAGGTACACCGGTCGTACCGGTGCGTATTAGCTACTCAGTACCCTTCAACCACGAACCCAAGGACGCAAAGGTACCCTAGTCGTACTGGTGCATAAAGCTAACTCAGTACCCTACCGACAAGGACACCTAATCCATAAGTATGCATACCCCCTAACTAGGTCCGTAGAGCTAGAAAGAGTAAGATATAGGGCCTGGCTGGGGCACAAAGGCACACCAGCAAATACCAGAATAATCGTGGACTAAACCACGTCCTTAGAGTAGCGACCCCTAAGGAGTCACCATTCCCGATCTCGAGGTCTTTCACTTTAAATATTAGTGTCTTAATTAAAGGTGATCACAAAGGCACGACAATCAGATACTTATTTACTTTCAATCGTTCTGATATCATTAGTCGTTTCTTATTCAGATGGTTATCCAAGCTATCACAGAGAAACCATTAAGGCCATACTAATTATCAAATACTCTTACTTGGTTAATCAGCATTATTTGAATCGTATTATAATGTTCCACAATCTCAAAGACATGTTAGGTACAAACTACTCATTGCCCTTTACCTATATAATTGTTAAGTATCCATTCCTTCTTCGCCAAATTACCATATTACCCTTTGGGTTACATAATTACCAAATTACCCCTTATACGGTTTAGGTTACCAAATTATTCCCTACACTTTTTAAATCATCATTCACTCCTCATAATTGCTACACTTATCATATTTCCCATTTGGTTGGTTAGATTACCAAATCGCCCTTCTCTTTTGTTATAATTACTAAATCGCCCTTGAGTTGGATAAATTACTAAATTACCCTCCTTCATTATCATGATTACTATTTTGCCCCTTTAGTTGGTTAAGTAATTATCACTTTACCCTTTAATCGGCTAAATTATCAAATTGCCCCTTTAGTTGGATAATTTACCAAATTGCCCTTCTATAGCATCATACTTATCCAATTGCCCTTCTACAATCATAATTTAATTGCTAAATTATCTTTTGTCGTTATCATAATTACCAAGTTACCCCTTACTCCCAAGTTTACCATAATATCCTCTTATTTAAAAAATTACCATTTTACCCCTTAAATCCAATTTTACCATATTACCCTTTTGTTTGTAAATTACCATAATACTCCTTTTACTTTACAAATTACTATTTCACCCTTTTATATCCAAAAATTACCATTTTTATCTTTCCTTACAAAATTACCATTTTGCCATTCTTTTCCAAAATTACCATATTACCCCTTACTTATAATTTACCTTTTCGCCATTCACTTATACAATTACCATATTACCATTTATTTATGAAATGGCTATTTTGCCCCTCTATCTCCAAAATTACCATATTAACCCTTTTACTTACAAAATTACCATAATGCCCTCATTCATCCAAAATTACTATTTTACCCCTACTTCCAAAATTACCATTCTTACCACTTACTTATAAAATTACTATATTACCCTTTTACTCCAAAATTACCGCTTTACCCTTTTCTCCCAAAAATTACTATAATACCCCTTTACTTATAAAATCATCATTTGGCCATTTAATCATAAAATTACCATATTATTCTTTTATCTCAAAAATTATCATCATACCCTTCTTTCTCACAACTTACAATTTTATCCTTTTTACTTATAAAATTATCATCTCACCCCTTTCTTTTGAAATTACCAAAATACCCTTTTGTTTACAAATTACCAAAATACTCTTTTATTTACAAAATTACCAAAATGCCCTTTTTCACTTATGGAATTTCCATTCAACCTCTTTATCCACCATTTTTATGAATTTACTAATACTACATAAAATAATGATATTAGTGCTTCATTCTTATCCTCTAAGTCCACCAACATGTCATTATTCAACATAATACTCATTAGCAACTACCTACATTAGGTCACATACTTCATAAGCAAAATTACTAAAATGCCCTTAGGCAATAATATTACTCATGCATTAGCAACATAATACATCATAAACAAGCATTTAACATTCCCATCAATAATCAACTTCTTCCTTAATTAACATACCTACATATGGCACAAAAGTTATCGTGCTTTTCCTTTTTATCAAACAATATAAGAAACCATATACATATCATGCTAAGCACACCAAACATGCATAAAATCATACCAAACCCCTAATGTGCTAGCATAAGTTTTTCTATATATTTAAGGGAGGATTAACGGTTACCTTAATCCCGCAAAATATCAAATCTTACCAAGCATAATTAGCAACTCAACACCTAAAAATAATATCCATCATATTTGTTAGAAATAAGAAGTTAAAAAGGATAAAACTTTATAAAACAAATTTATTTAATAATAATACACTTTAATTAAATATGGATATACCTCAAAACTTAACCAAATGAGTTTCAAAATAAGGGGGAGCTCACGCTGCATGGGCAGCGTGAGTTTCATGCAAAAACCATGGGGGAAAAAGGCTCAAAGAGGGTGAAGGGAGCAAAATCCATTATTTTCGGGTTAGGGTATTTAGGCTAGAAAAGAAGGTGGTTGGGGGAGGTTTCAAGGCAAGGGAATGGTGCAGAAGTAAAGAGGGGGTGTAGGTGGAGGCTAAGGGTGGTTTCAAGGCGGCATAGGGCGGCGGAGACGGCGGCGGCAAGGCGGTGAAGTTGGCTGCTGAGAAGGGTTGAGGTGGAGGGCTGAGAAGGAAGGAAAAGTGGAGGGAAAAATGGAGGGGTGCAAGGCCTGTTTTCGGCTAACTGATGGATGGCGGTTGTAGAGGGGGTTGTAGGGTGTCGAACGGTGGGTTGGGTGGCGGCAGAGGTGGCCGGAAGGCGGCGGTAGAGGCGGTTGCAGGTGGCTCGGCGGTAAGGGGAAAAACTGGGAAGAAAAAGGAAGAGGAGGAGAAGGGAGGAAGTGTAGGGCTCGAGGGGCGGCGTGGTGGTGCAGGGTGGTAGTAGACGGTGGCAAAAGGTGGCGCAGGGGTCGGGCTTGGTGGTTCAAGTGGCGGCGGGCGGTGGCAATCAAAAACCGAGGAAGAAAAATGGGGAAGAAGGAAGGAGAGAGGACGGAGCTCGGGGGAGGATGATAGGCTCGAAAAAAATGTGCGAATGAGGGGCTTGGGAGATGAAGAAAAAGAAGAGGGAGAAGAGAGGGGCAGGGCTGGCCGGCGATCGGTGCTGCAGATGGCAGGGCTGGTTGGGTGGTAGGGGAAAAGAGGGAAGAAGAAGGGAAGGGAGAGGGTCACGCGTGAGCTGTGGTCCAGGGTCGGTTTGGCTCGAAAAGGGAAGGAAAATGACGGTGGAAGAGAGAGAGGGAGAGGGAGGTAGATGGTGATGGCAGGGGGCGGCAGTTGCAGGCGGTCGGACGCTCGACCATGGCAGCACTGGTGGTCGGGCATGGGAGAAGGAAGAAAGGAGAAGAAGAAAGGGACTGGGCGGCTGGACCGGCACAGGAAAGGAGGGAGCCGGCCGGTCCAAGGGAAAAAATAAAGGAAGGAGGCGGGCTGGGGAGATGGATGGCGCGCAAGGGAGGAGCAGGGCTAGGGGAACGGGCCTGGCCCAATGCGCGGGGGAGAGAGCTGGCCTGGCGAGGCAGCCCGAGGGAAGAAGGAGAAAAAAGAAAAAAAAGAAAAGAAGAAAGAGGAAAAGGGAAAAAGGGTAAAAAAGGGGAATGGAAAAATAGGAAAAATAATTTAATTTAATTTATAAAATCATGAAATATAATATTCTTGGTAAATTATTTAAATTAATAATTTAATTTATTATAATATAATATATTAGTTTAAAAAGGATAAAGTTGGTAAAATATTAGTTGGAAAATTATTCAAATAAAATAATATGATAAATAGAAAAATATTTATTTTTAATTTATTAAATACTCTTATCCAAATTTACATACTCTAAAATCCATACAATAATTAAAATAAATAATCTTAAAGTAATTTTTTTCCAAATAAAAGTTATTTATTAAAATATAGGTTTTCGAAATTTTTGGGGTATTACACTAGGAGCGTTTTTTCCTGGAGACCGATCCACCGACATATAATAGTGGTTAGGTGCATTTTACCCTATAAGTGATCGATCCACCGGCTATAATAGTGGGGTTCCCGCACTCACATGGATATAAAATATGAGAGTTGATTGAATAATGATGGACTAATTGCTTAAGGCTCGAATGTATTGATTTTGTACTGTGACATGGCTTAAGGCTCGAAAGTATCGATTGTTCATAACGACCTATTGATATCTGATGTGATTATTAATTATGTGAATGTTATATGTACACATCTTGTTATCTATGTATATAGCTTTGTATCATGTGTGACATTACGAGCCTGCTTTTAAGTGTGATTTTAAAGGGTTATTCTATACCGTAGTACTAAAAGGTTCCCTTTATGAGGCCCCTGCCTATTCAATGGGTAGTGTCCCTTGCAGATCTAATTTCAGGTGCTACTCAAGTGGGAAACGGGAAAGAGCGTAATGATTATCCGACTTTTAGGGTTTCATCCTTCCTCTTCTATTATCTGGTTTAAATGAAATCCTTATTCTTATAACCACTATTGGTGGATTTTACTCTTGTAAATGCTTACTTGCGCTACTCTGATTTTAAATATGAAGTGAATTTCTAGCAATTGATATTTAATTCTTTAGCCTTAACACTTGGTGCCGGAACGGTATGAGTGAGCCGGTTTGGTACTAAGTGTGGCGGTAACTTGAAATTCATAGTTTTTTATTTTACTTCTGCTAATCTTTTAATAAAACGAAATTTTTCAGTAGTAAATTTTGGGGGTGTTACAGAGCCAGTGTCCAGTGAGGTTATATATTCTTCGATCCATCGGCTATAATAGTGGTCAGGTACGTTTTGCCCTGTTGAGTGTTTCCGGTCCACCGGCTATAATAGTGGGGGATTCCGGGCTTGATAAACCAAACCTTGTATGGTAATAAATCTTAGAAAGATACTATTTACTTATAGTGGAATACCTCATGAGTCGGGGCCAGTGAGGATGCATATATTTTCCGGTCCACTAGCTATAATAGTGGTCAGGTGCGTTATGCCCTATGGAGTGTTTTCGGTCCACCAGCTATAATAGTGGGGTTCTCGTACTCACGCGGAAATAAAATAAAAAATGTGTGAACCATAAGTATACAAAATGGAAAGATACTAATCATTTATATTGGAACACCATGTGAGTCGGGGCCAGTGAGGTTATTATATATTTTTTGGTCCACCGGCTATAATAGTTGTCAGGTGCGTTCTGTCTTTTGGAGTGCTTTCAATCCACTGGCTATAATTAGGGCTGTAAACGAGCCAAGCCGAGCTGAGCCGAATGCCCCTAAGCTTAGGTTCGGCTCATTTAACTAAACGAGCCTAAAATGATGTTTGGGCTCGGCTCGTTTAACTAAACCATCGAGCCTAATCGAGCTTTTAACGAGCCGAGCCGAGCCGAGCTCACAAGCCAAAGCCAAAGAATGAACCGAGTCGAGCCCGTGCCGAGCCAAATACCGAACTGGCTCAGCTCATTTACAACCCTAGCTATAATAATGGGGTTCCCGTACTCACATTGAGTTATTATAAAAGAGATATAAGGTAAATCATTAATATAAGTTCAGCCTAATCTTGTAAATCTGGATTATTGTTTTGTGTGCCTTATGTGTTTATTCTCTTACATGGCCTTACTTGCTTGCTTCTTGCCGGCCTTACTCATATGGTTACCTTACTCAGTACGTAGCGTACTGACCACCCATTTCATGGGTGCTACTCATTCCTACGAGCAGAATACCCATTTGAGTTTGTGCAGGTAGGGGATGACGTCTTCGATGCCTACGACACCTACAAGGTATCTTGTGGGGCTGAGAGTTGAACCTAGACCTGACCTGGGGATCGAGAGTGACTCGGCTAGAGTCCATTTTTCTTGTGATTGGGCCATGTCTCATTTTATTCTGGTTATATGATGTCGTACGATATTTTATGTTTTTGGAAAACTGTAGTTACTTACTCTTTGGGTTGTAATTTTTAAATCGCACTCTGATTTCTGTATGACCATGAAGTAGTCCTCTCATGGACTCTCATTATCTTATTAACGACTTGTGTTTTTATTATTAACTTGTGATTGATGTTAACCCTGCTTAGCCTTAGCACTTAGTACTGGAATGGTAGGAGTGAACCGATCTGGTACTAAGTGTGGCGTTAATTCCCCCAGAATTTATAATTTTGTTATTTCACTTTTGTCAAACCTTTTTATTAAAACTAAATTTTTCAGTAGTAAATTTTGGGGGTGTTACAATCGGTTTCTATTAAAATCATTATTTAAAGTGTTGCATTATGGCAACTTTAGAAAATGGTTTTCATTAAAATAGATATCTAAAGTATTGCATGCAACCTTAGATAATGATTTTAATAAAAATCGACATCTAAAGTGCATCATTTTTAACTAAAACCATTATCTAAAGTTCCACAACCTTTTTTATGCTAGAGTTTTGATAGTGGTTTTCAACTGAATCATTATTTAAACTTTGGTACTTTTTTTTAAAACATTTTGTGCCACTTATAGTGATAGTTTTCGTATACCCATCATCTATGATGGGTCATCTAATGATGGCAGCTTAACATTTGGTTTTTTAGGGTTGGCATAACAATTGGCCATTTTAGGCCAGGCATTATTTTTATTATTGGTATGGTGAATGACCACCATTATATTGCAAGACCATTGGAGAGGGATAGCCCATATGCTTAAAGTTAATAAAATTGGATTAGTGTGATCACAATTAATGCAAATATACTGAAAACCGTTACTTTTAAGTATGATTTGTGGCCTTAGTTTGCCATTGGTTTACCTTAGTGAGTATTATTATTATTATAATACATGCTACTTCATTATCATAAGTTGTCACTTATTTCATTTGCTTCATCATTATCATACATTTGCATTGTTGATGTATGCCCTTACTATAATCCTATGTGTGTAAATGTATTGTATATTGTATACTAGTGTATGTTGTACATTTATTTTATATACCTTGTATTTCATACCTTTTATGAATTATGTCTTGTAAATGTTTGAGGGCTTTTAATATATAAATGTTATATTCCTTTTACTTTACCTCGTACATCATGCGTATGTGCGTAAATGTATCGCATATTGTATACTAGTGTATAATCTACCTTGCTTTATGCCTTTTATGAATCATTTCTTGTATTGTTTGAGTGGTTTTGATATACTTAATATTGGATGTACTAAAGTGATGCTTGAATTGGTCACATTGATGATCTTGACCTTCATCAGTGGAGCAGACAACTATGTATAAGAGTTCAGTGGTGACGATGATTGACATTTCATTAAGGGATGCCTTAAACTCTTATGTTTTGCCTCTGTTTTCCGCACACGTATTTTACATTGCTATAAATGAGTCATGTAACTCTTATCTATTTAATGCTCGTTTGGTATAGGGGTAAAGAGATAAAAAAAATTACTCCCATATTTTACATATCTTATATGGTATAATTAAAGTTAAAAAACTCATTTTTGAATGAATACTCATTTTAGATTTTAATTTATCTTAAAATGGACATTTTATTAAAAATATTATTTTATTATTAAATATTTAATATAAAAGACAAAATAGTAGAAAATTTTCTCCATCCCTTTTACTCCTATGCCAAATAAGCCTTTATTATTGAAAGATTCCTTTGTAGGTCTCTTTTAAATTTTTTTAGTTGGTTGAGCATTTAGCCATGTAGCTGACACTCAAATTTTTAAACATAAAATTTTCAAGTAGTGAAAGGGAGACACGGTGCATTTACTATCAATGGATATATATATATATATATCTAATACTTCGGTCTTATTTATATATAAATACTTTGTAGTTACTAAATGCTTCACCAAATCAAATTTAGATCAAACCCTTGAGCTACTATACAATCCTAAAACACGGTAGAGCTCTCAATGTCCAAATAAAACAGGAGGAAAAAAGGGGATACATAGAGAAACAATAAAAATGAAAAAGTTGTGGAATATATATACATCTATATATATATATATGTGGATAGAAATTGATTGTCGATGACCGTTATGTAGAAAGAAAGTTCCTGTCCGTGGGAATATGTTGTAGTCTATCATCCATCATGATCCCAGGAGAACGCCAAATATGATTAAAAACGAGAGAGAGAAATTATAAGCACATTACACACACACACACACACACACGCTTCCTCCATTCCCAAGATGATGAGTGTGTTTTGGTTCAAAAAATAAAGTTATTTAAAAATATTATTTTTATCCTTATTTTATCTCTTCACTATCCACACATTATTTACTTTAATATTTTTCAATAAAAAATATATAAATATAATATTAAAATTAGTTTGATTAGTTTCTTATAAAATATAGAGCCTCATACTCTACCTTTTCTTCCAACAATGACACCTCCTCGTAGTGTAATGTAATTATTATTGCGTATGTAACTATATACATTGTGCAGATGGCTATACTACTGGCATTATCGTGATGTCATTGAATTTTTTTAAAAAAAATTAAAATATTACTTAATCGAACTATTAGAAAAATAAAAATTATATAAAAATATTCATTATTTTTGGAAAAAAAATATTGGTAAAAAAAAAAACTGATAAAGCATAATATAGTAGTAATAAAATATAAATATAAATATGATAAAATATACCAAAGTAATTTTTATAGGAAAATTAGAACTAATATAAGTTAAACACAACAATAATTAGGATAAAACATGAATATAAGTATCATGAAATATGAAGACAACAATGATCTATTATAGAGACAATTATGGTAAACTATAAAACCATAGTGGTGAGATACAACGACTATTATAGTGCAACATGATAAGTTAGATTTCTAGGATAGATAAAAAGTAACACTTGTAAAATATAACTTAACTATAATCATTTATAGAATCATGAATTATAAATGCAATTATAGAGAAATATGGATGTAACATTTTGTAAATTATAGAGACAATAAGGTGAAACATGAAGAAAATAATAATAAAAGATAAGTATAATAGCAATGAAACATAAAATAATAGTAGTAAAATAAGAAAATAATTATGATAAAATATAATAAATTAATTTTTCCATAAAAATTACAACTAATGTTAGTGAAATATGACAACAAATATAATAGAATATGTAAAAAACTACTGTAATATTTTAAAATAACAGTGATAAAATATAAAAGTAATTGTGTTAAAATATAAATGAAAGATGGTGAAACATAAGTATAATAACGTTGAAATATAACTACAATTATAATAATAATTTATATAATTTTTTTTGAAGTTAGAAATATAAATATTGATTATTTATTTGTAAGGAAAACTCACAAAAATGTAATAATATATATATATATATATATTTTATAATTTGACTGAAAAAAATTAAAAAAATTTACTTACTAATAATCAGTAACACGGTTCATACCGTGTGGCGGGACCGTCTAACGGGTTCCAATTATACGTAGACAGATGGCCTCCGTAGCGTCTCACCAAATCACAGCCTCACATGCTACAATCGTCTTCCACTCTACACAGCAAAATTATACACCTACTCCTTATATTTAACGTTCGAACTTCTGGCTCAGCTTACAATTGACCCTGTCTAGATCATCATTCATCACATACACATCCCTCTCTCTTACTCTTCCTCGGACGTTCCAACTTTACAATCACTGTACTAGCCACCACCGCTATGTACCAATTCGTTAGAGCCGCATCATCTCGACTCGTTGCTCATGCGAATCGATTTCGCCAGACCCTGTCCCACAATGCAATTAGAAACATATCTATAGTCTCAGAAGCAGCTGGGTTGTGGCAAACAGTGGAGGGTCTTGTGAAGTGTTCGGCAAATTATGTACCTTTGACACCCATAAGTTTTTTGGAGAGATCGTCTAAAGTTTACAGGGAGAGGACTTCTTTGATTTACGGCTCTGTGAAGTATACTTGGAAGGAGACCCATAAGCGCTGTGTAAAGCTTGCTTCTGCTCTTTCTCAACTAGGAATTTCCCGAGGTGATGTTGTAAGTATTTTGCTTTTCCATATTACTGTTTTTTTTCTTTTTGTTTTTGCAGGGTATCGGTGGTGTGAGTGACGTAGTTTTATTTATTTATTTAAATAACATAATACTAGTGCTGCTTCCGATGGATTGCACATTGTTTCATTGTTGCCCATGAAATTGGGTATGGTCATGTAGATTTTTCTGAAAAATTTTCTATTACTGTTTCATCGAACGTTATCGTTCATTTTTATGTATTGGTACTCAGTGGTTAGTTTGAATGGGTCTAGTCCTGGCGGACTGAGACATGAATCAGGCACCAAGGAAAGAAGAGTTTGTTGCACAATGTTAAGTTACAATAAAGGAAAGCTGTATGACGTCATTTCAATCCACTATCTTGCTTGTGCTTGCGTGCTCTGGAATGGCAACTTATGGTGGAGTTGATCATGATATATTTCAAAGATAGTAGAATTATCCCATAAGTCTAGCTTAGTGGTTGAAGACTTTTTTGTACCTAATCCACACAATCATTTTATTTTTGAGGTTTTATCCCATATTATTTGGTATTCGATATGAAAGAATATGTTACCGTATATAATTTAGTATTTATTTAGAGCTACTTGTAAAAAGTAATTATTTAAGATAATTATTTATTTTAGAATTTTTTTATGGGTGGCCAAGTTCTAGGGCTTGTTCTATCTAGTGGATTTGCCTAATTTCCAGCAGTGTTCCTTGTTCATCGACTACTCTCATTTATACGTATTAGGTTCGGCTATCGTTTTTAACTGCCTTTTGTACTGGCTCGGCTAGAATTGCAATTGGCGATGGCTATCCATCTCAAAACTAATTGTTAGTTTATCGAATCTTTGGTTTGGGCTGGAGCATCTCTCTTTTAGCTTCTTGTGTGGTTATTTATAATGATATCCAACTTGTTTATGTTCTGCCATCCTTGCTCCACTCCGTTTTTATTCTAATTTAACTTTGAGATTTTAGGGCGAGGAAGGGGGCTGCCTTTGGCATAGTTGGATCTTGGGGTCCGATATGTTCAATCAATTCACTTTAATTACTGTTTCTATCAAATCTTGGAAGGAGCTGTTACCCCCTTAATGTTGATTAATATAAGGTTTCTGTTGGCTATAAACACAAACTATTGTTAATGTTCGGTGTTTCCGACACTTAAAACAGGTTGCGATCTTGGCTCCAAATGTTCCTGCGGTATATGAGCTCCATTTTGCAGCACCAATGGCTGGAGCAATATTGTGCACTCTCAATACACGCCTGGATCCAGCTACAGTTTCAGTACTCCTTGGCCATTCAGGAGCTAAGGTCATCTTTGTCGACCATCAGTTGCTTGAACTTGCTCAAGGAGCTGTTAACGCATTGGCTGAGCAAAAAGCTAGAGTACCTACCATTGTCTTGATCCGAGACTCCCCGGATGAGCCAAAGGCAGAGGTAACGGCTTCCGTTGACTATGAGTATGAGGATCTCCTAGACAATGGGGATATCCGATTTCAGATAAAACGACCAAGTGATGAGTGGGACCCTATCACTTTGAACTATACCTCTGGGACCACGTCTCGCCCCAAAGGCGTGGTATACAGTCATAGGGGTGCCTATCTTAATGCAATCGGCACATTCTTGCTTCACGGCATGACCACATTACCTACGTATCTTTGGACTGTCCCTATGTTTCACTGTAACGGTTGGTGCCTTCCTTGGGGTGTAGCTGCCCTTGGTGGTACCAACGTCTGCCTGAGGAAGGTTCTCCCAAAGGACATTTTTGACCACATCGTTCTCCACAATGTGAATTACATGGGCGGAGCACCGACTGTCCTGAACATGATTGTCAACTCCCCAGAGAATGACAGAAAACCACTTCCTCACAAGGTTCATGTCCTTACCGGAGGGTCACCACCCCCACCCCAAGTTCTTTTCCAAATGGAAGAGTTGGGCTTTGAGATGATCCACATATACGGCCTTACGGAGACACACGGCCCGGCAACTTACTGTATCTGGAAGCCAGAGTGGGATTCTCTGCCTCCTCATGAGAGAGCTAAGATGAAGTCCAGACAGGGGATGAATCACTTGGTCATGGAAGATATTGACGTTAAGGACCCTATCACCATGGAGAGTGTAGAGCCAGACGGAAAGACATGCGGAGAAATTGTGTTTAGAGGAAACACGGTAATGAATGGGTACTTCAAGGATGTAAACGCTACGGTGGAGACTTTTAAAGGCGGATGGTTTCACAGCGGTGATCTTGGGGTTAAACACCCAGATGGGTACATAGAAATCAAGGACCGTCTGAAGGATATAATCATTTCGGGTGGGGAGAACATAAGTACAGTCCAAGTTGAGACGGTGTTGTACGGTCATCCTGCTGTGTTGGAAGTGGCGGTCGTCGCCAGGCCAGATAATCATTGGGGACAGACTCCTTGTGCATTTGTTAAGTTGAGGGATGGATATAATGTTGATGAGCAGGAACTGATAAAGTTCTGTAGGGATCATTTGCCGCATTATATGGCTCCTAAGACTGTTGTCTTTGATGAGTTGCCAAAAACCTCAACCGGAAAGATACAGAAGTTTATTCTCAGGGAAAAGGCCAAGGCATTAGGCAGCTTGTCTTGAACATTAAGTACATTGGTTGTCTGAGACTTCTTTCTTCCCTTCTTTCAACTTTATAAATTGAAGCTTGAAATGGGTATCTGTACCGAATCGACAGCTAATATGTATTTATGCTGAAGTTCAACATTCTGATTAATTTTACAGTTAACTATTCAAACCAGTGCATACTTCCACAATCTAAACGAGAGTGCGTTGATTCAAAATACTACAGAAAAAACAGCAGCAGCAATAATAATAATAAAAGAGTTCTGGCTTAGTTTATAAGGCGCCTCGGTAGGCTTAAGTTGCAGCTGCCTCATGAATTGTGGCTTGCTTTAGCTTCTGCAAGGTACTTGGTCAAGTCGAGACGAAGAATATAAGGATAAGCAATTGAACCTCAATAGAGATGATTCCTGATCCCGCTGGTGATTCTTGACTGCAGTAGATCATAGAAATGAAATACCTGCTTCCCTTCTGCATCAACGGCCATGACTCCGACATTCCTCTGGATTTGGCTTAGGCCAACAATGTACTTCTCAATGATCGCCAATGCTTTCCTTACATGTCGATATTTCATTGCTTTTTTGCACCAAAGACGGTTGTGACTGCCAGTCATGTACGAAATTGGGAGGAGAAAAACGTGGCGACGGTGAAACTGAAACAGCAGATGATAGCAGGATATGTCAGTTACTGTTGGGATTCCGATCCAGTAATATCCTCGTCTGTCATAGTGGATATTGTCAGGTGTACCTGGTAGATTGTCGACGAATCTCTCCGTGGATCCTTTATTTTCACCGTGTATGAAATATTTATTGCAAGGTCTCCTGCAGATTTTACTCAATGGAATTCTGGTCAAAGGGAATGACAATTTGATCAATAGATTATTTATAATTGTTACGTTGTTTCATCCGTTTGTTATCAAATAAAATAACAAAAATGGAGACCGACCGGTACTTTTCCCGTCAAAATTTATGCTGAAGTATTAAGAAAGAAATAAACAAATATCAAAGTATATGTTATTACTAGGTATATATATTTTTCTCCTATTCTGAGATAGGGGTAATTTTAGTTGTACTCTCCTCTAGTCTGGAGAGAATTAGTTGTAATGCAATGGTCGTTTAATAAATTTATTGTGCTGTCATATAAATTCTTATTTCTATTTCTAGTTCAGTTGTATATTAAGTGATTCAACACCATAGCGATGCACGTGTATGTATTATAGATATCTGTTACGTTAGTGACACTTGTACCTAAAACAATCTCAAGAGAGCTGGATTTGCCGTAAGTGTGAGGAAGAGTTATCTTTCGTAGAGAGTCTTGCTATGACCCTTTACAACTGTGTTAAAAAATAGGTGAATGCTAGAAGAGAGATAAAACCATTATAATTAATGCATGCCTAAACCCAATTTCAGTTCATCGGTTAGGGAAGCATGGCATATTGAAGGAATCGGAAGTCACAGCGATAGGGTTCAATCCACTGAGATTACTTTACCTCAAAGAAATATATAGCTTTCAAACAATGAAAGCTATTCAGCAAAGCTTGCATCATGTTGCTCCATTTCATTACGTCCACTTTAGGAGAAGTTAGTAGGTGGCTGCACCACTTGTACCATTAGTACAAATAAAGGTATAAGTGGGTGCATCTAATAGTCTCTGCCACTTTAGAATACGCTAAGATAACCTATAGGTGGTTGAGATGTATTAAAAAGATTGAAATGATTACTTATATTAACAAGGCTTCATCATTTTGTATTAGAGCATTGGTTTCTTAATTTGGGGGTATTTTTACGTTGATTTGATATTTTGGCATTGATTTGTGTTTCAATTTGACATAGGTTTGCCAAAAATGCTTGATCCTATTTGGTGTTGTCTCATTTGTGATTGATTGGTCATCTCATTGAGCTTTTGACAAATTAGGTTATGCCTTGTTTATAATATTTATTTTATTTTTTGTGATTTGGATGAACTTTGAACTAAGTTGTTTGATTCTCTCTTGATTTTGTAGTCATATCAATTTCAATTTTTTTCTTGACTTATTTAAAAAAAAATTCCATATCAAGGTTGAGTTTGGTTATTGGCTATGTTGGCTCATCAATCTCTTATTGTTGTTGGAGCGAAAATGACTAATTGGTGATTGGTTCCTTGGATGAGATATTCAATATCGAGTTCAAATTGTCATTCTCATCATATTGATGGTGAGATCTATATTTTGAGATTTAGGGTTTCTGAATCAATTTCACTATGTTTGTTAAAGTCAGTATACTCCAACTCTAATCTTTTATTATCCATCTATTATTTCTATATAATAATTTTTTATATTGTTGTATTTTATTTTCTTGATCATTATTTGTTAGTATTTGTTTATTTAGTTTTCTCTATAGTTGTGCTATATATTGTTATTCTTATTGTTTCTATATAGTTTGTAGTTATGCCTATTAAGCATTGGGTTCCTTATAAGGATTCTTTGATCAATTTTATTCCTCCTTATCTCTCATACTATCTTGTTGAATTCTTTTTCTTTCATCATCATTTGGTATCGTTAGATTCTTTAGGTACTAAATTATTTTAGGCATAATATGTTATAGTTGTATTATTTTCTAGGAGCTGATTGTCTTTATATATATATATATATATATATATTTACAATGGTATTTATTGTAATACCCATCCTAAAATCCTTCAAAATGTATTTAAAATTATGTTATTAAAAAATAAATTATTTTTGGTTTTGAAATAGTCTTGAAACTCTAATAAAAATGTAAATTTTCGATGTACCGATCAATTGGTTTATATAACCGATTGACTGGAGCACTAAGGAATTACCATTCTTATTATCGATAAATTAGTAGACTATTTTGCCCAAACTAATCGACTTGTTGTCCTGCTATTTTAGATCCATCTTTAATTTTGATTCGAATTTCTTTCTAATATTTATGAAAAATTCTAATTAGAGTTTAATTATGTTAATAAGCATGTTTTAAAGATCCAGGATTATTTTTACAGTATTTAGACCATTACATAATTTTAATTAGCCAAAATGTTTTCAAAAGATGCTTTTGAGGCAAGCTTCACCTTTTCTGTTCTCACTCACATCCCCTTCTCTATCCTGGCAGCTAGGGTTGCGAAATTAACTTTGTGCACCATCTCTTGTGTTACCGTACCACTGTCATATCCATTCCTGATAGCACTTAACCCCCACCACCCCATCAAGTTATCCATCACTTTTTAATTTCCCGCACTTAACCACATCAGTCTTATATCCCTCTTTCCTCTAAATATTCACCCAACCTTACCTCTATACCTTTCATTTCTGATTCATTTACATTTCCCATGTATCATTCTTTCTCTTTTCTCCCTTTTCTAAGTGAAAATTTTCCCCATTTGTTGAGCATCCCTTCATTTTTCCTCTTCTCCTATCTACTGAGAGAGAAACAAAAACTTGCTTTGGTTTCTTCGTTCTGTGTGAGAGCAATCCACTCCTTTTTCTTCTTCTAGTCTTGGTTCTAGTTTTCTCCTACTTTCCTTAAGTAAGGAAGAATTAAGGTTGAAGATTTCATCCCTTTCCCTAACACCCTATTTTTGAGAGAAAAGGTGGTGTTTTATCTTCTTCTTCTGATTATTCTTTGATTTTAATGATGTTTTGAAAAATGATTTTGTAATGGTTTTAACTTTGATTCTCTTAGGAATTGAGGTTTCACTAGATATCCATCAAGTAAAAGCTTTTGTTCTAGAAGAGTTTCCTCAAGGTATAACATTCTTATATTTAACATAAATGGGGTTCGATTGTTTATTGAGGTTCTATGTGTTTGGTGTATATGTGAGCATGATCTAATTTTTATTCTATAATGTGAGTGTGTGGTATAATTATTACTTAAATAGCATTGCTGGATTTCTTTGATTTTATACATAAGTTATCTATTACCATATTTCCAAGTATTCTATGTGTGCAGCTTATCTTTTTATGTATGTTTTGATATAAAAGCATGATAGTATTAACATGGTAAACTGTGGTAAATTTTGTTGTGTGTATTTCAAGTCTAAGTAGTGTGTTACCAAGACCAGTCAATTGGTTCCTTGAACCCATCGACTGGTTATGGGAGTAGTAGAATGGTTTGAAGTTTTGGATCAATTGGTTGTGAGATTAATTTATTGGTTTGATAACTAGTCAACTGGTTTTGATAAACAATTGATCAGTTTGTCAAACCCATTGACTTCTATCCCTATAGACCAAAATTGTTTTGTCTCTTCTTAGACCCATCAATAGGTTATACAAAACAAGTTGATTGGTTTCTACGACTAGTTGATTAGTTGGTGAAACCCATTGGATGGTTTCTCTATAGGCTAAAATTTGTTGGTCTCTCATTAGACCCATCAACCGGTTGGATGAAACTAATTGACTAGTTCCCATGAATAGTCTATTTGTAACACCCCTAAATTTCATAGTTGAAAATTTTATTTAATAAAAAATTATACACTAAGATACGTGGTGCTAATGCTATGATCGGCACAAGTCTGACCCATGACAAATTTTGTACTAACCACAAGGTTAGAAAATTCACAAGACATTAAATCAGTTAGGGAATAAAACTATAGTGATTTGAAAAATTCATAATTAAGAGAAAAACCAGAGTGTGCAATTAAAGAACCAAAAACTAGTATAATGTCAAAGCCCCTAAGGAGAAAATAGTATGATCAGTAAAATAGAGTAAAAACAGGAAAAGATGAATCATGACAACACTCACTCTTAGTGACCATGCCAGATACAATAGGTCATTACTCAGCCCCGCCCAAAGCATCGAACATGACATAGTCATCAAATATAACATCTCCTACCTGCATTGACTTAGAAGGTTCCACTGCTCATGGGAATAAGCAATACTCATGAAACGAGTGATCAATATGCTACATACCGATCAAGGTAACCATATGGATAAGGCCATACAATTATAAACAAACAAAAAGGCATATGATACTTCATTTAGGTTCATATCGTTATTTGAGAGATATGCCTTTATTTTTGTATTACACATTTCCTATATTATTTTCGTGTGAGTACGATGACCCCACTATTATAGCTTGTGGGCCAGATAACACTCTATAAAAAAATGCACTCGACCACTCTTATAGCTGACGAACTAGATAACACTCCAGGGAAGAATGCACCTACCCACTATTATAGTCGATGGATCGAATAACACTCTACGATAAAATGTACCCGAATACTATTATTGCTTGTGGACCAGAAATTATCTTTACTTGGCCCCAACTCATGTGGTGTTCCACTATAAGTAATTAGCATATTTTCCATGATTTATTTCCATACAAGGTTTAGTTTATCTAGCTCGGAACCCCTACTATTATAGCTAGTGGACTGGAAAACACTCCATAGGACAGAACACACCTGACCACTATTATAGTCGGTGGACCGAAAAGTATACTCACTAGGACTTGGTTCGATAATCATTTACTTTAAGTGTTTTATCCATGTCTTATTCCACTTGCAATCCCAACTAGGCATGCATGACCCATTGGACTTCCCATTCCCATCCCTTTATCCTAGTTCTCCTGAAAAGCCTTGTCCCATATCTTAGGACCTTTACGTACCCTAGGACTCAAGACTTCTGCCTCACCTTTCCTTTAATCACCACGAGAGACCCAAACTCTTTTGCACCTGGATCAAGGCCCACTACCCTTATCTCCATTTCACTCACCATGCCGACCTACCATAGTATAATCTTATACTTCAAAGATATGTGCATAGCCCCTGCCAACTACAACTCCTTTATTAGGAAATAGGTTCTAAGTGAAAAAATAAAACATAGAGCGACCCACCCACTAACTCCCAACTAGTTACCTCAAGAGTTAGAGAAAAATGCTCGAACAAAATATAATTCTTTATTATTAATTACCAATTTATATGGAAAATAATAATATATTCCATAAATAACTAATTTGGTGTCTCAACATGATAATTCCAAACACATCATAAGGCATATGAGCCACCATTTGGATGTTTAGAGGTGACACTAAACCAATTAACATTAAGCCCTCAATATTCTCATCTTGATACATACAAAATAAGGTTAAGCATGGTTGAAATCATGATTAAAATGTTGTAATTACATAGAAAAATTAGAATAGAAGTCTAAAAGGAAGAATATCAAATATCAAGTAAACTTGGTGAAATCTGATAGATTAGTCAATCAATCGCTAGGACTAGTGAACTTGCTTGGTGACACTACACATGAGGAAAAATATCACATGCCAAAACCAATTGACTAGTTGGGCTAACTAATTGATATTTCATGGAAACTAGTTAATGGATTTAACCAAATTAGTTAATGGGTCATATTAGGCGCCAAAGCACTCTTGTCACAACACAACCAATTAATGGGTTAGAAAAACCGATTGGCTATCCATGGAGACCAGTCCAAGAGTTCATCAAACCAATCAACTATTGATAGTTCACCTGATCAGTCAAACAATGTAGTGAACTAGTTAACTACTCTAAGTGAAATAGTGCCCAAACCCACGAACAACACATACTAAAATTACTATTTATTTGCGAATGAATCATATCATGATTATGTGGTAGAACATATAAAAAGAGATACTCAACATATGAGTTCACCTAAATCATGGTAGGAATCATTACTAAACATGATCATGTTAGAATTCCACTAAACTCATACATAATACTAAAATAATTAAACATCCTCCAAAAATTAGAAATTAGAAATTAGAAATTAGAATATAGAGACATGATCAAATCAAAGAACTCTAAATAATACTTATCGATCATAGAAAATACGAAGCACTCAAAGTCATAACAAACAAGAGAAGGCCTTAATCGTGTTAGAGATAGGGAGGCCTTATCACCAAGAAAATATTTTAGAACAAAATACTCTTAACTTGTTTGAATATATTAAGATAGTGATTGCATTAGGGAAATAAGAATCAAAATGATAACATCCACTTTTTAAAATTTAATTAAAAGAAAATAGAAGAAGAAGAAATGTGGCATAGTATAACATTTTCTTAAAACTAAAATTAGAGATAGAGAAAATAAGATATTTAACCTTCCTCAAAACCTAAATCCTCATTTACTTTTGATAACAAGATAAATATATGAAAAGAGAAAGAAAATAAAAGAGAAATAACAATCATTGAGAAGAGAATAATACAAGAGGCAAGCCTTTATTTTTTAGTAAAAAAGAGATGGGAGAAATGAAGAAATATCCAACATTTAGGAATTTTCACAAAGAAAAGGGAGAGAATAAGCAATTACAAATAGTAAGGAATGAAAGTGGAGTGTAATGAAAAGATCTGGTCAACAACGTTAGGGTGAGGAAAAAAAAGAAAAGGAGAAAGGGGAGGAAGGAAAGGAAGAAGAAAAGAAAAGAGGGGAACAAGGAAAAATGGGAAATGGGAAAGGGGAAAAATAGATGGGTTGGTATATTTAGAACATTTTGGTATTTTAGGATATTTAAAATAATAATATTTTAATAAAAAATAAATAAGTTGGTTCCAGCTTTCTTGATCAACGAAATTATATCATTGGGGTGGGTTATGCTATAAAGAGCCATCCCTCATTCTATAGATTTTTTCTACTAGCCAAGTATGTCCTAAATGTTCTTTGATGCTCATCACAATATGTCAATATCTAAGAAGCTATTTCTTCTTAGTCTTAAAGACATTGAAGAATCTGTATAAAATAAGACATATAGATGTATACCGATGTTAATGTATAAAATTTATAATGTTTGACATGCACAAATGATTAAATAAAATATCATAATTACAATAACTTCCTACCAAATATACTACTTGTAATCCTTTGGAACCTGCTTTAAATTATTATTAGAGATAAGAACACACTTACGTGTGACGAGTGAAATATATGTCAGAAACACGTCTGTGTAAGGGCCAATAGGAAGATTGTAAATATTCCATCCCAACTCGACTTGTTCTCCTCTATTCCGCACGTCCGTGATGATTTTCATAATAGTTGGTCCTTTCTTCCCTTCTTCATCACTACTATCAATATCAAAATTTTTGTTGGCCATATCTCTCCAAAAAAATCAATAGCTAAATTATGTTAGAATGTTATGTATTGACCATAATGTACCGCCAAATTATTTTTTAATACAATAAACATTCATTGAGGAAGGTCAAAATATGCAATAAAAAAAACAAGCATACATATCATATGTTACAAAGAGAAATATGCACTATATAAAGCTAACAACATACCCACATAAGATACTCATCATAAAACTTATACTCTTGAATTGATTTTTATTTATTTCTCAATAGAAAAAAATGTGTCAATAAATATTAAGAAGAGATAAATTACCAAACATGTTCTTTAATTTAATCCCAATAGAATTGTGAATAAGTTAAGTAGAACTAAACTTTCGCTTATTATACTCGACATGTTTAAAATAAGGATATAATCTCGAGGTATATATTTAACAAACCAGCTAAACATTAAACTATCATCAAAATTTTCAAGCTCCGCATAATAAAATTAAGTAGATATTAATAAGATAATGTATATAGGTTAAGTATAATAATATGATATTAGTAAAAGTAGAGTTGAGAATAATGTATATAATAGTTTGTTATAAGTGAACATAGTAATTATTATATTTAGTATAATAAACGCTAAACCCTAACCCTATCCCTAATAAATTAAAATAAAAACTAACCCTAAACCTAATAAACCATAATCTTAAACCTAGATAACTATAATTAAACCCAAATAAATCCTATATATTAATAATATTATTATTATACACAATTATTCCTCTCTATTTAATTATTCACTTTTATATCATATTTTTTTCTATGTCTATTTAATCCTCATAAAATGAATATCATTAACATGCATATCTAATTGAAATATTCATTTAATGATATGCAACTATAGAATATATTTTCATTTAATTATATGACATTTCCTAACACCCTAGTGTCCTATACTTATTAATGAAAATGTGTGTGTGTATATATATATACGTATCTATATATATATATAGTTTTTATGAGTGACATTACTAATATTTTTAAGTATTATATATTTTTTTGGTAATTAAGCACTACAATGGTGTATATGTAATGCCCCCAAAATTCACTCTAAAAAATTTTATTTTATTAAAAGATTCAACGGAAGCAGGTAAAATAAACTTATGAATTTTGTAGATATTACCACCGTGATCAGTACAAGCTCGACCCTTGGTCATTCTCATACTAACCATAAGGCTAAAGAAAAAAATTACCATCCATCACTACTAAAATCACAAATTCATAAAAGCAATGAAACTTTTATAATATAAAATCACAGTATGTGTAAAGAGTTACAGTCCAGAGGTACATAAGTAAAAGTCTTCGAAATGAATAAAAGCTAAGTAAAATAAAACAATTTTGAATAAATAGATGCAAAATAAATGAAACATAAAAACTAAAGCTACCCATGTCACTTTCAATCCCCAAGCCATGTCCATGCTCAACTCTCAGCCCACCTGATGCCTCGTAAGCAACAAAGGCATCGAAAACAGTATCACTAACCTGTACAAACTTAGAGGGGCCTTGTAACACCCAAAAGTTTACTATTTTTTTTTTAAAAAAATAGAAATATTTAAATTAAAACCCGTGAATTATGGGGATGTTACTGCCACACTTAGTACCAAACTGGTTCTCTCCGACCGTTTCAGTACCAAGTGTTAAGGCTAAGAGAAATTTTTTTTAAACTTTAATTAATACTTAAACAAAGAGTTCATGAAAAAACTAGAAAGATCATACCACCAAAGATCAGAGTACACTTAAAAAGTTGTAAATCATATCCAAAAGAGAAATAAGCTTACAATAGATAAAATATTCATTTAAAATACTCAATACAAGTAATGAATCATAAAAGGGTAAATCCAATACAAAAGGAATAGAAAAAGAAGATAAAATAACAAGAAGAGTGAATCTGGCCACACTACTCTCGAACTTCGAGCCAAAACATGCTCAACATTTAGCCTTGACTTATGTCTCGCCCACCTGCACAAAGTTAGAAGGCCTACTACTCATGGGAATGAGCAGCACCGATGAAAATGATGATCAGTACGCTACGTACTGAGTAAGGTAACCGATGCACTAAGGTCAACACATAAAATCACATAAACCATGCAGAAGAATAAAAAGAACATAAAGACCATCATGATAACATAATATCATACAATCATTCTGGTAAATACATAAAGCCCATTTATAATCTTGATTAATTACTTAATTAATCTCTTATCAAAATTCTTTTCACACCGTGTTCTTTATCAAGTCCACACGAGTATGGGAACCCCACTATTTTAGCTAGTGGATCGGTCTCAAGGGCACTTTGGCGCCTAGCCACTATTCTAGCTGGTGGATCGGTCACTTAGGGTACATGCCCTACCACTATTATATGCCAATGGATTGGTCTGGCCCCTTTCTCGCATGGTTTTCCACTGTAAGTAATTAGTTTCTTTCCCATGTCTTAGCAAACTGTAGGGTTTGTTTATTGAGCTCGGGATCCCCCACTATTTTAGCCGGTGGATTGGTCACTAGGGTAACATACCCTACCCTTATTATACGCCGGTGGATTGGTCTCCAGGATACCACCGTACCTAGCCACTATTATGCTGGTGGATTGGTCTGGGCCTAGCTCAATACTCTTCCACCTCACATGATTATTGTTTTAATTGTCTTATTCAGAAGCTTTACCCTAGACATGCATGAATCACTCTCCCTTTACACTTATCCTCCAATTGACTCGTATCATATCATGAGAGCCTTGCACCTCTTAACTTGTCCAACAACCTTTCCTCTATACTCAAACTCACCTAACTTAGTCTAGGGTTTTTCCCAGAAACCCTAATTTAGGCCTAAGTGACCCATCCTACTTCACCTCACACAACCCAAATTATTTTGACACCATTTTCACAACCATCGATCCCATATTCATCATCGTACTTTATTCCCCAAGTACACACATGTTACCACCGAACCCTAATTAGCCATATCAAAACCCTAGTTAACCACACCAAACCCTAATTAACCACTCCAAACCCTAACTAACCAAAACAAACCATAATTAACCATTCCAAACCCTATTTAACCATAACAACCACAATTAGCCATTCCAAACCCTAGTTAATCACAACAAACCACAATTAGCCACTCCAACCCTAGTTAATCACAACAACCTATAGTTAATCACTCTAAACCCTAACTTAGTCTCCTCCATTCCCTTATAATGTCCTACGTACTATTTTTCACCAGAACTTCCAAACACCAAAATAACTCTTCTATTACTTTCCTTACATCCCAAGTAAGCTTTTCATACGTAAACTTTATTCCCATGCAGACGCTAACTTCCCCATGCAAACCTTTGAACTTTCCATACAAACCCTAAAACTCCCACCTAAAACCCTAGATACAACCATGTAAACCCTAGATCCATCCATGCAAAACCCTAGACTCCCCCATGTAACACCATAAAATCTGTCATGCAAAACCTTAAGTCCACCATACCATCCTAGGTTCCTCCCATGTACAACCATAGATTCTCCCATGCAAGATCATAGATTCTCCCATGTAACACCATAGATTAGATTCTCCCACAGAAAACCATAGTTAGATTCCTCCATACAAAACTATAAATTAGAATCTTCCATAGAAAACCATAAATTAGATTCTCCCATACAAAACCATAGGTTAAATTCTCTCACACAAAACCATAAATTATATTCTCCCATACAAACCCATAAATTAGACTCTCCCATGCACAACCGTAGATTCTCCCACTCTTTTATTTTATTTAAAATCCCCATTTTATTCTTCCACTCATGGATTATTAAAATACTTAGGTCAACTCATATCATTTAGTCAACTTCTTTCCCCATCCTCCTTTTTCATCCTTTCCCCCACACAAACCACATTAGCATCCTCACATGCATGTCTAAAGGGTCATAACACATAACATCACATACAACCATATTTCACCATATACACATAGTACACATGCTATGTAAATACACAAAAGCATACATCAACTTTACGTCATACCACATACGAAATAAATAATAATGATAAACATAGAATACATAGTATACAAAGTATATAATGCACATAAACACACATAAGACCTTACTAACACCCTTACCTAAAACGACACCGGTCTTGGAGCACACTCCTACGCCTCCTTAGGGCTTTGATTGGTCTTACCTATATGATGGAAAAGCTAAAATTAGATTCCCTCCTACCAAATATACTATTAAATACTAACTTATTCTAAGACTAGGTTTTTAAGTAACAATGACATTAATAATAATGATATAAGAAATAATAATGACATTAAGTAAATACTAACTTGCTAAAGTTATAAGAAATAATAGGAATATTATAAAAGTTGATAATATAAAGTTGAAGACTTTACCCTAATAATAATAACAATAATGATACTAAAATAATTATAGCAAAGATACTAAAAATAATATCAATGTTAATATTAACAAGAATAATAAAAATAGTAAAAATAATAATAAAAAGGGCATTAGTCAAAAACATAGTGAAATAAGGGCTTCACCCCTTTTACCAAAATAGTAATAATGATTATAACAATAATACGAATAATAATAATAATAATAATAATAATAATAATAATAATAATAATAATAAATAGAAATAATGTACATGATAAAACCATAATAATATTGAAAAATAATAATAATCATAACGGTAATACTAATACTAAAAATCGTAATAATATTATTAATATGATTCAAAACGGATGGTAAGATAAGGGCTTCAACCCTTCACTGAAATAATATTAATAACAAAATTTAGTAGTAGTAATAATAATAATAATGATAAAAACCATAATAATATTCCAAAAATAATAATAATTATAATGGTAATAATAATAATAACAATAATCAAAGAAAAAATGAAGTAGGGTTTTCACTCTACAATGAATAATAATAAGCTTAATAATAATAATAATAATAATAATAATAATAATAATAATAATAATAATAATAATAATAATAATAATAATTACACTAATAATAATAATAACACTAATAATAATAATAAATACTAATGATAGAAATATTAATAATGTTAATAATAATAAGACTTGATATTTATAATACTACTACTATAATTCGAAATAGGCACAATAGGGTTTCGGCCCTATATAGAATAATAATACTAACAATGAAAATAATAATAATAATAATGATGATGATGATGATGATGATGATGATGATGGTGATGAATAATAATAATAATAATAATAATAATAATAATAATAATAATAATAATAATAATAATAATAAGAAAGAAAGAAAGGTATGGGG
This sequence comes from Tamarix chinensis, assembly GCA_030549775.1. NCBI lineage: Eukaryota > Viridiplantae > Streptophyta > Magnoliopsida > Caryophyllales > Tamaricaceae > Tamarix > Tamarix chinensis. Next base: position 38,987,435 of record CM060174.1, read on the forward strand.
ATAGAGGAGGGTCTGCAAAATAAATTAGGAGGTGAAAGGAGCAGTTGTAGTGGCGGAAGTGGTGGCTAATGGTTGTTTGAATGGTGGCAGAGATAAAAAGGAAGTTTGAGCAGGGAGGAAACTTTGCACAGTCAGGGTGGTTTGTGCAGGAAGAATCAAGGGATGAGGGAGGTTTAGATAGTTAAAGGGCGGTGTAAGGATGAGTTTTGTGTGCAGAGAGGGCGGCGGTGTTGGCTGATGGCCACGAAAACGGTGTCTAAAGTGGCGGTGGTGGCAAGGTCGGGAAATTCTAGGTAAGAATAAAAAGCTCGACCCTTGCTGATTATGGGGGGTATTTATAGAGAAAATGAAGGGGTAATGCAGGTAGGGTTTTGGTCGTTGGCGGCGATAGTTGTTGGCGAAATTTAAGAACAACGTGGCAGGGTATGGCTGGCTAGGAGAAGGCAAAATGTGCGAGAATAGGGGAGCTTTGGTTGGGTGAAAAGGTCGAAGGTTTAGCGGGAGATGATAGAGGGAGAATGGCTGGTCAAACACAAGGTTGGCTGCGAAAAACCAGGGAGTTGGGTGGCGGTGCAGGTTGACGGAGTTGTAGGTGGTTGATGGGAGGAAGGGGAAGAAGAAAGAAGGAAGAAAATTTATGGGGTGGAACAGAGATCTAGGGGAAAAAGAAAGAAAAGAAAAAGAGGGGAGCTGGCCTGTTGGGTGGTGAGGGGGAAAATTTAATTGAAACACGGCATTCTAGAGGTAAAAATAAGCAAAACGCAACGTTCTAGTTGTCGAAGGGAAAAGAAAGAAAGAAAGAAAAGGATTCTAGGCCGCGGGAGAAGGAAAAGAAAGAAGGGGAGGGGTGACGGTTGTACTGGTTGGGCCCTGCCGAAGGAAAGGAAGGAGGGAGGGAGGACTGGGCTGCGGGCCGGCCCAGGTCGGGGAGAAGGTAAGCAAAAGAAAGGAAGAAGAAAGAGAAAGAAAGAGAAAGGAAGGAAGAAAAAAGAAAAAGGAAAAATAATGGATTAGGTTAATCAAATTAATTGGGATATTCTTGATATTTAAAAATAATAATATTTAAATAAAATAATATTTAAATCTCTTTTTAGGATAATTTAAGATTTTTGAAAGATTTTTCATAAATTCCATTTTAATTAGCAAATCATTCTAATTTTCTCAAATTAAATTATTTATAACATTATTATTAATTTAGACCTACTTTATCTTTCTTATTTTAAATAAAATAATTTATTTAATTAATTTAAATAATAAAATTATTTAATTTCTTTTCAAAATAAAATCTTTAATTAACTAAAATACCCATAATTTTCCTAATTAAAATACTTATAAATTTCTTCTTGATTTGACCTAATAAATTTCCTTTTTATTTTAATTAAAATAATTTATTTAATTAATTTTCCTAATAAAAAATTATTTAACTATAATTTTTAAAATTAGGATTTTTGGGGCACTTCAGGCCTTCTACTCATAGAAATGAGCAACACCCATAAAAATTATGGTCAATGTACTATGTACTAAGTAAGGTAACCATGCAACTAAAGCCAACACAAAAAGGCATATAATACAAGCAATATCACGTAACAACATACAATTATTATAGATAAATGAAGGCTAATTTATTGTCGAGATAAATAGATTATTTATTCAATGATCAATACTCATTTTACACCATGTTCTTTATCATTCCATATAAGTACGGGAACCCCACTATTATAGCTAGTGTATAGGAAATGTACAGGGCACAACACACCTGACCACTATTATATGTCGAAGGATTAGTCTCTAGGGTAAGATGCTCTTGACCACTATTATTCGCTGGCGGACCGGTCTGACTCCAACTCCCATGGTATTCCATTGTAAGTACTTGGTGTCTTTCACATGTCTTATGAAACATAGGATTTGGTTTATTGATCTCAGGATCCCCCACCATTATAGCCGATGGATCGATCATATATAGGGCATAACACTCTTGACCACTATTATATACCAATAGATTGGTCTCCTAGGCACCCTAGCACCTAGCCACTATTATATCGGTTGATCACTCTGGACCCAGCTCAATAATCTTCCACTTTAAATATTAGTATTTGACTGTGTCTTATTCAATAGGTTTCACTCTAGACATGCATGACCAAGTTCATCTACACTTATCCTCTCAAGAGGGCCCGTCCCGTATCTTGAGACTTTCGCACCTCCTAATACCCCTAAGAAAAACCTTAGAATTCCCATGTAAACCCTAGATTCTCCCATGAAAACCCTAGATTCTCCCATACAATGTTCACCCACTTTTTTATTTTATTCATAGTCCCCTTTTATTTTCCCTCTTGTGGATCATGGTATATTTAGGTCAATCCCACATCCTCACCTTTAGTCAACTTACTTCCCCATTTTCCTTTTTCATCCTTTCGCCCTATATCATTACATTAAATATCCTAGCATGCATGTCCTAAAGGGCACATCACATCATAATCACAACATATACATATTATACACATGCCATAAGAAAACATATGAGCGTACCTCAACTCTAAGATGTGCTATACATAAATCATTTATAATGATAATCATAAGATACATAACATATCATGTTATATGGCTTACAAGGCATATAAGGCATATAACACACATAGGGCCTGAGCTGCATCCTTACCTAACATGACACCCGTCTTGAAGGACGCTCCTACGCCTCCTTAGGGTTTTGACTTGGCTCACATATAAGAGGAAAAAACTAAAGATTAATTCTCCCCCTATCAATATACTATTATTTTCTACTTTATTAGGGTTACTATTATTAAAAAAAAATTTATAAGTAATAGTAGGGTTTTTAATTCCCAAGTTAGCCTACTAGAGTATTACTAGTCAAAATAGGTTTATGTTAATATTTATAGCCATATTTAAATTATTAAAGTTAACAGCTTTATTTCTTCTAATAATAGTACTAATATTAGTTGTAGAAAATAGTGATACTAATAATAATAATAGTAATAGAAACCCTAGTATTATTAAGGTTAAGAATAATAATAGGGTTAGTGATAAAAATAATAATATAATAATAGTAATATTAACAAAATACTAATATTACTAAGGATAATAATAATAATAATAATAATAATAATAATAATAATAATAATATTCAAAATGATGATAATATAAGTTTCGAATATTTTTACAATAATAGTAATAGTAATTCTATGCCAATAATAATAATAATAATAATAAGGTTTGACCATCAATAATAATAGTAGTATTAATATTTTAAAAGCTATATTTAAAAATAATAATGATAAAAAATAATAAGTTAATAAAAATAATAATAAGGATAATATCATAATATAAATAAAAGAGATAAAGGTATCACAACTAGGGTTTTAAAGTTTAGGGTACCACCTAGGGTTGGTGGTGACCAGTGGCAACGCACGGTGACAAAAAAAGGGGAAAAAACGTAGAAAGTTGGGTATTTTAGGGTAAGAGAGGGGTATTTGAGGTGGTGGAGGATGCGTAGGTGGAGAGGATTGGAGTGGTGGTGGTGGTGGTGGCATAGTCAAAGGAGGCGGCACAGGCGGTGGTGGTGTGGTGGCCTTGAGTGGTGGCGAAGGGGGAAAGGAGGAGAGGTAGGTAGGGAAAAAGGAAGGTAGGGAAAGGTAAGGGAGGGTCTGTTGGTGGTTTTGGAGGGTATAAGGGGTGGTGATTGGGTTGGGAGTGGTGGCGGAAAGTGGCGCAAAGGCGGCAGCGGTTTGGTTAAGGTTTCTCGAATGGTCAACATTACATAGCTAAGGCAAGTTATGTAGGGAATATTGAGAGGGGTGAGGGGTGTAGCTCGGAGGAGGGTGGTGCAAGGAGTAGTTTGGGTGGTGGCGGCACAATAGGCAGTTGAACAGGTGGTGGCGCACAAGGGTGTGGATTTTTGGGTTGAGGGAAAAAGATTGATTGGGGGATGGATGAAAGGTATTTATAAAAGAGGGAAGGTCGGCAGCATGTGTACAGGTCACCGGCTAGCGGCCTAATGGCAAGAGAAGGCTTGTTATTTTTGCAGGTATAAGAGATTGGGAAGGGAAAAAGGGGGAGAGAGAGAGGGTGCGGTTAGGTGGAGGAGAGAGGGGGTGTCAAGGAAGGGGATCGGGACGGTAAGCCAGTGTGTTACAGCTTAGAGGCCGCGTGCCGACACTAGGAAGTGGAAGGGTTTGGCATCAGGGAGAGAGACGTTTAGGGGGAGAAGGAAAGAAAGAAAGAAAGGGGTGCGGTGGACTGGTCGGTCTATGAGAAAAGAAAGAAAGAAAAGGAGGGGGGAGCTGGATTGGGCTGCGAGGGAGAAAAAAGAGAGGCTGGCCTAGGTCGGGGAAGGGAAAGGGAATAAAGAAAAAGAGAAAGGAGAGGAAGGAAAGAAAAGAAAAGAAAAGAGAGGGAGAAAAGAAGAAAGAAAAAAGAAAAAAAGGAAAAAATAGGTGAGTTGGGGGTATTTAAAATATTTTGGTATTTTGGAGTATTTAAAAATAATAATATTTTAATAAAATAATAATTAAATTTAATTTTTAGTTAAATTTAGGATTTTTGAGAGATTTTTCCTAAATTCTATATTAATTAGCCAAACACCCTAATTTTTTCCAATTAAATTATTTATTAGTTTCCTCTTGATTTTTCCTTAATTTATTCCTCTTATTTTAATAAAATATTTTATTTAATTAATTTTTTTTAATAAATCCTTAATTTGTCATAATTTTTAAAATTATGGTTTTGGGGTATTTCAGTATATATATATATATATAAGGTTGGCTAATACATTCATGCATGTTAATATATAATGCCAACAAATTCAACAACGAACAACAACATTTTTCACCAACACATTCAACAATACATTTTTTAATAACAAACTGTAATTTTTCAATAATAAACAATGCAACCTGCATCAACTTGCATGCATTTATGTATCTATCAATCTATCTATCCACATATATATATATATATATATATATATATATATAAGAAGAGAATAAGCTACGCTTGGAAGACCAAAATTAATATGTAAAAGGAGCGGGGGCGAGCAAGAGTACCGTCAACGAGCAAGAGGATAACGATGAACACCTATGAATACGGTAGAGTAAGAAGGATCAAGTGCAGGCAAGGTGCGGAAGAATGGCAGCACATGTAACACCAAGAATGGAAGTAGTGTGGTGATCCAAGCGAATGAGTGATTGCTCGAAATTGGTGGTGCGAAAGAGAACAAGTGGTGATTGCACAGAATTGAGAGGAGCCAGAGTGGTGGTGCATGGTGTGGTGGGGTGAGGATTTGCAAGAGAATGAGAGTAAGAGAGGGAAGGTGCATAATGAGAGAGATGGAATATTGGGGTTTTAATAACATTTTTTCAAAGAACCATTGTTAAAATATCTTTTAATAACAATTATTATTGGAGCTGTTATAGCAATCCTATTTTTTTGGGGCACTTTTAATAACGGTTATTAAAATATCTTTTAATAACGGTTTTTACATATATCGTTATTAAAACTACCATGTATAATTTTAAGGTGGAGGTTTTAATAACGGGTTTTCACTATAACTGTTATCAAATCTTCTTAAATGATCTCACACATTAATTTTCACGCGTTTAGAAATGGTTTCAAAATCACCGTTGTTAATGTGCCGTTATGATTTCCCCTTTCCGTACTTGTGAATTGTGGTATACAATATTCTAGAGTTTCCTTGTTTGACTATTTATCTTGTGGTGGTAATAGTTATAAAAAAAAAACCTTGTCTTTCTTCGGTGATTGTGCTCCATAGTTGAATATTTTTAAGTTTTCCTTGGTCATTCATAGGTGTAGCTTATGCTGAACAATGTAAATATTTTTCTGCCATTTCTTCTCTCTTGCATTTTTATTTTTGCAGGCACTTATGCTCTTGATTATCCAAGTAAAGGGGTAAATATATATATAATCTGTGAACTGTACAAGAAAGACCTAGGCATACCTAGGTGCAGCAAAATAGATAGGCTAACCACAAAATGGTAGCTCTATCAAGCCCGCTAAACAAGTAACAACAAAAGGTTCCCTCAAAATTTGGGGCTTACAAAAGGGTTTTCATAATAAAAGGTACTATATATATAGTGCTTAACTTGATTTACAAGACTATTCGGATCAAGGTTTTTTGATTAAAAAGCCAATGCATTGCGTGCCCTCCAAATAACATAAGTCAAGGTTGCCAAAGTAGCAGCACGAGCATTTGATACAATCTTGTTTCCTTTCTTACGCCTTCGAACTGCTCTAATTGCACTGAAAAGATTTTTAGATCCTCTGGAAATTCCGATCCAGGAGCGAATGTCATTCCAGGCACCTAAGAGCAAGGAGCATGCAAAGAAAATATGCTCATAAGACTCATCTACGCTATGATAAAAAAAAAACATGTCCTAGTGACATGAAAGGATGATAATCGATCCTGGGTACTTAATCTGCCCCGGAGGGTGAGCCAGAGAATAAAGGAATATCTTCGAGTTCTGCATCTTTCCCAAACAATAGAGGAGTCCCTCCACAACTTAGCTTTGGGTCGGAAAAAATCATATGCACCTTTGGTTGAAAAGCCACTCTCTACTTGCCAAGATGATAAAATAGACTTTACTCCATTCCAGGACCCTGCATGTTCCAAAAGCAAGTGACCAATATTCTAGAGTTGTTTCAGAAAGTGTGAGGTGCCATGTGAAAGATAAAAGTTCTCCAAGGATCCCCTATGGAGATAGTGAGAATGAATCCATTTTTTTCATAGCGTTATTTTCTCCTATTGGAGGGCCAAATGTACCTGGTCAGGAATGCTTTGTTCCATGCACTGAAATTCTTGATGCCAAGACCACCCTCTTGCTTAGGTAGAGATACCTTAGTCCATGCAACTAGGGTAGGTTTACCTTGCCATAAGAAGCATCGGCACAGGCTAGTAATTCGATCGAGGACTATTCTTAGTACATCAAAAATACTAAACCAAAACCCTAAAATGCCTTGAATGACAATATGAAGAAGTTCTAATCTGCCAGCAAACGACATTGCATTGGCCCTCCAACTCTTCAAATGATTGCAGGTGGTACTGAGTAACTCCTCATAATCAATGAATCTCAGCTTACAAGGGTTTAGGGGAACCCCCAGGTATCTAAACGGAAAGGTCCCAAGAGGCATATTAGTAATTTGAAGAATCTCTTCATGAGTTATCTTGGTTACCCCTGCCAAGAACACCTCAGATTTCAAGGTATTGACTTCAAGCCCTGATGCAATACTAAATGAGTTCAGTCCCTCCATTAATCTCCTTATGGAAGGGAAGTCACCCCTACAAAATAGAATAATATCATCCATAAGAGCTAAATGATTAAGACCCAAGATACTGCATTTAGAATGAAAAGAGAGTTCCTTGTATGCTAAATATTGTCTTAGTAACCTGCTAAGGTATTCCATGCACAACACAAACAAATAGGGAGATATGGGGTCTCCTTGTCTAAGGCCCCGAGCACCTTTGAAGAACCCGAACATATTACCATTAAGCTTTAAGGAGAAACATGTAGTAGTAACACATTCCATTATCCAACCAGTAAACTCAGGGGGAAAGTTTAGACCAATGAGCACTGATTTTAGAAATGCCTATAAGATAGTGTCATAGGCCTTTCTAAGGTCCAGCTTGATCATGCATTTGGGTGATTTCCTTTTTCGAGGATACTCCTTAAGTAGTTCCTATACAAGGATGATATTCTCAGACATACGTCTCCCACTGACAAATGCTCCTTGTTCCAAACTAATAACATTATCCAGAACCCCTTTAATACGGCCCGCAATGATTTTGGCAATAACTTTATAAGGAGTTGAGTAGCAAGAGATTGGAGATTGGTCTAAATTCATACACCTTTGAAGCTTTGGCATTTTTAGGAATTAAGACTAAGAATGAATGATTAATACACTTTAGGAGCCAGCCAGAGCGAAAAAATTCTTGGATAGCAGCATAAAAATCCCCGCCAACAATGTCCCAAGCAGCTTTAAAAATTTTTGCTGAAAAACCATCCGACCCTGGTGCTTTACAATGCCCCAAAGAAAAAAGAGTAGATCTGATTTCTTCATCAGAAACTGGAGCTAAGAGATTAACATGTTTCTCTACTAGCACTATCAGTCCCAACTTAAGAATAAGCTCATTAACTGGTTGGCAAACTGGAGCCGATCCAAGAAGGTTATGAAAGTGATCTAAAAATTCTATTTCCATTTCTTGATCTGAAGTGGTCCAGTGACCATCCTACTTAATGACTCGGATAGTACGGGCTTTGCCAGTTTGGCTTTTATCATATCATAAAAGAACCTGGTATTAAGATTTGCATTGAAGAGGAATTTATTTTTATTTTTCTGCTTTGCTAAGGAAGTCTGCTTCTTTACGTAACCTAGAAAAATATTCCAGCCCTTCATTCGAGCACCCAACTAAGATTCTTTCCTATGCTTACTAGAGAGAGCATACTACATTTTCAGCTCGAGTGATAATATGGGAGAAATCGTGCTTGTTGAGCCTTTTAAGACTCGGTTTCAGTGCTGCAAGCTTAGAAAAAAGGATAAACTAGCTCATCCCACAATCAGAGGACCCCAAAGATTCATGAACTAACTGCAGGAAACGGGGATGGTCAACCCACATATTGAAGAACTGAAAGGGATTTGAACGCTTGCTAACCTCTCCCACTATAATAAGATAGGGTGAGTGCTCATATAAGAACCTTGGAGCCATAAAATTAGCTTGCACCTTTACCTCAGAAGCAAACCCTGATGAGTTCATCATAACTCAATCGAGCTTACATTTCATGTTATTTGCCAAAAAAGTATAAAAACAACCAGTGGAGGGAACATCCGAAAGTTGAGAAATCAAGCAACATTCTCTAAACTCTACTATTTCATAGTCAGTGATGGGCCGGACCCCAAATCTATCCTCAAGATTAAGGGGGCAATTAAAATCCCCACAGACTACCCATGATACTGTCATATTCCTGGCAAAAGATTTTTTCGATTCCTAGAGGGGTATGCAGTCTCTATTATTCTAGAGACCATAGACCATAGAAACCAAAATTGACTTATTAGTTTTCAAATCAGTGACCATACCTGAGATTAATTGAGCAGCCACCTCCTATAGGGAGAAACTAATCATTGCAGGATTCCATAGTAACACCATCCTGCCATTGGGGTGGTTGATGAAATTATGACAATACGACCAGCCATTGAAATGCTCTATAATCAATTTCTGCAATTTGTCTTTATTGAGTTTTGACTCCAAAATACCAATATGGGAGCACCTGTGCTCCTTGCAAATTTGTGACAGGCTTTTTTATTTCAAGGGAGAGCCTCCTCCCCTTATATTCCAGAATAAGTTCATGAAATCTTAGTAGTTTGGACTACTAATCCCGTGTTGGTTTTATTCTTCCTATGCTTCTTGTACAAAACCATTTTTTTTCCTAGGAGCTTTGGATACAACAATTTGCCATGGAGAAATGCTCTCTAGCTGCCTATTACTCAAAGAATCAGGTGCTAAATCCTCTTTTTTCCAATTACCTTTAGCCTTGGGCACAAAGGGGATCACTCTACGAGGACGATTTGAGTCATGATCAGAAGCTACGGCTTTTACTTTCTTGTCATGGACAGTACTCGGCTAAGAATTTGGGACAACATCACAATCTGGTGAAGGAATAGGGTGATCCTAACCAGGCTTGGAATTTTGGAGACACTGAGAATTCCTTTTCTCCTGATTACAAGGCTCCTTCAATCCAGTAGTACCTGATTTCTCCTTACTTTCCTTAGAGAATCCAGCAGCTCCTTGAGGAGGGTGACTCTTCTCTTGGTCTTTCCAGGGTTTTTTTGCCCCTGAAACTTGATTGGTCACTAAAGTATCCCCCAGCACCGGGTGCTGATTCTTACAGGCAGAATCTGCATGCCCAATAGAGCCACATTGGTCACAAAAAATTGGAAGGTCTTCATATTCTATAATCTTCATATAATTACCTTTATCAGTTTGGACTTCAACCATAGATGGAGTTTTTTGGATACATCCACCTCCACCAAAACCCTACCATACTCAACTTTCAATCTCTTAAAGGTGAAGGTTTTTAAGCCTCACCCACACTAGAATTTTTGAAATTTCCTCTACGCCAAATGAAAACAGTTGGGGGGGGGATTATTTCAAAACCAGTGCTTTGCCACAAACTATATAAGGCCCTCCAACCAAAGCAGCGTTCCTTTCTTCTGGAGTCTCAAATTTCAGCACCACCCAACCTAAACTATGAGTTATGTATTTGAAATTCTGTCGAATTGCACCCTTTGCAGCACCCATCAAGAACTTATCAGGTCTGATACCCACAAATCGGGCTAGCAAACAAGCTCCCCAAGATGAGTCAATTGGCTGGATATTCTTTTTTGATATAAGCACTGATTTGTTTTTAGGGGGCACATACTCACATTTTTTTTGAAGACTTACCAGAAAATGAAGTAACAAAGGATTTGGGATGGTTGGTATTTACCTCTCTGTCACATTGGGATTTACAGACCACATTGGGATCCTCAGGTGAACTCGCAAGTTTAACTCCCTACTTATGAACCTGGATTCCTTCATCCGAATCAGATAGAAGATCTGGGAGGGAGTTAGGGAGTGCTTGCATATTTTGATCCTGCTGGACAATAATGTTTGGGATTGTCTCCTGAATGTCACTGTTAACAGGTAGCAAAGCGGATTTCGAGTTCTTTCCGATGGGGACGATTTGCTTTTCTAGAAGGCTAACACTGATCGAACTATGAGTGCTAGAAGCCCTCGGACTTGATTCCAGCTCAAATGCTGGCACAACCAGATTAGGGATTACAGAATGCTCCTTAGTTAAAGAATTAACTGGGGAGGTATCCAACGGGACTGAATCCTGGGACAGATCTGCTGAATTGCTAGAGAGATCTTTCAATTTTTGGGAGCTAGAGAGGGCGCAGCTGGGGCTGTTTGCTTGAGCCTTCGAATGCCCAGACTTTCTCTTCAAAACCATAACTGACAAAATTCGGGCTGTAGAACCCGAGACAAACTTGGAATGGAGGCTTGGAGAAGAGGAGAGAGAGAGTGGGCGAGAGGGGAATTCACACAGGGCCGAGCCGTTCTTGATTAGGCAGGGATCTTCCTTCTTCGCATAGTTGCCATGGGAGCAACAACGCTGAGAGGGAGAGCAAACCGAGAATGCTGGTGGTCAGTATGTTCTTGCTTATCGTTAATGTTATTCATGTGGTTTGCATTATTGATTTTGAATCGTGGCACCCTATTTTTAAGTATTGTTTTCATTTATCACAAATATAACATTTCTTGTCGTTTGATCACCTTCTTACGTGAGGTGTTAAATTTTTAAAAATTAATGTATAATAGTAGATCATTACAAAGCTTTATCCAACGATCGATCCATATCGATTCGAATAAGATAGGGGTAAAACAGAGAACCACAGTACAGATGATTCCTTATCTTATTCCCACTAGAAATTAACGACAAGGCCGGATTTTTGTAATAATCTACCACCTTCCCTTCCAAGTCAACTGCAATCAATCCGCCCATTCCCTTGGCATGATATCGATATATCGTTATCATTGCTAGAAATTCTCGTGGCAACAGGTGCCTCCACATTGCTGCGTGGTACCAGCTGCTGATGGCAGACTTCAAGGACTGTCCAAAAGGCAACAGTCAACAATCACATTAACGCCAGAGTATTCAAATAAATATAGGAGCGGCATACCATGTACCCTCGCACAGTGCGTGCATGCGAGTTCAGTGGTATGAATGAGTTTCTAGTTGGGTGTAGCAAGATTACCAGGTCAACAGCAATCCAGAAGTGGCCCTCTCCATCATATCTGATGTTGTCAGAGCTTCCGGGCAAGTCATCCACAAACGGCAATATCGTGCCATTGTCTTTGCCCTCCCTGATATATCTTCTACATCTGCTCCTACATACAACCACAGTTCAGTTCAGAACCTGTTCGAAGTGTGGACTAATGCACAAATTGCTTGTTATCATAAATGATAAATCAGAAACCTCAGGCAACTCCTGTTGAGGGGGTGGCGGGATGGACGAATTATAGTGAACGTTGGTTCCTCGTAACATATATTGTGGGTTGAAATCCCTTTTCTATCCTAAAAGTAATCATAACACCTTTATAGTGACGTGCCACCCCTTATCAATCAAAATTTACATGCCTAACTAGTTTTGTGGTCCAAACATTTTTCCTCGATGGCGTGACCCATGCCGGCCGACGCAAGTTTAAGGGCTAAAATTGAAGACAGAAGAAAGTAGAGCACATCATGGGAAGTAAAATAATTGAAAATGATTCAGATGAATGAAAATAATAAAAGAGGCCTACTTGGTGCATTCGCAGAATATTACAGATTTTTGGTCTGGCGAGACAGAAACACCATTAGGAAAATAGAGGCCCCTAGCAATCACTTTGGTCTCGGCAGTAGTTGGATCAAAGCTTATCAATCTACCGTGGGGCTTACCCTCTAAGATGTCCAATAAAAACTCTTCGAGACTATACTTATATGACGCATCTGTAAAGTAGATCGTTCCATCTTTGGCAACATCAACTGCATCGGTTAACTTGAATTTTTTTCCATCGGCTTCATTCACCAATAACCTCATCTCTCCTTCTTCTGTTACCTTCAACAATCCCTACGTACGGCCAGAAGAAAGTCATACAAATTGGAGAAGTTGTTAATAGAATTACTTGGAAACAACTTCTTGGATCGCGTATATCTACACGTGCATGTGAATCATCGAGAAATTACGGATGTTTACAAGGAATGCTAATTTAAATGTTAGAAAGCATATGTATATATATATATATATATATATATATATGCAGCTACGAACCTTGTGGGCATCTGCAACAATGAGTTCATGGTTCAAGCCGAAAGCAATTCCAAGAGGTCTCCCACCTGTGTTCACCCATTTTTCAATTACCGGTTTCCTCCCTGAGTTGTTTACAGAAACTCGCTTTATCCAGCCGTCACTACATCCGGTGTAAATGAACTGTTTTTCAGGCTCAAATGCAACGTCTTCCGGTCCTAGTAACTCCCCATCTCCTATGAATTCAATCCCTTGAAGCTGGTATTCCAGCTCGGGGATGTAAGATGATGCAGTGGGGCTCAACCGGTTGAGTTCATGTAGCACGGCTATACCAGCTAGAATTGTCAAAGGCAGGACATAGGCCCATAAGCTCCTCATTGCATCTCTTGGTTGTAGTTTTTCCAATTTGACGAGCACGAACTGGAACTTTTTATCTCACATACTCACCAGAACAATGCCAACTCTCCGGAACTGCTCAACTGAAAAGACGGCAAAAAACGCATGGCACAGATCAAGCAGACAAAAAAGACACATATATTTGGTGTATCATATATTATACGGGGTATCAGAGTTTAGACCTCGACGATCCAATTATCACTTTATTGGCTTTTTTACACCCTTATAAGAATTATTTGATGAGTATTCTGAATTGTAACTGTTAGGGCATAAAACTAAAGAGGAGCACAAGCCTAAGATATAGACTTAAGTGAGTTCCTATCCAAAAACTAATTAACTCATAAAGTCTATATATTAAACAATTCTGCCTTAAAATTTCGATATGGGACAACATATTTCATGCATGCAACATAACAATCTTCCCATATTGTGTGACTGCATAAACTCCCCCCTTTAGCAAAAAAGACAACCCAAAGTTTAAAGCACTAAAAATTTTAGAGCACTTCTATAATGAAACTAGGTTGTTAATTAAACCTTTGATAGGACTGCCAAATGGGCCAAAGAGAGGTCTAATAAATGGTATTTTACAAACATTATGGAAATGAACATATTAAGAACCTTTGACTCTAATACTAGTTGATCAAGCTCTCATTTGATTCTAATCTTAACAAGTGATATCTCAGCTATTGTTTTTTGGTTGTTTAGACTTTGGTGATTCCTCTTCAATTTCTCACAATGGATACCAAATTTGTGTCGGGGTAGAGGGAGAGTGGGGTGAGATAAGAAAATAGAATAAGGTAGGGTTAATTTATTTAGGTACCAAAATCGGGTAAAGTATCTGGGAAAAAAATTATCCGATTACCGGAATATGTTTATTTGACGAAACAAATATCAGTTACGTCCCAAACCTAGGTTTAAATTTTAATACGCACCCTCTAGATTATTTTAGCCTAATTAAATTTTATAACTAATAATTCTTATTAATATTACATATATTAATAATATTTTTAGTACAAACACCCTATAATAATTATTATAACTAATATACATAATCATCGGTTATAATTATTAGGGTTTTCAAAAATGGGATATTACATTACTACCTACTTAAAAGAGACTTCATCCCCGAGGTCAAGAGATCGAGGTTAGGGAAAAAGAGAAAAAGGATGTGAGGAAGGTTATCTCAGTGGTTAACTCTACTAGAGTTGGCACTATATTAGGGGGATTACTCTCTTAAAAGAGAGAGAACCTAGAAACCTAACACACACGTACTAACAAGCTCGGCATGAGACTTGTGCATGTCCTTCCATGTCTCCTAGATCATCTCATCTACTCGATGATAGCTCCAATGAATCTTCTTTAGTGGAACTAAGCTTGTCCAGTGCGTCGAATCTTAGTGCCTAGAATTTGCAAAGGCCTCTCATCGTAGAACAAGAAATCATCAAGCTCAATCTCATCGATTCTAATCACATAGGGTAAATCTGCAGCGTACTTCCTTAAAAATATAAAAAGCCAAAGGGTTAAGTGTTACAAGGATCGAAGAAGTGATCAATGATGCAAAGGCCGGTAAGAGTAAGAGTGGAGTGAACAAGACGAGAGGTGGTCTCTAAGGTTATAAGGCAAGCACTATAAGGGATCAAGGCCAACAAGTCAGGGTACTACCCCCTTAAAAGAGGTATTCAATAAGGTAAGAACAAAATAATTTTGAAGAAGAAGGTAATAGAGGTAAAAATGGAGAGAGAAAAGACGTAGAATAGAATAAAAGCATAATAAGGCATCAAACAAGAAACCTTTATCCGAAGTATGTCCAAGCCAAGGATCAAATGGTTAAGCAACAAGTCCACACACAATGAAAATGCGAAAAGAGAAAAGGGGAATGGTTAGAGTGTCTCTAGCTTGATGCATCCAAATCTGAAGGCTATTAGATGGGCACCTTTCTCTTCTTGACGATCTCCTCCTATTTAAGTTGATGACTTGTATGGTTACTATCCATGACCGATTCTTGGGGCTCATGGTCTAATGATTGGTATATCATGCGGACCCTTGGAAGCAAACATCTTGGTACTCAATATCTCCACAAAATCGAGAGATAGACTCCTCTTCAAGTAGTTGCATCATTGAATGATCCACTAAAATTATGTCCTCGTGTCGTCTGGCTCCTAAAGCTAAAGTACTCAATGGCTTTTTTTACAACCATCGGCTATTGTCTTTGTGAAACTAACTCGGTGTCTTCACCAACCCACTATAGCAAGGTGGAGAGTGTTACATCCTCAACTTCATGCCCATAGCCTCCAAGTGACTCCTTGAGATGCAAAAGGATTTTGAAACCCAATGGGAGACTATATTGGTAGGTGCACTAGCTCTCCATGATTCATGATGTGACTAATACGTATAAATGCATCTTCTTGGCTACAACACTGAAACCATGTTAGGAAAATACCTAGCTTACTAAGCACATCGCATCAAACACATATAACAAGACTAATCAAGCTACCTATTTCCCAATTCCTCACATAGTTAATCCAATTTTTTTTTAAAAAGCAGGTTGGAAATTATTAAAACATTAGGATCGTGAAAACTAAGTCTCTAACCGAAACACAATTCTCAACAACTAAAAGCTTTGATACCATTTGTAATACCCCTAAATTTTAGAACTTAAAAAATTTTGTTTTAAAGAGTTAATAGCAGAACACAAAACTCAAAATGAAGGGGTGGCACGCCGCATTTAACATAGAAGCAGCACTTCCAATGCCTAGTCTAGGTCAGGTGTAAGGTCAAAGTAACCTTACACCAAGGAATCAGGTGTAGGAAGCACTTGATTTCACTACAATACAGAATATAAAATAGAGAGAAGGGAATAAATAGTAAAAATAGAGGAATAGGTGTTCAAAGTGATTGTAACACCCCCAAATTTACTATTGAAAATTTTTGTTTAAATCAAAAAGGTTTAGAGTAAGCGAAAGATAAAACTGTAAACTCGGGGGCGTTACCGCCACACTTAGTATCGGACCGGTACACTTCTACCGTTCCAGTACTAAGTGCTAAGGCTAAAACCAAACAACATCAGATGTGAAACATTAAAACATGGGTCAACACTTAACATAAATCATTAATGAAACACAAGTCAAACGGTAATTAGAATATGGTTTAGGATTACAACTTAAGAGTACGATTCCCAAAACATAAAGCGTAGTCTGAAATACAGCTAAATGAAGAAATACGAAATCTGATGATAGCAATGGAGTCCGGCCAACTCGCTCTCGGTCTCCAAGTCAGGTTAGGCTCAACACTCTGCCCCACCCGATGCCTTGTAGGTATCGTAGGCATCGAAGACATGGTCTCCTACCTGCACAAGATCAGAGGGGTCTTCTACTCATGGGAATGAGCAGCACCCATGAAACGGGTGATCAGTACGCTACGTACTGAGTAAGGTAACAACCGAGCTAAGGCCAACACATAGCACATATGATACAAGGATAATAAGCACATGGGCAACATACAATATCACACGTGATAAGGCCTGATTACTTTCCCGGTGACTTATTCTTTATTCTCATTAATAATATGTCCATTCCACACATATTCTTTAATAGTCCATGTGAGTACGGGAACCCCACTATTATAGCCGGTGGACCGAAAAGTATACACTCAGGGCAGAACGCTCCTGACCACTATTATTTGCCGGTGGATCGGTCTCCAGGGCAAAATGCTCCTGGCCACTATTATTTGCCGGTGAACCGGTCTGGCCCCGACTCACATGGTGTTTCACTGTAAGTACTTAGTGTATTTCCCATGGTTTAACTTACTTACTTTGGTTTGTCGAGCACGAAATCCCCCACTATTATAGCCGGTGGACCGGAAAGTATACACTCAGGGCAGAATGCTCCTGACCACTATTATTTGCCGGTGGACCGGTCTCCAGGGCACCCCGGCTCCTGGCCACTATTATTTGCCGGTGGACCGGTCTGGGCTCGGCTCAACAATCTTTCACTTTACATGATTAGTGTTTTATCCGTGTCTTATTAGATAACATTCCACCCTTGACATGCATGTCATTGATATTCTACTACTTCTCTCTCAAGAGGGCCCGTCCCATATTTTGAGACTCCTGCACCCCTTGTCACACCCCGACATCCTTTTTCCCTTATACTCACACCTAATGAAAGACTAACTCCTGAGAGTGTAAGTTAAGCCCAACACCCTATAACATCGATCTCACCTATTCTCAACCTCTAGGGTTTTCCCCTTGGAAACCCTAGTTGGACCTATGTGGCCCAACTTCTTCTCACTTACCTTACCATCACTTGTTCTTCACCCCACATCTCGCCCTTATTAGGTTAAACCCCAAGGCGTATCACTTTACTCCTCGACCTCGTACGTGACC
The DNA here is from genome assembly GCA_030549775.1 of Tamarix chinensis. Classification (NCBI taxonomy): domain Eukaryota; kingdom Viridiplantae; phylum Streptophyta; class Magnoliopsida; order Caryophyllales; family Tamaricaceae; genus Tamarix; species Tamarix chinensis. Next base: position 39,005,067 of record CM060174.1, read on the forward strand.
GGCAAAACCCTAGTTGGCCACATCAAACCCTAGTACCTTACTTCTTCCACAAGTAATCTCTCTCTTTTCATCCCCAAGTCTCTTCTTTCACATGGAAACCCATACTCATCTTTTATATAAATGAATTCTCACTCTTAACCCATACTCCACCCTTCCTTAATCATTCTTAATTTCATACTTCCCAAATTTTCACTTTTTCCCCAAAAACCCTAATCGGGTCCTTTATACACCCTTACACCAACCTACGTACTATTTTCCATCCCAAGTCTCCAATCACTCCACAACTCTCCCATTCTCTTATTTACACCCTAAATCAACTTTTCTTACATAAGATTCACCCCCATGCAAGATTTAGCCATCCCATGCAAACACTCCAAGTTGCCATGCAAATTTTAAGACTCTCATGCATGGTTCCTAACTCTCATTTATTTTGGTCATTCCTCTCACTTAAATCTTCTCTCATGGATCATGAGGCGTTTAGGTCAACCTCATATCCCCCTTAGTGAACTCACTTCCCATTTATTTCTTGTCATCCTTATTCCCAACTCATATATTATTTAACCTAACATGCATGTCCTAGAGGGCCATATCATAACACATCATAAACATCATACATATACTGTGTCATGCTCATGGCATAGGAAGCACATACGACATACCTCAATCTCCAAGCTGCGCTACACATAAGACAAGTTACCCACAATCATATAATACACGACATAGCATGGCATATACAACATTCAACACATACATGTCACACATCACACAAGGGCCATAACTTCGTCCTTACCTAAGGTGACGCCGGGCTTGGAGCACGCTCCTCTAACTCCTTAGGGCTTTGGTTAGGATTACCTATAAAAGGGGAAAAATACTAAGTATTAGTTTCCCTTGAGAGTACCATCAACCCTTATTCTAGTTTAGGATTAGGGTTCTTATTACTAAAGAGGGTATTATACAAAAACTAGGGTTTTCATCTTAAATTTAGTATACTAAATATTATTAGTCAAAATTTATTTATTTTTGATATATACTTATTGTTACCCTTATATTATTAGACCCGTTAGCTCTATTCTTATAGTAATAGTTTTCATGCTAACTATAGGAAAATAGTGATAATAAAAATAATAAAATTAATAATAGTGACACTAAGGTTTAAGTATTCTTCTTATTTAACAACAAAAATGATAACACACCAACTTGAATTAAATAACATTGATAATAATAAAAGTAGTATTACTATTAACAATAATGATAAAGGTGTTAAGTATAATAATAATGATAATGATGATGATGATAATAATAATAATAATAATAATAACAACAACAACAATAATAATAATAATAATAATAACAACAACCAAGTAAGGTTAAGTCAAGTAATAATAATATTAATAATGATAATAGTAATAATAATAATAATGATAATGATAATACTAATAATAATAATAATGATAATACTAATAATAATAATAATAATAATACTAATGTTAAGTATAATAGAAGATAAAATCGAAGGAATGATAGTATTGGTAAGAGTAATAACTTTAATGATAGAGATAATAATATTAGTAATCATAATAAAAGTAATACTAATAATAATAATAAAAGAAATAATAATAATGATAATGATAAGTACAATAACATTAATATTATTAAAATTTAATAGCAGCTATATAAAAGGAATATTAGGGTTTGGATGAGTGGAAAACCACCTAGGGTCGGTGGTGATCCGGCGGCTGCGCGTGGCAGCGACGGCGGCGGCGGTGGAGGAGGAGAAGAGGGGGAAATGTTAAGGTGGAGGTTAGATGGGAGGACAAAAGAAGAAGTTTGAGGTGGGGAAAGAAACAGCAGGTGAAGGGGAGTGGAATGAGGGTGGTGGCGTGGCGGCGCGCGGTGGCTGACGCGGCGGCCGAAGGTGGTGGAGGGTGGTGGAAGATGGTGGAGTTTGGTGGAGTAGGAGCCAGGGATTAAGGAGGGTATAGGAAGGTAGAGGAGGGCCTACTGCTTATATTGGAGGGTGGTAGGGGGTTGATCGCGGTGGAGGTGGCAGCAGAAGGTGGCGCGAGGCGGCGACAGGTTGCGGTGATCGTTTTTTTGGGAAGGGAGGTTCGTACGGCTTAGGCGGCATGTGCGGAGCAAGGAAGGGGGTGGCGATGGCTTGGTTGTGTGGAGGACGGTGCAGGGAGAGCTTCGGTGTGTGGCGGTGGTCGCGGCAGTTCCTGGCGGCGGCGAAAAGCTCGTCTTTTCTAGCGGTGGCGAGGCAGGGTTTCAGCAAGATCCGAAAGAGAGGACTTGCTTTGGTCGTTCGGGGGGTATTTATAGGAAATTGTGAAGGGGTAAACGAAGAAGGAGAGTGATGGCACGCGGGGGCAGGTGCGGCAGGCCGCCGTCCGGTGGTGGCAGTCGGCGCATGCCCTGCGGTTTGGCAGGGTTTGTTTGGATGGGTGCGGAAAAAGGGAAAGATGACGGGACGCGTGAGGGGTAGGACGGGTGTGTTGGGTCAAATTGGGAAAGAAAGGGATGGAAATGGTAGGGGAAGGACGGCCGAACGACAAACATTGTCGGAGGTTGCAGGCCGCGGCAGTTGCAGGTCGCGAGGAAGAAGACGATGCCGCGGCTGGACCGGCGGTCCAGGGAGAAAGAAAGAAAGGAGGCAAGCGGGCCGGTTTGGCAACGGTTATAAAGTTTTTAAACCAAACGCGGCATTTCAGTAATTAGAAGAACAAAACGCGGCGTCGCGTCGCTGGATGGGCAACGGTCATAAGGTTTAATAAACGCGACGCGACATTTCGACGGCTTCGAAGGGTGAAACGCTGCTTTGCAGTTGTGCGACGGCCAGTGGACGACGCTGGGCCGTGGGAAGGAGAGAAAGGATGGGGGATTGGGCTGGGTGAGGCCCAAATCTGGCGGGGAAGAAGAAAAAGGAAAAAGGAAGGGAAAGGAAAAAGGAAAAAGGGAGGAAAAGGGTTTCTTTAGGGTTTTGGATTTTTGCACAATTTATTTAGAATGTTTTTGGGTTATTTAAAGTATTAATATTTAGAAATTATTAATTAATTTCTTTTTAGCTTAGTTTAGATTATCTTTGATAAATTTCCTTAACCTCCTTGTTAATTAGGGAAGCGCTCAAACTTTCTCCCAATTATATTCTTTATTATTTTCCTCTTAATCTACCCTCATTTATCCAATAAATTTTTAAGTAAATAAGTTTACATAAACGAGTTTTTTCCTAATAATTCTTTATTCTGTCATAATTCGGGAATTAGGGTTTTTGGGGTATTTCAGAGAGAGATACAAATATCCGAATATCCATATGCTTTACCAATTTATTTAACGTTCACCTAAGGTAAGCACATCAAGCTAAAATCAATCAATTGCATAATATGGTAGATTTACTCGTTGGAATGAGTAGCACCCATCAAAAGGATGATCAGTACGATATATACTGAGCAAGGTAAAAATAGAGTCAAAATCAAGAAAACATATCATTACACACATTCACAGTGAAAAGTAGTATATATGTGAGATACAAAAATCAACACAAGGTAATTACTTGTCTAGATTCAAAATATTTGAATATGATATAACCCATTCTTTTATTTATTTTAATTTTAGGGACCCCCACTATTTTCAACCAGTGGAACAGTTATTCCACCCTAGGGAAAATGCTCCTAGTCACTATTCTCACTAGTGGAATGGTTAATAATATACAATCCCAAGAAAATACATCTAGCCACTATTCTTACCGATGGAATGGTTAATAATATACATTCTCAAGGTAGAACACTCCCGGCGAATGCTCTCGTCTGGTGGAATAGATATATACAACCTGTCCTTACTCATATAGTATTCCTCTCTACATGATTAGTGTCATATAAATTATTATAATCATTCTCAGGATTTTTTTAAATAAAGTTTAGGGACCCCACTATTCTCAACCGATAGAATGGTTATTCCTCCCCAAGTTAAAACACTCCTGGCTACTATTCTTACTAATGGAACGGTTAATAAAATACAATCCTGGGAAAATACATCCAGCCACTATTTTTATCAGTAGAAAGGTTAATAATATACATTCTCAGGGCATAATGCTTTTGGATAATGCTCTCGTCTAGTGGAATGGACATATACAATCTGCCCAACCTCATGTGATCTTTCACTTTAAATGATTAGTATCTTATTCATGATTTATTTATGAGTAGAACATAATTAAGGCAAGAAAAGGCATCAACATACAGATAGCAAGACCGTTCTCAAAGATTAACATGCTTATTTCCCCTAAAAACCCTAAATTCACAATTTAAGCATAACTTCTCCCATAATGATCATTTATCCACCAAAATATTTATATGTTCCTTAAATAATAGTATAATTAACATAAAAAAAATTTAAAGTTCTAAATCTCACGTCTTACACATGCGATAATAGACTTGTCTCAAAATTTACTATTAATAAGGCTCCCAAAATCCTAATTTCATAGGTAAGCCATAACAAACCCCATAAGGCTCATATAATTACAAAATTAAATAGAAATCCTCAAAATATCCATATTAACAAAATATCTAAAATTTGTGGCCTAAATGTAACATTTTACACATGTGATTATAACATTACCGTTTTAAGGTTACTATTCCTAAATTTGGCTATTTTCTCATTTGAAGAACTTATTGATGGAAACCTGTTAGGGTTTCACAAAAGGATCGAAAGATTAATCGAGCACAACGTTCGATTCACCGGTTCAGCCTAAGGAAAAACTCCAAAGGAAGACCCAAAGATTCAGAGGCACAGTTTTTACAACGGCAACTGAAATCGAAGAAAGAATGATCAAGATCGATCAAAGCAAGAGAGAGCAGACTCAGAGAAGAAGAGCGAGTAAGAGGTTCGCCGAGAGAGAGAGACAAGTCACGAGAAGAATCGAGAAAAACTCAGCAATTGTATTCTGTCAAAAGTTGTCTGCGTATTACACTTTACAAGGCTATTTATACTAGTATTACAGACCGTATAACAGAGCGTATAAAATACCCGCACAATACAGCCCAGACATACAACGGGATGGGCTGATAATTTGGGTCGCAGAAATAAGTCGACCAGCCCAAATAACACACAACAGAAATGCCCCCAAATACAAGGTAAATTTGAGACATAATTCCCATCAGCTAAAAACTTTAGCTAATCATGGATATTAAGGATTGATTAATCCACAATCCATCTAGTCCATAATTAAGGACCGGGTGGCGGATTATACAACCGACCTAATTTCCATTAGCCAATTCAACCGGTGAATGCATCATATGGGATTACAATTAATTAACAAAAAATTACATAATGTTCACACTCCAGATACATAATCTGCACACTCCAGCAGCTGCATCCAAAGATCCACATAGTCCATATGCTGCATTACACTCCTATTTATCCACCAAATAAGACAAAAAATTATAAGTAAATAATTCACAGCAGTTATTAAAATTAATTAAATATAAATTTTTAAGATTCATATCATTCCCCTCTTCTTGGAAAGGTTTCGTCTTTGAAACCTGAATAAGTCCCAGAAATGGACTAAGATCAGCTACATTAAAAGTGTTTCTTACATTTCCAAATTTAACAGGTAAATCAATTTTATAAGCATTGTCATTAATTTTCTCTAACACAGTAAATGGTCCATCTCCTCTAGAATCCAATTTTGACTTTCTAAAATTTGGAAATCTCTCCTTCCTAAGGTGTACCCAAACTAAGTCTCCAGGTTTAAAAATCATTCTTCTCCTTCTTTTATTAGCATGTTCAGCCATCTGTTGCACCTTTTTATTGATCTGTTGACTTACAGATTCATGTAACCTTTTCATATTATCAGCTTTAGATTCAGCATCAAAATTTTGCTATTCAGCATGAGGTAAAGGACTCAAATCTAAAGGAGTTAAAGGATTAAAACCATACACAATCTCAAATGGAGTTTTATTAGTTGTAGAATGCAAAGTCCTATTATAAGCAAATTCCACTTGAGGTAAAACATATTCCCATTATTTAAGATTCTTTCCGAGGATGGCCCTTAACATGTTTCCTAATGTTCTATTTACTACCTCAGTTTGTCCATCAGTTTGAGGGTGACAAGTTGTAGAAAACAATAACTTAGTCCCTAATTTTCCCCACAAAACTTTCCAGAAATGACTTAAAAACTTAACATCTCTATCTGAAACTATAGTCTTAGGAATACCATGTAATTTAACCGCATTAGAAAAAAATAATTCAACCACAACCATAGCATCATTTGTTTTATTACAAGGTATAAAATGAGCCATTTTACTGAACCTATCTACTACAACCATTATTGAATCCTTAGCTCTATTAGTCCTAGGTAATCCTAAACTAAAATCCAAAGATACATCAACCCAAGGGTGGTTAGAGACAGGTAAGGGAATATATAACCCAAATGGTTTTGAAGTAGTTTTTGCTTGCCTACAAGCAATACAATTGACACAATATTTCAAAACATCTTTTTTCATGTGTGGCTAGTAAAAATGATCAGTTAAAACATTTAAAGTTTTCTGAGATCCTAGATGTGCCATTAACCCATCACTATGAGCTTCTTGAATTAATAAACCTCTGTAAGAACATGTAGGAATACACAACCTATTTTCCCTAAACAAATAACCTTCATTAATAAAGTACTTTCCTTGTGTAGAAACTTCACACTTTTTATAAATTTCTTTAAAATCAATATCTTCTAAGTATAATAGTTTAATACTAGAAAAACCTAACAAAGTAGTATCAGCAGCATTTAATAAAGCATATCTCCTGGATAAAGCATCTGCAACTATATTATTACTACCATTCTTATACTTAATCATGTAAGGAAAACTCTCAATGAATTCTATCCATCTACCTTGTCTTCTATTTAACTTTGATTGACTTTTTAAATACTTAATAGCTTCCTGATCAGTATTAATTACAAATTCTCTATACCACAAGTAATGTTGCCACACTTCTAAAGCTCTTACTAAAGCATACAGTTCCTTTTCATAAGTAGAATAATTCAAAGTACTACCATTCAATTTCTCACTAAAATAAGCTATTGGCTTGCCCTCTTGAGAAAGTACAGCCCCTATTCCTAACCCTGAAGCATCACAATCTAATTCAAACATTTTTTCAAAGTCAGGAAGACTCAACACAGGTGCTTGGGTTAATTTAGTCTTAAGTGTCTCAAAAGATTTTTGTTGTTCTAAACCCCAATTAAACCCATTATCCTTCTTTGTTATGGCAGTCAAGGGAGCAGCTATAGTATTGAAATTTCTCACAAATCTCCTGTAAAAAGAACACAACCCATGAAAACTCTTACTTCAGTCACACTCTTTGGCACAGGCCATTCTTGAATAGCTCTCATATTATCTTCATCTACAAATATACCATCTTTTCCTACCACAAATCCTAAGAAAACCACACTTTCCAGACAAAATCCAGACTTAGTTAAATTAGCATAAAGTTTTTCTGTCTTAAACACATTTAAAATAATCCTTAAGTGTTTCAAGTGTTCCTCTAAAGATTTACTATATATAAGTATATCATCAAAATAAACAACCACAAATTTTCCAATAAATTCCCTCAAAACATAGTTCATAAGTCTCATAAAAGTACTAGGATCATTTGACAACCCAAAAGGCATCACTAACCATTCATATAATCCAAAATTAGTCTTAAAAGCTGTCTTCCACTCATCCCCTGGTTTCATCCTAATTTGATGATACCCACTTTGTAAATCTATTTTTGAAAATATAACAGCACCATGCAATTGATCCAACATTTCATCAAGCCTAGGGATAGGATATCTATACTTTATAGTTATTTTATTTACTGCCCTGCTATCCACACACATCCTCCAACTACCATCCTTTTTAGGCACTAATAACACTGGTACTGCACAAGGACTCGTAGATTTCTTAATGTATCCTTTACTTAACAGTTCAGAGACCTGTCTTTTTAATTCCTTAACCTCCTTAGGATTAGCCCTATAAGTAGGTCTGTTTGGTATAACAGCTCCTGGAATAAAATCTATTTGATGTTCTATTCCCCTTAATGGAGGTAATCCACTAGGAATGTCCTCAGGAAACAACTCACTATATTCTTCCAATAACTGTTTCACTGTACTAGGTATTTCTCCACTTATTCCTCTCTGACACTCATAACAGTCCTTATAAATCATCAAATACACATTGGCATTTCTTTTCATTGCCTTTCCTACATCCTTACCTTTAGCATAAAACCCAGAAGTTCCTTTCATGTCCTTTGAACTAATATCATTCTCCAAACTAGGTTTAGATAACTCCTTATAATCAGATTTAATTTTAATTTGATCCTCAAATATTTCTTTTGGAGTCATAAGTGCTAAGACAATCTTCCTATCATCTTTCTTTAATGTATACCTATTTTTATAACCATCATGTATTACCCTCCTATCATATTGCCAAGGTCTACCTAACAACAGGTGAGCCACATGCATAGGAATTATATCACATAAAACAGAATCTTCATATTTTCCTAATTTTAAATTTACTAAAAATTGTTGACTAACTTTTACATCTCCCAATTCATTAAGCCATTGCAATCTATATGGTTTTGGATGTTTAGTAGTTGTTAAACCTAATTTAGACACTAACAGAGTACTAGTAGCATTAATACAACTACCACTATCTATGACCATGTTAAAGCACTTATTGAAATGCCCAAAAAATTTTAATTTTATAAACTACATTCAAGGATATTTACTATAAGAATTATTTAAATAAATTATTTTTAAATTGAATTAATTAGAGCAAATCAAGAAGAAATTTATAAGTATTTTTATTAGAAGAGAATTTGGGTATTTTAGCTAATTAAGCATTTTATTTTAAACTTAGTTAAATAAATTATTTTATTTAAAATAAGAAGGAGAAAATATTTTCAAATTAATATTAATTTTATAAATAATTTAATTGGAGAAAATTAGAGTGTTTTGCTAATTAAAAAGGAATTTATGGAAAATCTTTAAAAATCCTAATTTAGACTAAAATAGGATTTAAATATTATTTCATTCAAATATTATTATATTTAAATATTCAAAATATTTTAATTAATTTAAATACCCAACATAATTATTTCTCTCTTTTCCTTTTTCCTTTTTCTTTCTTTTTCTTTCTTCTTCTTTTCTTTTTCTTTTTCTCCTCAACAAACTGGGCCAGCCCGGCGGCCCAGTTACCTTTCCTTTTCCTTCCTTTGGCCCAGCCCAGCCGCGCGACGCTATCCCTTCTTCCGCCCCTCGATGTGCCGCGTTTTGCTTAATTTACCACTGAAACTCGGCGTTTCATTTAAACGCCCCCCATCGCGGCGACTGGCCCGGTCTGTCTCCCTTCTTTTCTCTTCTTTTTCCGGCCGACCGGTCCAGCCACCTGCCTTTCTTCTTCCCCAGCCTTCGCACCAGCCTGACGCCACCGACCTTCAACAACGTTGCCGGCGATCTAGCCCGATTTGACCGGCCTTTTCCTCCCTTTCTCTTCCCCTCGTTTCGGCAGCCTCATAAACCCTATCAACTCTCCCTTTTGCCGCGTGATACTCTCTCTCTCTCCTGCGCAACCCCTTTCCCCCGTTTTGATTTCCGCCGGCCAAACCATGCCACCAGCGACCGGAACCCTACCTTCCTTATCTACTAGCCAACCCAAAGAACCCTATCCTCCCTTCTAAGGCTATAAATACCCTCGTAAGCAGCTCTGTATCGAGCTCTTAATCCCCCAACCCAAAATCCCGATCTTGCCACCGTCGCCACTTCAGACGCCTCGTCCTCCGCCTATGGCCAACTTCGACGCCCTTTCTGGCCACCCGTATCATCCTTGCACCGCCCTATAGCTAACCAAATCTACCTCACCCTTCGATTCTTCCTTCAAAATCCGCCTCAACTGTGCGAAGTTCCCTTCCTGATCAACCCTGTTTTCTGCCCCGCCACCCTTCGCGCCGCCCTTAGCCACCTCCTCCGCCGCTAAGGCCGCTTCTTTCCCCTCCCAAACTGTGCTGCAGACCCTGCCCTACCTTCCCATACCTTTAGTTTCCTTTTTCTCATTCTCCTCCCCTCTCTTTCTTCATCTCCTCCATTCGGCCACCACCACCACCGCCGTGCGCCACCACCTTTGGCTGCGCCACCACCCTCTATTCTGTCCCTCTCCTTCTGGGGAACTCAAAACAACCCAGCTCCCATTTTAATTCTTCCTATCTTATTCCCAGCATGCAACTTTCCCCTCTTTCTTTCCTCTTTCCGGCCACCGCTGCCACCTCTGTGCGCCACCGCCGGTGCCGCCTATTCCCACCAACATTGGTTGAACCCTACACCATCTCAGCTATTTTCCCTATTTTTATAACCCTTAAATTATTTTATTTCAATTATTTACATATAAATACTATTATTATTATTCTTAATATTTATATTTTAATATGCATTATTATTATTATTATTATTATTATTATTATTATCAGTATTAATATTTTATTATTATTTATGTTGAGGGCTGAAGCCTAATATATTTTAATTCGATTTTATTAGTATTCTTCTTATTATTTCTATAATTACTCTTATTAATATTAAAATGTTATAAGTAAAATTATTATTATTATTATTATTTTCTATTTCGAATTTCCATTATTCTTATTTATTATTATTAATATAAATATTTTAACATTAGTGTAGTTAATAATGTTACTATTATTATTATTATTATTATTATTATTATTATCATCATCATAATCATTATTATTATTATTATTATTATTATTATTATTATTTCTGAATTTGGTTATTTAATTTACAAATAATCTTTTTAGTATTATTTTAGTAAAGGGTCTGAAGCCCTTATTTCACTTTATTTTTGAGTAACGCCTTTTTATCATTATTTCTACTATTTTATTATTCTTATTAATATTAATATTGATATTATTTTGGTATTTTTGTTATTATTATTTTATAATAAAAAAACTATTCTTATATTAAATTAGTATTTAATATTATTTTGATAGGAGAGAGTCTAATTTTAGCTTTTCTCTCAAAATAGTCAAAACCCTAAGGAGGCGTAGGAGCGTGCTCCAAGACCGGTGACGTTTTAGGTAAGGAGTGCTAAGGCCTTTTATGTGCTTATGTGTAATATGTGTTTCGCATGTTATGTATCTAATGTTTATTATAATTAAATATTTTATATGTGGTATGACTTGGAGTTGAAGTATGTTGTGCATGGTATGTGTATTAATTATGTATGATGATATGTGTTGTGTATGTGAGGAAGTCGATGTGGTTTGTGTGAGAGGAAGGATGAAAAAGGAGGATGGGGAAAGAATTTGATTAAGGGAAGTGAGTTAACCTAAATTTATGGTTTTATAAGGAATAATCTAATGTATGATTTTATATGTGGAAGAGCAGAATTTATGGTTTGTTTGGGAGAATCTAATTTAGGATGTTATTTGGGAGACGGTAATTTATGATGTTATTTGGGAGAATGTAATTTATAATATTATATGGGAGAATTTAAGTTATGATTTGATTGGGAGAGTTAATTTATAATTTGTTTGGGAGAATTTAGTTTATGATGTTATTTGGGAGAATGTAATTTATAATATTATATGGGAGAATTTAAGTTATGATTTTATTGGGAGAGTTAATTTATAATTTGTTTGGGAGAATCTAATTCATGATGTTATTTGGGAAAATGTAATTTATGATATTATATGGGGGAATCTAATTTATGATTTGCTTGGGGGAATTCAATTTATAGTTTTCCTTGGGAGATTCTAATTTATGATTTTATGTGGAAGAATCTTTATGGCTTGAATTTAGGGTTTGGTATGGAAGAATCTTTATGGTTTGAATTTAGGGTTTGGTATGGGTGAATCTTTGGTTTTTGGATTGAATTTAGGGTTTGGTATTGAATTTATTGAATTTATGGTTTTGTATGACGGAATCTAGGGTTTACCTGGTGGTATTAATGGATGTATGTTGGTATTAGGGTTTGTATGATGATATCAAGGTTTGTATGGTGGTAATTATAGTTGTATGGTGGTATTAGGATTTACATGGTGAAATTGATGATTGAATGGTGGTATTAGGGTTTGCATGGTTGAATTTAGGGTTTCATGTGGAATTTTAGGGTTTGCATGAAAACGGTTCAAAGGTTTGCATGGGGAGATTAATGTCTGCATGGGTATGAAAATTACGTGTGGAAAGTTAATTTGGGATGTAAGGAAGGTAATGTAAGTGTTGTCTGGATGTTTGATCGCTTGGGATGAAAAATAGCACGTGGAGCAAATTAAGGGTACGGAGGAGACTGAATTATGGTTTGTTGTGGTTAATTAAGGTCTATGGTGGTTGATTAGGGTTTTTTGTGTTATCATATGTATGTGGTGATTAAAGTGTAAGTATGATGATGAATATGGAATTTATGAGTTAATGATTCGTGCATGTCTAAGGTGAAAGCTTATGAATAAGATACTTAAAACATTAATTATCTAAAGAGGAAGATCGTTGAGACGGGACCAACCGATCCACCGGTTCGGAATAGTGGTTAGGGTTTTTACCCTATGTGCGACCGATCCACCGGTTATAATAGTGGTTAGGACATGATGTCCTATGTGTGACCGATCCACCGGTTATAATAGTGGGGGTTCCCGAGCTCAATAGTCACAAACCAGAATGCTTAAAAGATACTAACTACTTACAGTGGAATACCATGCGAGCCGGAGCCAACCGATCCACCGGTTAGGAATAGTGGTTAGGACGCGTAGTCCTATGTGTTTCCGATCCACCGGCTATAATAGTGGTTAGGGTATGATACCCTATGTGCCTCCGATCCACCGGCTATAATAGTGGGGGCTTCCGTACTCGCATGGATTTGATAAAAAGTATGGTGTGAATCGAATTCTGATAAGAGAATAATTAAGTGATTAATCCAGATTATTCATGGGCCTTTGTACGTACTTTTACCCGGTTGATCATATGCAATTATGAATATGCTCTTTTACGTCCTGCATGATTTATGTATTTATGTGTTGGCCTTAGTGATCAAGTCACCTTACTCAGTACTGGACCCGTACTGATACTACCTTGGTTGATGGGTCCTGTGATGATCCACCGATGGTGGGGAGCAGACCTCTTGTGCAGGTTTAAGATCAGAGACTGTTTGGGGTGGCAGGCCCGACTTGAGTGAGTAGGTAATCTGGAATTTGACCCATCGGGTTTTATCTTGTTTAAATGTATTTCTATTTGGAAGTTACAAGTGTTAATAAACGTTTATGCGTACTCTGATTTTGTTGTATGATCTTTCGAATTCTTTTATGAATTGTTAATTTGAATTTAACGTAAATCTTTTCTTTAGCCTTAGCACTTGGTACTGGAACGGTCGGAGAGAACCGGTCTGGTACTAAGTGTGGCGGTAACATTCCCAGAATTCACAGGTTTTAAGTGTTTCTATCTTAATTGCTTCCGTTTTAAAAAAAAAATTAGTGAATTTTGGGGTGTTACACTTATCATCAATTAAACATCTGGTATGGAATATATTTTCTCTCTGTATAGCATTAGAATCAGGTAATTTATTGTTGTTTAAAGTCCTACGAACTACAAAAAGATCCCTACTCATTGGCAATTCTACTTCTTCCTCTAGATCACTATCATCTTCTCTAACTACACTAACCTCTTCCTCTTCTTCTTCAGATTCAGATTCTATATCTCCAGACTCTCTAATTAAAATGTTTCTCTTGTTTGGACATTCAGAAGCTATATGTCCTAATCCTCCACATCTAAAACATTGAATATCCCTAGTTATGTTTAATCCATTCACAGGGTTTGTCATCACATTCTTACCCTTTTCAAACTTCTGTCCTACCTTAACTTCATTGTTTCTACCTTTAAATTCAACCTTACTATTATTCTTCCAGTTTCCAGAAGTAGTTCCTCCAAAATTTCTCCTTACTGTAGTCTTAAATCCAATCCCAGGGGTTTATATTGCCTAGATTTCCTTAATTGAATCTCTATCTTAGTAGCTATGTTTACCATCTCATTTAAAGTCCCACAAGGATATAATTCTACTTTATCAGCTATCTCTGAATTTAACTCACTCAGAAACCTAGCCATGGTAGCATCATCATCCTCAATAACTCCTGTCTTAATAATCAAAACTTTTAATTCCTTATAATACTCATCCACTATCCTCACTCCTTGACTAATAGTTTGCAATCTCTTATGTAACTCCCTATAATAGTAACTTGGCACAAACCTCTTTCTCATTAAAGTTTTAAACTCTGCCCAAGTCTGTATAGGTGGTTCCCCACACCTTCGTCTAGTTAACACCAAATTATGATACCAAGAGGATGCATACTCAGTAAATTCTACTACAGCCACCTTAATTTTCTTTTCCTCAGAGTAATTATGACACTCAAACACTAGTTCTATTTTCCTTTCCCACTCAAAATAATAATCAGGGTCATTCTTGCCATTAAAACCTGGTATACTAAGCTTAAGATTATTCAAATTCCTATCAATGAACTCTAATTCCCTATCTTGCCTATTGTTCTGTCTAGGCATCCTATCACTATTGTTAGATATTTGATATTCCAACTCTTCTAGATTAGCTATGGGTGGAATTCTAATCCTAGGGTCCATAGGAGCCCTTCCTAATACTCCTGCTTGATTAGTTTCAACTTTGTTATGTTGCAATTCATTGATTCTTATTTCCTGTTCTCCTAGTCTTTGTTCTAGGTTAGCAGATAAAACAGCAAATTGAGCAGTCATTTGTTCTTGAAAAGTCCTAAGGGTTTCTAAAAGATCATGACTGGAAACAAATTGATTAATAGACTGACCATTGTTAGACATAATGAAATTCTTAGACTTAAACAACTAACACAGCAGCAATTAATTAACATAATCAATTTATTTAATAACTTCAGACAAACAGAACACACAGACCAATCACAAGAAGTATCACGGTATCAAGGATTAATAGAAATAGCAATAGTATAGCTTACTCACACTTATTCAAGTCAATAATAATTCGACAAAAATGACTAAGTAAAAGGGAACTATATTACCGCATATGCTTAAGCAAATAATCCACTTATTTAGGGGACCCCTCGTCTTGGAGGTCTAACCCTTTTCTCGAAACCAAAGGCTCACCGGTTATTTCACCTGAGTACTTATTAACAAACAAGTAATTTGCAAAGAAATTGGAAATTAAGTATAGAAGATAGTAGTATTTAATAAGAAAATTTACGAATCGAGGTTACCAACAACAATTTGTCGCACAGTCAGTCAAGATTCAAGTTCTTAACCAAACCCTAGGTCGATTAGGGTTTCTTCTCGGAACTTCGAAACAACGGACCAAAATACTTCAATCGCCGGTTCCAGAATGACGGAAATCGAAACAGTCATCGTCGTTGCAAACCCTAAAATTTCACACCTCAAAATAGGGTTAGAGAAATACAGAGATCGACTCAAAAATTGAAGAAAACTTAATCAGTAACAAAGAAAACTACGAGCACTCTAATAATCGAGGCTCTAATACCAAATGATGGAAACCTGTTAGGGTTTCACGAAAGGATCGAAAGATTAATCGAGCGCAACGTTCGATTCGCCGGTTCAGCCTAAGGAAAAACTCCAAAGGAAGACCCAAAGATTCAGAGGCATAGTTTTTACAACGGCAACTGAAATCGAAGAAAGAATGATCAAGATCGATCAAAGAAAGAGAGAGTAGACTCAGAGAAGAAGAGCGAGTGAGAGGTTCGCGGAGAGAGAGAGACAAGTCACGAGAAGAATCGAGAAAAACTCAGCAATTGTATTATGTCAAAAGTTGTCCGCGTATTACACTTTGCAAGGCTATTTATACTAGTATTACAGACCGTATAACAGAGTGTATAAAATACCCACACAATACAGCCTAGACATACAACGGGATGGGCTGATAATTTGGGTCGCAGAAATAAGTCGACCGGCCCAAATAACACACAATAGAAATGCCCCCAAATACAAGGTAAATTTGAGACATAATTCCCATCAGCTAAAAACTTTAGCTAATCATGGCTATTAAGGATTGATTAATCCATAATCCATCTAGTTCATAATTAAGGACCGGGTGGCGGATTATACAACCGACCTAATTTCCATTAGCCAATTCAACCGACGAATGCATCATATGGGATTACAATTAATTAACAAAAAATTACATAATCTGCACACTCAAGCAGCTGCATCCAAAGATCCACAGAGTCCATATGCTGCATTACACTCCTCTTTATCCACCAAATAAGACAAACAATTGTAAGTAAATAATTCACAGCAGTTATCAAAATTAATTAAATATAAATTTTTAAGATTCATATCACTTATGACCTCCATAATTACTCCGAAACACTTCAAATGGTATTAATATCATATTTTAATCCATATAAAATGTATAATACCAAAATTTTCATATTAACCCATATTGATAAAAATGCCCTTAAAAAAAATAGCCGATAGCCCTTATTTTACGAAAATCCCATATCCTCAATATCATTTTTTTCAAATCTTCCTTTTATCAACAAACATCTTTATATATAATTATTTCTCACTTATAATAATTCATTAGGCCTATAATACTCTCTCATAATTTATACACATCCATAAAAACATGACTTAGCATAAAATCATCATATCAGCATATCTTTTAATATTATCATTTCCTTTCTATCATATAATTCTTATTAACATATCATATCGTCATCAGCATGGATTTTAATAATATAATAAAAATAATATGATAACACACATAATCATACAAGGATTTAACACAAAACCCAAAACATCGACTACTATCCTTACAAACAAAGGCTCCGGCCTCTAAGCATGCTTATCCTAATCTACTTCTTTCAAAACTTTTAGAATATCAACTAATAATAATTAACAAAAAATAATTAGAATTAATAAATTTTTAAGTTAATGGAAGAGAAAAGCATGGGGAAAAACCAAACCGAGGTTTGAAGGAATGTCACGGGAAAAGATGGCTAGCAACTAGACAAACTATCATTGTTAGTGAATGAGCAATGGAAAGGAGAGCTGAAAGGGGGGTTAGGAAATGGTGAGGGCTTCTAGAAGGGGGCGTAGGCTTCGGAAATTTTTGCCAAAGCTAGGGGTGATTTGGTTGTATTTGCTGAAGGGTAGGGGTTATTTTTAGAGAGTTTTTCTAATGGTTAGGGGTATTTTTAGTTGGTTTTTGCTGCAACTTTGGGGGTAGGAAAGGTTGGTTTTCCTGCAGTTAAAGGGGGTGATTTGGTGGTTTTTTCTAAAGCTAAGGGTGAGGGAATGGAATTTTTTTTTGGTGGTTGTGGAAGGTTTGCGGTAATGGTTACCGAAGGTAAGGTTTTGGGGGTGCTTTGGGCAGTTTTGGAAATTGCAAGGAATGGAAAGAAGGAGGATGTTCGGGGTATTTTTTGACCAAATATTAGGGGGATAAATAGGTATTATTTTAGAGAAATAAATCAGGTATATGCATATATATTCATATACACGCAGAGAGGAAAAGGAGAAAGGTGGCGATCGGGTAAAAATTTCAACCTCGACCCACAACCGTAGGAGCTGGAAATTGATGGTTTAGGGGTATGGTATGAGGGTGGCATGGGGGTCATGTGTCGGTGTAGAGGGAGAGTAGGGTGAGGTAAGAAAATAGAATAGGGTAGGGTTAATTTATTTAGGTACCAAAATCGGGTAAAGTATTTGGGAAAAAATTATCCGGTTACCAAAATAGGTTTATTTGACGAAACAGATATTGGCTATGACCCAAACATTGGTTTAAATTTTAATACTTACCCTCTAGCATATTTTAGCCTATTTATATTATATAGCTAATAAATGGATGTAGGGTGGCCTTAGAATTTTGTTAGGTTGATGTTAGTGTTGACTTTAACTTTAACATCGACCAATGATCTTAGGGTTTGCCTTAATAATTATAAATAATTGAAAATGGATAATAGCAAAAATGCAAATAAATATGCATATGTGCTTTCTATGGTCACTTTGTAAAATAATAATACTTAAAGAAGAAGACCTCGAGTTTAGGAATAGTTGCTCTCTAGGGATATCTACCCTAGAGATGAGGTAGGAGCCCCTCTATTTATTTGGTTCGCTAGTATGTCATTGTGTCCCAGTAATGTTATATTCTACTTTATAGATGACCTATAGGCCCTGCAAAGGGTATCAATTTGTAAGGTTTAGGTGTCTTAGGTGAGGAGGGTATTGTGTTGCCTTTGTGGACTAGTATAACCAGAGCATTGTTATACCTATGGGTTAGATCATTGTACTGTATCATGTTGCCTTGTGTGTCTGTAAGATTAGTGTACTTTTATGTCTCTAGGTTATTATTTTATCCCCTCGAGTAATTAAAATTAGGTGTGATTATTATATTCAAATATTATTGGTTGTTTTTATTCACTATTTTGGTAGTTGTTGTTATGTGCTGCATGTTTTTGTATATGGTTTGGTACTTGCCTTTGTGCCCTACCTTGGTATCTAGAGTTGATACAGATGGTTGTTTTGGTAGTTGCCTCAGTATCCTACATCAGTATTTGGGTTTCTTTTAAATCTTTTGTGGTCATTTTATGACCGCATGATTTTCCTAATGTATCTATACTATATTCTTACATATTATGATTCATGCAGCCTTGCATGTTAGTATTATGTGATGGCTTACTCAGTACTACAGTACTAATGGGTTCCATTTATAGCCCCCTACCTATTCGATGGGTAGTTTTCACCTTGTAGGAATATTTTTTCAGAGTTCTTGATGCCTTCTAGTTAAGTGTTGAGAGTTAGGACTATTTGGTGCTCACCCCGACATATTTTGATCCAGATATTCTTTACACTCTTAAGTTCTTGTTATTTCTCCTTTTTTCATATAGAAATATATTTGTATAATTATTTTATATTTATGAGGATAATGCAATATGTAATAAAATCTCTATTATGCTCTTTTGTTGTAAATTATATTTACTTATAGTAACGTTTTAACTTTAGCACTTGGTATAAGGATGGTAGAGGATGCCCGACTATATACTGAGTATGGCAGTAACAACTATTATTTTTTGTAATTAGCCATTCGATAAAATGAAATTTTTAAGTAGTAAATTTGAAGGATGATACACTAGTCAATTGTTTTTTCCCAACAAGTTAATTGGTTATGTAGAACCAAAACTCTACCTGAAATGACTAATTATTCAATATTTTCATAGAACTAGTCATAGGGTACACCAAGGAAACACATTTTACTCAATTTTTCCATGCTTTCCAAATTATTTTTGAAATCAAACCCAAACTATAATTCCAAATCAAGAAAAAAAAACATCAGAGTTTAATTAAATAAAAGTTCTCATTTTATAAATCTTATAAATTTAAGGGTATTACACTATCGCAATGAATTATAGGACTTGTATTCTAAAAAGATGTTTATCAATGAAATTTGTTAGGTTTTGTATTATGTGTATTTGTGTCGAATACTCTCATCCCTTGATATGCATTATGAGATAATCAAATTCTTATTATAAAAGGCTCATCTTTTTGTTGAAAGCATAATCCCATAATGTCTTACAATCATGTTGAAATATTAGAGATAATTAATGTGAGTTTGTACATCATGAGAGAAGATAAAGATGCTATTAATGTATCTAAGGGTTGTGTGAAGTAGGCTCTCAAAAATTATGTTCATGGATTTTCACAAAAAGTGATGGAGTAATATTAAGGATGAAAGACATTATTATCCATTAAAAGTGGTGTTGTGGGATATAGAAAATTATTTTATATCATTATTCTAGTTTGATCTCTAGTTGCAAGAAACAACTTTGGGACTAGAGGTGGAGTTTTAAGTGGTAGGGGTAGTGGTGATGAAGGTGGAGGTTAAATGATTACTGTGAGATTATTACTATATTAAAGGACATAATAATCAAATTTTTTTGATGGCTCTCCTAATAAGCTGGCTTCCATATCTCTAAAATTTTTCAGATGTTATAGGAGTGCTTTCTTGCACTTAAATTCTTTATTCTTGATTTAATATTATTCCACACATGATCTAGTTCCTTTTTGTTAAAATTTTCATATTCCATATAATCACATTAATTTTACCACCAATTTATTGTAGTTAGCCTTTTAAGTAGGTAATTAGTGGCCCTTTAAAAATACTGAGATTAGCCAATCTCTAATATATTCCACCGCTTGAATTTTACCCTTACCATACAAATAACATTCAATACATCTACCTCTTGAAATAACTTATCATTGTAGATGTATTGAATGTTATTTCTATATGACTATCTTTGAAACACCTACATTAGCTTTGTATCCTTGTGTAGTTTTTCATAGTTAGAGACCCATGTTTCTAATATAAACATTTCTAGCTCTTCTTTAGGGATTTGTCTTGGTATATAGGCATAGTTAAGGGTTTTGGTAGAATAACATAAGATGAGAAAGGCCACATTTGTGGGGTTTCATGATAGAGTAAGATGTAGTGCCAAATTGTAAACTCTACAGACTATTTGATAATGGAGTGTGGTGGCCATGGTATCTTGTGTTTGAGCATCTCTAACTATTTAGAGTTAGGCATTCATGATATTGAGATGATGTAGTTCATGTAAGAACATGTTTAAATTTGGGAAAAATAACATGAAGAGTGCCCTTGCATTTGATGTACTATGAATTTTGCCTATGTATGTATGCTCGTATTTGTAATACATTATATCTAGGAGTGTTATTCTTCATATAGAATATGGCCTTTTCCTTCCATTATAAGTTAGGGAAAGTCATATTACCACAATATGAAGATTTATATATCCTTGGTAGACCCATTAACAAAGAAAATCAAGTAGGATTTTCTAAGGTGACAAATAATTCATCTTTATTTGTTGAAATTAGATGTTACTTGAATTTGGTGAACTAAACATATTCATTTATGTAATTTTGGGGAATTTCTAAGTACAGCCTTGCTTGAGCACACTATAGACAAGTGTTGTTTGGAAAAAGCAAAGTAGGGATTCATGAATGGAGGGTTTGTATTTTATAGATTTTTTTCAAACTATAGAAGGTAGCCAATTTCATATAAAGATTCTATTTTGAATGAGATTGGTTTGCTGTAATATCCTGAAACCTTAATTTACGACATTATGATAAAATAGAAATTTATTGGTAAGATTATTTAAATATATTATTTTAATAAAATAATGGGAGTAATTAAGACAAAAAGATAGGAAAATAATACAGAACTTTATTAGGGAAGATTAGGAAATTTTTTGCTAATTAAAAAAGAATTTAAAAGGATTAACCTAAATTTTTCTAAATTATATAAAAAAGAATTTAATTATTATTTTCAAATATCCACAAACACCAAAATATCCTAAACACCCTAACTACCCTAGTTTCCTTTTTCTTCTTTCTTTTTCTCCTTTATCCTTTTTTGTTTTTCTCCTCTTCTCCCCTAGTTGGGCCTCGCCCATGCGGCCCAACCTCCCCCTCCTCTCTTCTTCTCATTTCTCTCCCTTACCCACCCAATTTTGGCTGTCTAGCAAAGTCAATACCATGCCAATTCCGAAAATTTCGAAAGCTCAGAAGCATAACAAGACATACATTAAAAGCAGACATAAAGAGAAGACGGTTGAATGGCTCTACAAAATCCAGAGGAACAAAACGGAACCGCCAATTATTTTTTCTTTGTACTCGTATTGGCCCTCGAAGTGAAAACTGTCGGTGCACAATTGAAACTCAATTATTTGCCAAGAAATCACCAATACAACCTCAATCACTGTTCAGTTCAAACATTTCTTAATTTCTGTGATCCGTTGTACGTGCTCCGACAGAATGCACGCTGCTTATGACTTTAGCAACCTCTCTGAGCATGAACTTCTGAATATATCCGGTTGAGCTAGCAGGCAAATCTCCAAAAACAACCGATCTAGGAGGCATCAACCTCGGCAATTGATCAGCACAAAAGTCAATCATCTCTTTTTCAGTGGCATCCAGTCCACTCTTGAGCTTTACAAAAGCACAGGGGACTTCATCTATTCGATAATCATCAGGCATGCCAACAACTGCAGCCTCTAAAACCTTCGGATGACTCAACAATACAGCTTCTATCTCTAAACTGCTCATATAATTATTTCCATCAGTAATGATGATATCCTGAGCACGATCCTTAAGCTGTATATATCCATCTTGGTGCTTAACTGCAAGATCATTTGTGTGGTACCATCCTCCTCTAAATGCCTCTTGTGTTTTCTGTGAATTTTTCAGATAACCGGACATTAAAGTATTCCCTCTGAACATCACTTCACCTATGGTTTTACCATCATTTGATACAGATTCCATTGTTTCTGGATCTTTGACATCAGCTTCCTCCATTAAAAAATGACACTGACCAATAATTCTTTCTCGACTACATTGAGCCCTCACATGTCCATCGAAGTCTGATATAAATCCAGCATTGAAGTTCCAAGATGAAGTGATTGATGGGCCAAGAATCTCGGTCATGCCATATCGATGAACTATCCTGAATCCCATCTCTTCAATTCTGGTCCGAACATCGATCGGTGGCAAGAGTCCAGCAATATGCATATATACACTATGTGGCAGGCGCCTTTGCCCTTCGTGACCGGCATCTGCAGTGGCAATTATATTCAAGATGTACGGTTTACCGGATAAATGAGTCACATTATAAAGATAAATAGAATCAAAAATGGATTTCGCTGATATGTCCCTTAAGCAAACGTTTATACCGCCTAGAGCTGCCACAGCCCAGTTGAACCCCCATCCATTGGCACGAAACATGTCATGAGTCCACAAGAACACCATCTTTTCTGTTAAGTCGCTCCGAAAAATCTCACCAAGTGAATTCAAATATGATGCTCTATGGCTGCACACAACGCCTTTAGGGGTCCCACATGATGAGCCAGACGTGTAGTTTATCAGAATAGGGTCACATTCATTTTCAGGCCATTGGATCTCAAAATCTGGTTGTCCAAGAGAAAGGAGTTCGTGGTAGGTCATAGTTCCTATCGGTACCTCCTTTGTGGTAAGAGAGGCCGGAGACGGCACGTCAGGATTGGGGATTAGAAGGAGCAGAGGTATGTTAGATTTTCTCTCAGACAGTTCTTCATACATCTGGAGTGCAAGTTCAAGAGATTGGTAGTCCACAAAGATGAGCTTAGGCTCTAGGTCTTGTACTATGACGGACAGCATTGCCGCTTCTAGCAACGGATTTAGAGGTGCTAGGATGGCGCCCGCCATTGGTACTGCAAAATGCAACTCATATAGTTCCGGGATGTTTGGAGCCACTGCTGCGACCTAATTAAGCACATTCATACAGAAAAATATTTGTTGAGGATCAATAGAGGAGCTTGTTGCCCGACAGTTGTAGTCGGCCATGGTTTTGGCGTATAGACCCAGTTTTTGCCGTGTAAAAAGTAAAACGAAATCACATCAAGTATAAATGATATAATAAAGAATGTAAAATGAAATGTTTTAGTAACTTAATTTTTTCTAAAATTATTTATGGTTTTCATAATTTACTACTTTTCCCTAAATTATTATATTAAAATTCCTTTTAAATTTTATTTTACCATTTTACTTTCATTTATTGACGCCAATATGAATTAAGAATCAATAACTGTAATATTATTACTTCTTCTATATAAAAATAAATGTTATTTTAATAATTTATATACTTTTTTAGGAACCAATAAATATCATTGTAAATTTTTACTTACACTCTTAATTAAAATATAATAAAATATTTAATGTAATAATAATAGAAGTAAAAAAAAAAGGTATGAGTAAACTTAGAATGTATGTTTTAAATTTTTTTAAATGATTTTTTTTTTATATAAAATTTTGGTAATAAAATAATAATACTTATTTTCTTCTCTCAGTAATAAATTTAAAATAGATTATTTGCTATGTTCTTCTATCTTTAGTGAGTTTCAACTTCGTTTTTGTATGTACTCACATTCTGAAAGGATCATTGTACTCACCTCTGCGGTACATATACAATGATGATTTTATTTTTAAATGTGTCTTGTTGGAAGTTGTAATATTCAAAGGCCAATTTATGCTATATTTTATTTTTTAAAATAATGCCAAACACTTGTCTCCATTCATATCTGTGAAAATTGAATATTAGAAGCCTTCCAATCTTTGCTTATTATTTATTTGTACCTCTGGTAGCATTGTAGTATGACGTAGAGGAAGATAAATTTCTTCCCACAAACATACAATTAAGCACAATGATGTGAATTGTATATCATTTATTTCTCGCCAGTTTATCCCAAATATAATCAAGACTTTACCATTCCTATTATTCTTTCTCCAAATGAACAGGCCTCCATTTATTTAGAGCAAGAATGCAATAGATTTTGTACAAGACTATACATCTCAAACAGTTACCATAAAAAATTTCTCATCGATTTGTTCTAAATAAGAATTTTGAATGTAATATTATAAAGCACTGAAGATATAACTTATGAATTGATTTATTTTCTATTGTATTTTGGTCTTTGATTCTTAACCTTTTTAAAAAATTTTTTTTTTCATATATATATATATATATATATATATATATATATATGTCTGTGTAAAAATTCATTAAATAATGAGGGTAAAAAATATATAGATGAACCACCACATTCTTTTGTAATGATATAAATCCGCAATAGGAGTTGTCAGCCCTCTTATATTAAAAAAAAAAAATAGCTAACTGATAGATAATATAATGAATCTAATAAATACACTACATTGATTATGGACCATCCGCAACGATTTATATCAAGCATATAATGGAGTTTTTGTTGGTTAACAACCTCTAGAGTATTTAAACGTTTTTTATACAATTTGGATGGAATATATATATATATATATATATATATATATATATATATATATATATATATATATATTGTATTGCTTTCAAATCCCTCTTCCATTTCCATCATGCCTGTCATGAGAAACAATCTTGAATCTTTCTCTAACATCATGTTTCACCATATTTTACTTTGTTTACTTATGGTTTTCTACATAGATGAAGAAGAATAAAAGAAAAGCCTTATATATTGAATACCATGAAGACAAATTGCTCGCTAATTTTTTTAAAATAATCTAGTTTTCTTGCCTATTGATCCTAAATGATCAAGTGTTAATGATCTTAAAACATCCATTTGAGCTGAGTTTTAGCTACTATCACCTATGTGTTTGTTCTACCACACAACTTGTAAGGAAGGTGAGAGAGCTAGAATCTCCAACCTTTATTCCCTGTGACATGCATCATCCCTAATTGAAGGCTAGAATTTGTTGGTTCAATTCATGGTTGTTATTATCACCATAGTTGTTAAACTCCCAATCGGGATCTTATGATTTTATGATCTAGATGTCATTAAATGATCCATTATCCTAGGTATAATCTTAAATTAGTAGAATCACGGTAGAATATAAAGATCCCATATAGGATCGGTAGAATCTAATGATCCTAGGTAGAGTCTTACAATCCTAGATAGAATCATACAATTTTACGTGCCGACTATAATTTATTTTTTATATTTACCTTAAAATTTGTGATTTTTGACTAGGTATTTTATCATAACATAACATTGTGTTGGTTCGTCCATGTGTTGGAGAAGTTTAGTCTAGTATGAAATTTCATGTGAGAAACATGGGGGCACTATGTTAATAAATACAATCCAAGTTTCTAAGAGAACCTTTTGATGTGTTTTAGGTAAAAGTCAAAAGTAAGGTCCCATGGTTCCTAAACACAAACTATGGTTTTTCTTATTTTTGAAACTTGTTATTTTTTCCTATAGGATTTTTTTAACCTATAAAAGAATACATATTGAAGCTCTAGCCATCAACAATCATGTATCCCAACTTCTTCTTCTTCTCCATAAAATTCTTCTATCAAAGAGAATTTTAGATTTGTGCAATTGATTGAATAATTAGTTTAATCATTTTGTAATTACACAAAAGTACAAATAAAGATCTCTACTTTTTCCTCAATTGTTCTATTTTGTGAGTAAATTCTCAACTATGCATAATCTTGTTAATTTCAATTTGTTTTGGATCTCTCTTAATCCAAGCTAATTCCACAATAGTTTGGTATCAAAGCTTGATTGGTAAAGATATCTAGTTATTGAGATGAGTATAAGATTTGATATTGAGAAGTTTAACCAATCCATCATTTTTAGATTATGAAAATTATTATATAAATTAGTAGTGTGCCATTAGTATTAGAAACATTTCATATTTCTATTTCGAAAGAAAAAAACTCTAATATATAAAAAATGTCATATTATGGGGTCACTAAAGATATATAGGAATTGGATTATTCAGATTTTATAAATTCCCAGTTTTTATTGCCAGTGAACTAACAGTTAATAATCTTTATTAGTTAAAGTTACAAGGTTCATTAAAATAAATCTTAGTAGGGTCATTAATAAAAATAATTCATTCGTATTTTCATCTCAAGAAAAAAATGTGTGTTTTGTTAAAGATGAAAAAATAAATCTCAAAGAGGTGGAATATATCTTTCCTTTTTGATTTTCCATCTTCTTCTGACCTTGATGATCATGAAACATAGAGATATATGTACAAGAGGATCTTGATGAATTGTTTTTTGTAGGAAAAAAAATGATACATATAAGCAAATTGATTCAAGAAAACATAAACAAAAGGTTGCATAATATATACATGTTCGCATTATTTAATAATTATTACATCTTCTCAGTTTGCTAAGAGAACAATTGAGAACATAATATGCCTTATATGGATGTGTCAACAAAGCAAATGAGGATTGTTTGGAAACAATATTAATCTCAACTTGTTTGCATTTTTGCATAATCTTATTCAATAAATATATGTATATTGGTGGTAAAACCTCAATTTTTTTACCTTAATGCTACAAGAAATGGATTGAATATACATTATTGTCGTCTATTTTAAAAAAAAATGAATATAAACAATGTATAGGTCTTCTATGAACATATATATGTCTACAAAAGTCCTAGGAGAGTAATGTTAGAAAATATTGGTTTGATTTTTGCCACATTAATTTGCTAGCAAATATTAGTGACTAGGATTATTGGTTCTACTTATGGTAAATGCTCACAATTGTAAATACTAAAGTTCAACACTCTAAGCATTGATACTTGTATTATTTGGTATTTTTTGTAATTTAAATATAATTCTAAGAATTGAAAATTGTGAATTCGTAAACAATAGGTATTTTTAATGGCTAATATAATAGAATAAATTATATATATATATATATATATATATATATATATATATATATATATATATATATATAATGAAGATGGTTGTTTGTAGGCCTATGATTACAAGCATGTCTCAATTAACATTATTCTAGTAAATTTTATGAAAGGGTAATGGTGGTCTATTAATTAGCTTCAATTTCTTGCCATCACTTTATGAATTGATTTTGATCAAAAAGTGTCACTATATACTTTTAGAAGAGTTAAAAAAGCAAATAAAAAAAAGTTACTAAGATACATGTTTTTTTTTATAAAATATTGATTTTTAGAAAATCCACTTTTTTAATTATTTTAGTTTCTATTCAAAAAATAGAATTTTTTTAATTACACTTCCTTAAAAAAAAGGATATATGCATATTTAAAGAAATTATAAAATTCTGAATATATATTAAATTGTTACAAAACTTATTTTCTAAATAAAATTGAATTTAAAAATTTTAAATTCAATTATTTACTACCTTCTCAAAGTAAAAAAATATAAACAAAAAAAAGTAAAAATTTACATGGAAAGTCATTCTACTAGTATTAAGTATAGCACTAAATATGGAGTTTTGGTGTTCTTAGTATTATGTTTAGCTTCTCAATCAACAAATTTCTACTTTAATTAATACTCCTATATAAAAAACCATTTTAATAAGGGTTTTGATAATTGAATGTTATTAATCAATAAATATTTCTATATTTAGTTTCTTAACTATTGTCCTTAGGGCTATCTTTCACATTTCTTTTTAATAATATTATAATTTCTATGTCATTAATACTTAACAATAATGGTTAGTTGAAATTTTCCTTCTTTAGAAATAATTATATATTCTTAAAAAAATACATTCAAATTCAAAACAAGTATGAAATTTTGAATAAATATGAAAGTGGTGTAAAATTTTTTTAAAAGAAAAATTAATTTTAGCTTCTCAAACATAAATATTTTAGTTCAACAACTCATTTGTTTTCTAAATTTTATTATGTACTACTTTCTCAATCCAAAAAATAAAATATGTAAATAAAAAATGTGCATGGAAAGTCATTATGTTAGTATTAACTATAACATTAAATATGAAGTCTTGGAATTGTTAGTACCAAGTGTTAATTTTTCAATTAATATAGTTCTACTTTAAATAATACTCCTATATAAAAAAACTATGTTAATAATACTAGAATTTCTATATCATTAATACTTAACCATTAGCATTTTCTTTCTAATACACTCCATTCATTTCATAAATAAAGTTTTTTTAACTATTCACACACTATTTTAGAAGACAACAAATATACTCTTAATATTAAAATTATGTTGTTAATTAAAAATAACATAACAATTAATGTATAGGAGAAGAAAGAGAAAACATAATGATAAAAACATAAAAAAAAAATCCATTTATCTAAAAGTACCCCCTTTTCTAAACCAAAATTTCTAGACTTTCTTAAGGGAAAAAAATATGGAGTAATGTATAAATAATATTTAATAATACTTAATATTTCATGATCCATTTTTGGAAGTAATAATATTTCATTTACTTAGTGTTACTAAGGCACATTTCAGGGCTGCTTTCTATGCTATTAGTATTTATGAGGTGTGGAAAGCTAGAAATGTATGTATTTTCACAAATGTAAGGTGGGATCTAAAAAGGATAGCTACTCAAATTTCATTAGTTATGTCATCTATATGTAATAACTCTGCAAAAAGTGCTAAGTTTAGAGGTTTTTTAGGTCAAGTAGATCAATTCTATAGCCTTGGATGTACATGTTCTTAATGATATAATATTTTCCTCTTAAAAAAGATATTTCACTTACTTACCAAAAAAATATATATTTAATAATACTAGATAAGAATCATAGAAAAGAATCATACTTTAAACCATGATGACATTTATTATCATTATATATAATATATTGTTGATAAATATTTAAATTATTATTATTAGTGTTATTATTCTATATAAATATGATTATCACATATATTGTTGTTATAAAATTTATTATAAAACATTATTATTTTTATTGTTATTCATTATTAATTACATTATCTATTGTTATCATTGTTGTTAGAATCATTACAATTATAGTTATGTTTTTTTTATATAAATATTGCCATAATTAGTATTATTATTATTACTACTAATTACCTATATTATTACTTCTCATCATCATCATCATTAATAATAATAATAATAATAACAATAATAATAATAATTGTATTATTATTGGCTAATTTCTCTTGATCATAATCTAGCTTTAAAATATGGCTAGTATAACAAATCCTAACCTAAAAGGTGCATAGGATATTTTATCCTTCATTTGGGATGATGGATTACCCAAGTAATGTGCAATTCACATTGCCAACAAAGTACTATAATTTCAGTAATGTTATATATTTAAACTTTAAATCCAAAGTAAAACCGACAATTTTTTTAAAAATATACATATTATTACATTAATTTTTATTTTTATTAATAATTAAGTGGCATCAATTAATAATAAAATAGATTAAAAGAAAATTATGGCAGAAAAGTATAATAAATTTACTATTAGTATTATTTCTATTATAATAATCATTATTATTGTTATTATAATAATAAAAAATTTACATTTTTTTGCGCCCTAATTTTCTTTTATCTTGTAATATCTAATTATTAATAAAAAAAATAAAATTAATAGACTAATATACATATTTTTAGTAAAATTTAATTTTTAGTTTGAGCTTAAAATTTAAATAGGTAGCATTAACCTTATAATTTATAGGAGCATTGGTGCCCCCTCTGACCTCTTTATTTTTTTATTTATTTATTGCCCATATCAATACAGGCTGAGTAGCTATCTCTGAAAAGGTTTTGGGAAAGTCAAAATAGATACAAACTCTGAGTTGTAGTACTTTATAGGCAAGTACGTACAAATATTGACTAAAAACACCTTAGAGAAGCTAATATATGAGATACAAACTAGGTGTGGTATGAGATTTGTGAGTGGATGGGGTAGTCCTGGGTGACACCTAAGTCAGTAGAAGACAACGCTACAGCTTAGATAGGAGCTTCCAACAAGGGATTGAGAGGGGAGATTTGGCAAGCGGCGTTCTTTACTATCTTGGGTACGATTTGGAAATTTAGAAACATGAAAGTGTTTCACAAGGTTGATGTTTTGCAGCGGTTGGATGCTTATACTTATAAAGATGAAAATTGAGCTTTGGATAAAAAACAGTAGGAAAGAGTTTTCCAATCGGTCAGAGGAGGTGATCCATAATATTATGACTCTGATGAGATAGAAGGTTTTTTGCTTTGTCTTTTAACTCTATGTGTTTATCTATTATGTAGCACCAATTATAAAAAAAAATGAAACCAACCCATAAAGACAATTTAGTTGAAGTTAATTATGAAAATAAGCAACTTGGATAATTATATATATTGGTATGTAGCTTTAATAAGCTATTATCATTTATTAATTTAATTTATTATTTATTTAGAGCCGTAGATTAAAAATAATTACTTATATTTTGGATGTTTTTTTTAAGAATTTTTGAAAATAATTAATTATCTTATTTAATTTCTTCCCACAAGTATATTCAAACAATCCTTAATTTACAAATTTCTTCATATTAAAATATAGCAATTTTCGCTAGCAATGTGCTTAAATTAGAAAAATCTACCCTAAGAAAAGGGGGAAGGGCCGAAGGGGAAGGGTGGGGGGGGGGGGAACGCATGATATATAGAAACGAAGGATAGCATAACATCGGAGAAGGATACTAGGACTTACTATGTCACCACGGCATAGCCCCGAACGAGAGAGGGCGGAAGCCAGCCTGATACATCGTTCATATGTTTCCTTCCATGAATAAGTGGTTGACCCGAAATGAATGGATACTCCATCTCCATGAATCCTTGCAGCTCTCTCCAAGAAGGAAATCGGAGTTAATGGAACATAATTTGCAGAGCATTGAATCAGGCCTTCCAAACCCATTGCTTCTAGCTCAGTGCTTTTGACCGAAGACAACGACTACAAGTGCGCGACGATGATCCACTAAAGATGGGAGTTGCCGACTCGGCTATCTTATCGCCGGCCGCAAGTGAATGCAGCGTGGCCGACGTCAGCAGCATGACGCGTCATACGTATATGTCTGTACCCGCCCATCTCATGGAAAGCATTAAATGTTGTTAAGTAATGTATATGACGTGGAGTACATGCATGCTGGCGTGCCCGGCCCTTAATAGCATGACGTAAAACCCACATGCTGAGTCTTTCCAAAGCCGATCGACTCGCTTGGAAAACACAGCTGCCAGAAATATACTTATTATATAATATAAAGACTCCAGCTCCAATTTGGCTACTGAATTTTAAACGACCCCAAATAAGTTGGTCCGCCCGCCACAGAAGGCCTGCAGCCCTTC
Source organism: Tamarix chinensis (assembly GCA_030549775.1). Lineage (NCBI taxonomy): Eukaryota > Viridiplantae > Streptophyta > Magnoliopsida > Caryophyllales > Tamaricaceae > Tamarix > Tamarix chinensis. Next base: position 39,036,755 of record CM060174.1, read on the forward strand.
AAAAGGCCGCATTATTCTCCCTCTCTCCCCCAACAATAGCTAATCTCCACCTTCAAGTGTCGCTCTCATTTTCTCTCATAGTAAGCGCTAATCATCACGTTGTGGCCCTTTTATCTCTCTTTTGCTCCCACCATACCACTATATTCCTTATTAATTTCAAAATACTACTTACACGTATCAATAAAAGTCTACTTTACTCTTCTCCAATAATTTTTGTAGAACTTTTAGTGTTGTTTGTAGGGGATATCACCAAGAGAAAAAAAGTCATATCACCCTACCGTATACTTTAATTTGAGATAGCTCTGTTCAAAGTGAAATTACTAGATACACCTGATCCATGACATCAATTTTAATTTCCGATGTGGTACAATCAGCTGTAGTTTCTTAGTTTACAATTCACTTCACTAAATTGAGCTTAAGACTAGAAAAGATTAAGAAGAAAAAAAGTAGTAGGAGAAGTGTAAGCCATGTAACACCCTCATTTTATCAACTGAGAATTTTTATTTTTATGGAAGCATTACTTAATAAATTACTGGTTGTTACCTCCACACTTAGTATAAGTCTGGTTCATCACCTTTCGAATGCTAAGTGCTAACGATAAAATAAAATTCAACAAAAATAAATCAGCGAAAGTTCTACTAAACAATATTGATGGAAAAACATATATCAATGTCCATGTAACACCCCCAAAATTCACTACTAAAAATTTTTATTTTATTTAAAGATACAGCGGAAGTAAAGAAAACAAAACTATGAATTTTGGGGATATTAACACAACACTTAATATCAGATAGGTTCACTCCTACTGTTCCAATATCAAGTGCTAAGGCTAAATGAATACAAACAATTTGCTAGAAACTCAAATCATATTTAAATCAGAGTAGTACAATAAATATTTTACAAGTATAAAACCCACCATTAGGGGTTATAAGAATACATATTACATTTAAAACAAGAGTTAAAAAGAGAAAGGATGAAACCTTATATATTTTCGACCAATTTTTACACTAGTTCCTGTTGCCCACTTGAATACCACATGTAATGGACCTGCAAGGACACTATCCATTGAGTGGGTAGGGGTCCCATGAATGGAACATTTTAGCACTATGGTACTGAGTAACCTTTTAAACCACATTGAAAAGCATGCCCGCAATACAACACATAATGCAAAAATATAAACACATGTAATAAGACATGCACAATCAACATGCACATACTTAGCAAGTCTATCACATATTAATAGATCATAATGTGAAATTAAAAACTTATGGCCTTAATCCATTAATCAATCATTATTCAATCATATCTCGAATTATATCAATATGAGTGTGAGAACCCTACTATTATAGCCGGTGGACCAAAAGCTTACAGGGCAGAACATTCCTGACCACTATTATTTGCTGGTGGATCGGTTTGGCCCCGACTCACATGGTGTTCCACTATAAGTGATTAGTATTTTTCCATGATTTATTCACATCCAAGATTTGGTTTACTGAGCTCGGGACCCCCGCTATTATAGCCGGTAGACCGAAATACATATATACATCTTCTTGGGCTAAATGCTCCTGGGCCACTATTATATCTGATGGATTGGTACTCATAAACATCATCCAGGGCAAAATACTCCTAGGCCACCATTATAACTGGTGGACCGATACTCATAATATAATCCATCTGGGCCTGACTCATTTGTTTTCTACTTTCATGATTAGTGTTTTCCATTTTTAATCAGCACAACAGCTCTAGTTATTTGCCTTGATGGGGAGATCAAGAACCCAAAGATGCAAAGGTAAACCGGTCATACTAGTGCATACAAGCTACTCAGTACAATTCAACCATCAACCTAGGGATGCAAAGATACCCTGGTCGTATTGGTGCATACAAGCTACATAGTACCCTACCAACAAGGACATTAAATCTATAAGTATACATAGCCCCTAAATAGATCTGTAGAGCTAGATAGAGTAAGATGTAGGGTCTGGCTAGGGTATAAAGGCACACTAGAAAATACCAAAATAATCATGGACTAAACCACGTCTTTAGGGTAGCAACCCCTAAAGATCAACCATTCCCGATCTCGAGGTCTTCCACTTTAATTATTGGTGTCTTAATTAAGGTGATCACAAAAAGCACAAAACCATATACTTATTCACTTTCAATTGTTTCTAATATTATTAGGTAATCCTTATTCATACAATTACCCAAGATAGCCTAGAGGAAGTACTAAGGCCATCATTATCTCATCTAATTCCTATTTATGATTTGTTTCCATTTGTTCATATGCCATAAAGGTTATCATATCATAATTGCATTATAGCCTTAGAGTATGGTTAGTTCACATCGAAGGATCATGGCACTCATAACTCCAACAAGCCCTTAATTCTCACCCAACACACAACACCATGCGTGATTAATGGTTAAGACACTTCCTCCATGAATATAAGAATAACACCATACCATAGCCTTAATTATCCATCTAATCCTAGGTTATGCCATGTTCTTATTATACAACTAATTATCAAATACCCTTATCTTGCTATTCAGTGTTACTTGAGTCTTTTTATGAAACTCTATTAACCCATTAACATGTTAGATACGAGTTACAGATTTACCTCTTTCATCATTACCCCTTGCTTGTATAATTATTCTTTCTTGTGTACTTATTAAGTTATTCCTTCTTTACTTGCCAATTTACCATATTACAAAAACTACCCCTTGCTCGGGTTAGGTTACCAAGTTATATTCCACACTTATTACATCACAAATCACCCTTTATATTTGTCACACTTGTCAGATTTGCCATTTGGTTGGTTAGATTACCAAATTACCCTTCTTCATTATTATAATTACCAAACTACCCTTGTCTATTATTATAATTACCAAATTATCCTTCTCTATTATTATAATTACCAAATTATCCTTCTCCATTATTGTAATTATCAAAATTTCCTTATCCATTATTATAATTACTAAATTGCCCTTTTAGTTGGTTACGTTACCAAATTGCCCTTCTTTATTATTATAATTATCATTTTGCCTTTTTAATTGGCTAAATTACCAAATTCCCCTTCTCCATTATTATAATAACCACTTTGCCCCTTTTAAATAGTTAAATTACCAATTTGTGCTTCTCTATTATTATAATTACTATTATGCCCCTCTTCATTATTATATTTACCTTTCTTCCCCTCTTTCTATAAATTACTAAATTACCCTTCCTTTACACCAATTTCCCATTTTATCCTTCTACTTTATGAAATCACTATCTTACCCTTCCTTTATACTAAATTATCATTTTACCCTTCATTTATATCAAATTACCATTTTACCCTTCTACTTTATTAAATTATCATTTTATCCTTCCTTTATTCCAAATTATCATTTTTCCTTCTACTTTATTAAGTTACCATTTTACCTTTCCTTTACACCAAATTATCATTTTACCCTTCTATTTTATTAAATTACCATTTTACTCTTCCTTTACACTAATTTACCATTTACCCCTATACTTTATTAAATTACCAACTTACCCTTCTTATTTATTAAACTACCATTTGACCATTTTACTTTGTTAAATTATTATTTTACCCCTTTACTTCCAAAATTATCACTTTACCCCTTTACATACAAAATTATCAATTTGCTCCTTACTTTCAAAATTACTATTTTACCCTTTTACTTACAAAATTACCATTTTACCCTTACTTCTAAAACTACCATAATACCCTTTCCATTATGGTTAATCCACCAAAATACTTTCTCACATCCCAAAATTTACTAAGTTATCACCCCTCCATGTAAAATTACTAAAATGCCATTCTTAATTGTCCATTTACCATTTCCCCCCTTTACTCTTACAATTTACCATTTGTCCCTTATTACACCACTTTTATTAAAATACCCTCTCTACATAAAATAATAATATCAATGCTCCATAAAGATCATCCAACTCTACCAACCATTATTATTTATCATAATACTCATTAGCACCCATATTTATTTAGGCCACACTTTTTCATAAGAAATATTACTAAAATGCCTCTAGGGCCCATAATCACAATATTTATGAAACAATGGCCATATTAACATAACATATCATAGATAAGCACTTAACATTTTTATCTATAAATTTATTTATTCATAACATAGCATGCTTTTTTTTTATCAACCAATATAAGCAACTAAATACCTTATACTTAGCAACATATAGCATGCATATAAACATATTAAAAACCCTAACGTCCTAGTATATGTTTATCCATACGTTTAAGTAAGGTTTAATGATTACCTTATGTCCCACAAAAATTAAACCGTACCAGTATCCTAGTTTAAGATTCAAGCTTTGATTAGTAAAATCAATACCTAAAAATAATACCTATAATTATCATATGGGAAATAGAAAAACTAAAAGCATAAAACTTTATCAAACTTAATTAATGATATACTTTATTTAACCCTTAATATACCTTAAGATAGGGCAAATTTGAGGCAAGGCTCATGCAACGTGAGTCACATGTAAAATAAGGGTAGAAGGAGTCGAAGGAGGGTGGAAGAAAATAAGAGACTGCTATTTTTGGGTTGGGGTTTTGGAGGTAGGAAAGAGGGCAAGTGGGGGAGAGTTAGAGCAAGGGATGGGTGTAGGGGTGGCCTGGGGGTGTAAGTGGTGGTCAGGGATGGGTGATCGGCGGCCAAAGGCAATAGAAGTTGTGGCAATAAGGCTACACAGGGGCTACAAAGGGGGCTATAGGAGTGGCAGATGCGGAGAACGAAGGATAAGGGAGGAGGAAAATGAGAGGTTGCAAGGGTTTGTTTTAGCCAAAGAAGGTAAGGGGTAGTAGAGGAGGTTGTAGGGAGTGAGTTGGTGGCTTGGGAGGTGGTGGAAGCAATGAGACGGTGGATGATGGAGGAGGAGCAGGGCAGTTGCCGAGAAGGGAGAAAAAGAAGAGGAGAGGAAGAAAGGGGTTGTAAGAGAATCAAGGGGTAGCATGGTGGTGTAGGGTTAGAGTAGGAAGTGGTAAGAGGTAGTGTGGGTAGTTGGTGTGGAAATGGTTGTGGAAAAATGGGGCGGTAGAAGAAAAACAGAGGAGGGGATGAGAGGAGAAGAAAGGGAGAGAAAGAGAGGGCAGGAGAGGGAATGAGGGCTGAAAATAGGGCAGAAATGAGGTTGGTGAGGATAAGAAAAAAGAGAGGGAGAAGAGGGGAGAAGGTGGCTGGTCAGGGCAGTTGTTGGTGGCAGGTGGTTGATGGAGTTACAGGGAGAGGGAAGGGGAAGAAGGGAAAGAAAGGGGGCATGTATGGTTGTTAGTTTGGGTCCAAAAAGGGAAGAAAAGGATTGGGGAGAAAGGGAGTGTTTTAATGGTGGTAGGGAGGAAGCAAGCTATGTATAGGGCATGCTAGGGGTGGTTGGGAATAGAGGAAGAAGAAGAAGAAGGAAGGAAGGAGCAGGCTGGCCAGACGAGGGAGAAAAGGAGAATGGGTGGCTCGGTTGGGGGGAGAAGGAAGTAAAAGAAAAGAAGGGACTATGTTGCATCTTGTTGGAGAGGGAGAAGGAAGGGGAGTGGGCTAGTGACCTAGGCATAAGGGGGTGAACAAGACATGGCCTAGCGACTGGAAGAGAAGAAAAAGGAAAAAGAAGGAAAGTAGAAAAAGGAGAAAGAAAAGGAAAAATGGAAAAAGGAAAAGGAAAAGTGAGAAAGATAAATAAATTATGGAATAATAGAATGTAATATTTTTTATAGATAAATAAATTTAATAATTTAATTTAATATATTGGTTTAAAAGGATAATTTTAGTAAAATATTGGTTTGGAAATTATTTAAATAAAATGAGTACCATAAAATAACAAAAAATATATATTAATTTATTAAATATTTATATCAAATTTTATATATTCAAAAATCCATAAAATAATTAAATTAAATAAATTTAAGAGCTAATTTATCCCTAACAAAAGTTATTTATTAAATTATAGGTTTTTAAAATTTTGTGGGATTACAGTCAAAGTCTCAACTCAACAACAATATTCATGGAGAAACATATACCAAACCATTTCTCATCATATCAAAGTGCAAAGTCATATTCGATTAGTTAAATACATTCCAATTATAGTGGTAGGAAACTAAGGCAACCACTAAAACAACAATCTAAAACAACACTAGGGTAGGGCACAAAGGTGTCTATCAAACCAACAAATAAACCAAGGTAGGGCACTAATTGATGTGCGTAGGAATATGGAGTAATGATTTGGGTGGTAATATGTGTCAATTAGGGTTTGATTTGGAATATAATGATTGGTGATGATTGATTTCAAGAGATGAAGGTCGAATGGTTAGGCTTTTGGGGTGATATGGTTTGTGGGTTAGGGTTACGATTAGGATTAGGATTAATTATGAGATGAATGTGATGATGACGAATGATTAGAAAAATGATGATTTGATGACTATATTTTAAAGGTAAGATGATTATGATGATGAAATTGTAATAATAATAGAATTATTATCTAAGGTTTAGAAATAAAATAGGTAGAGTTAAGTAAGAAGAATAGGTTAAAGAAGATGATGGTGATGGTGTTAAAGGTGACAGCTATAGTTTAAGATGGTGTGGGGGTATGGATCAGCTTAGAGATATTTCTTAACCTCTAATTCACACAGATAAAGAGATTAAGGGTTTTAATAATAATCACTCACACATAATTGATTATAATTGAGAAGAACTCACAGAGACTTCCATCAAGGAATAACTTGTATTTTCATTCAATTGGCTATGCATATGAGCGTGTAACCTAGAAGCTTTTATAGCCATTGCATATCCTTAATATTACAAGATAATTCAAATAAAAATATAATAAAAATCAACCCCCAATGCAATGTATTGTTACCCACTCCGTACATATCTCATAAGATAAAATAAGATAGACAGTATAAGATAGAATCCCTTTAAAAGCTATTTATGCACTATCCAATCATAATAAAAATAATTAAATAATTAATAACACATTAAAAAAAGCTAAACACACTCCATTAAATTAAAAAAAAGACCCATGCATGCCATGCACTTGTCTCTCTTTCTATTTGACTTGTTTCGCAAGTTTCATCCATAACTAGCAAAGTAGTTATCCTTTTGTCTTAAAATTTGTAGGGTATCCTCTCTAGGTAAAGGATAATAGGATCCATAATAATAAATTATGAATCTTGATCATTCACTCCTGCATAATTCTCCCTTTGTTGACTTGAATTTTCCCTCAAATTTGCATCTCCATAAGGACTAATATCTCTAACATTGAATGTCCTAGGAACCCCACCATATGAATAAGGTAAATATAGCTCATAAACACATTCTATAAATTTAATAAGTATTTTGAAAGGGCCATCTACCCTTAGCATAATATTATTTTTCTTTAGATTAGGAAACCTCTCTCTTCTTAAGTGCAACCATACCAAATCCCTTGGTTGAAATACATGTTGACTCCTATACTTATTTGCTCTTGTCTTGTATACTTCATTTGCCTTCTCAATGTTGTTCTTGATTTGTCGATATGATGAGGTTTCTCAAAGAATTCCAATCTCTCTTCTACATTATAATTCTTCACTTCTCCCTTCTTTAATGGTACTAAATCAATCGGTGTATATGGATTAATACCATATAATATCTCTATTGGACTAGATCTTGTTATAGTTGAAGGACTCTGATTATAAGCAAAGTCTACATGTTCTAACTTAACATCCAAATCCTTTGTGCTCTTAATTACCAAACCCTTTAGCAAAGTACCCAAATTTTATTATTAACCTCAGTTTGATCATCTATTTGAGGATGGCGTGATGTACTAAGTAGTAGCTTTATTCCTAGCATATGCCATAATGTCTTCTAGAAATAACTTAGGAATTTCACATCTCTATCCAAAAATATACTCCTTGGAATCCCATGCAATCTCATGATCTCCTTGAAATACAAATCTTTAATATCATTAGCATCATCAGTTTATGATATGGAATAAAATGAACCATCTTGAAAAATCAATCCACCACCACCATGATAGAATCATTACCTCTGTATGTCCTAGAAAATCCCAAAATAAAATCCATACTTCTACCTTATCATGGTTGAGTAGGTGTAGGTAAAGGTACCTACAATCCCCTGTGAAAGAAACTATTGCTCCCTTGACATGTAGCACATCTAGCAACCATAGCTTGCACTCCATTTTACATTCGTAGCCAATAAAAATGTTCTTATAATAGCTCCAACATCTTATGAACTCTAAAGTGTCTTGAATTACCTCTTTGATGTACCTCTTTGATTAGTAAATCTTAATTTGATGTCTTTGGCACACACAATTTGTTTTGCTTGAATAAAAATCCATCTTGAAGAACATAAATATCTCTAAACTCAAAAACTTTGCATCAATCATTGTAAGTATCATAGTCTTTCTAGGTAATGAATCTTCAAATACATTCTCTTTTCCATCCATGTGTCTTGTAGAGGACACAAATGTTTGTAACAAATTGATCCACTTAGCATGTCTTGGATTCACCTTCCTTTGATCATGTAGATACTTTAAACTCTCATGATTTGAGTGAAGTACAAAAGCCTTGGCCTCTAATAATGACTCCATGCTTCTAAACAACGAACAATAACATAAAACTCCTTTATCATAAGTTGAATAATTAAGTCTTACACCATTCAACTTTTCACTAGAAAATATAACTGGTCTCTTCTCTTATGAAAGTACCCCTCCAATACCTACACAACTGGCAGGATAGGTTACTTCAAATAATTTATTAAAGAAAGGTAAAGAAAGTACTAGCGTGTCTAAAATCTTTTTCTTCAAGTCTTCAAAAGCTTTTGTTATATGTTTATTCCACTAGAACTCTATCTTCTTCATCAATCATGTAATAGGTGTTGCAATTGTGGAGAAATCTATGATAAACCACCTATAAACCGAAGCTAACACATGGAAACTATGAAACTTATAAACATTAGTAGGAATAGGACATGTTTGAATAGCTTCCACCTTTGAAGGATCAACTCTAATACCATCTCCACTCATGATGTAGCTAAGTAAAACTACACTCTTCAACATAAAATCACACTTCTCCATTTTACCATAGAGATTCACCTCCCTAACTCTATCAAATAATATCTTCAAATGTTGCATGTGTTTGGGCTCATTCTTGATATATATCAAAATATAATCAAGGTAAACAACAAAAAATACTCCAAGGAAAGGTTTAAGTACATCAGTCATCAACCTCATGAATGAATTTGCTGCATTACATAGCTCAAATGACATCACCAACCACTCATGTAACCAATGCTTAGTCTTAAAAGTCATTTTTCACTCTTAAAAGACACATTTGCTCCATGCAGCTCATCTAATATATCATCTAATCTTGGAATCAAAAATCTATATTTGATTGTGATATTGTTGACTGCTCTATAATTAATGCACATCCCCCACATATCATCCTTCTTAGACACCAATTAAACTAGAATACTATGGGGACTCATACTCTCATAAACAAAACCTTTGTTTTAAAACTCTTGCAGTTGTCTTTGCAACTCCATAGAATCTTCTAGATTGTATCTATAAGCTGGATTATTTGGTAATGGAAATCTTGGTATAAGATCAATGGTATGCTCAATACCTCCCAAAGGAGGTAATATAGGTGGTAACTCATCTAGAAAAACATCTACATATTCCCTCAACACTTATTGCAACTTTGGATCCATACTAGAATTCTCCCCTCGTTAGACTTCCTTCACCATCAATACATAGCATATTTCGGGGGATTACAATTATATCATCTAATATACCTACTAGATGTCTCACTAATTAATTTGCCAACTATAGGGAGATGTTGGTTGGCTTTAAATATCCCATTTATAAATGATCACAGACTAATAATGGCATTAGACTCACACTTGCCTCCAAATCACATAAGGCATGACTATAAGAAATATTTCCAATAATGTAAGGAATAGAAAATGAACCGGGATCTTTTAATTTAGGAGGTAACATATTCTAAATAAAATCACTACACTCCTATATATAAGAAACCATTTCATACTCCTCACTCTTTCTCTTGTTGGATAAAACCTCCTTCAAAAATTTTGCATATGAGGAAATCTTAGAAATTTCTTCAACAAAGGTAATGTTAATATGCAACTTTTTAAATATTTCCAAAAAATTCCCAAATTGTTTTATATATTTAGCCTTATCTAACGATTAAGTGAGGTTAGGGGAGGCTTACCTCTGAACCTTTTCTAATGTGTTATGTTGGTTTTAACCAAACCTTAAGTTTTGGCGGTTCTATTAACACTAAATATTAATGTTTCAACTATGTTGATCAAGCTTGAACTTTTAATATAGTATGGTTTTAATATTTTGGTTAAAGATTTGAGTTGGATTTGAAAAACTGATTATTCTAGTTGGATCTTTCTATTTTTATAAAGTTATTTCTTTTTTAGGGTTTCATATGTGGAAAAAAATTTCATTTTTAGAAAGTGGATAATAAAACAAAGAGATTTAATGATGAATAATTGTTTTGTGTGTATTATGTGATCTCATTAATAAGATATTAATAATTGAAGAGGAACAAGTGGGTTTTGTGTCCTTGCAGGTTGGCCTCATGAAGTTGGACATCAATAATGGCTTTTCTCTTTTCTATTGGGAATATTTATTTATTTGCTAGCTTTGTCCAGTTAAGGCTCATCGTCTATTCTATAAGCTTCTTCAGACCCTATTAGAGAGTGTGCACACTTAAAGACTGGATGGACAATGTTGGATCTTTCCCTTTGGTGCTAGGCCCACTAGGATTACCTAGGAGATGGATCTTTTGTGGTTGGATTTGGTTGTTATTAGATGCATTTGGACTTTTATTACCCTCCTTTAGAATATGCCCACTAAGATAACCAAGGTGTGATTTTAAATCCTTCTATGGTTGATGGTAGGTTATTAGACTTTTGTTTTTTTTTCTAGGTGACCTCTGGATGGCTTACCCATATAAATAATTGAAGGTTATGATCATCTAAAGTAAACATTAATAATAAGATGTTTTTTTTTTCCTATTTGGTTGTCTTATATGATTTGATGTGTGTGTGTATCAATATATATATATATATATAGATTTAGGCTCTTGTACAAACCATTACTTAAAATACAAATGTAGGAACCTTTAATTACCATTAGATCTAGAAGATTGAAGGGTCAAGATTAAAATAAATTCAAGTTAGTTATTTACTAAATCTTGACCATTGAACAAATACTAATCTAATGGTTATGATTGATTCCTACAAATGTATTTTAAAAATAGTGTGTATGAGACCTTCACCCTATATATATATATATATATATGCACATCTATATTATATACCATTGTACTAATATGTTAGTTATTTTTCTAACTAACTTGTTATGTATTTTAAATAAGATTGTGACGATTCATAATGTACATGGTAAATAGTTGACATAATGTAGATTGAGTATAGACTTATTCCAAGTATTGTTGATATGCATAGCAGAAAAAAGTGAGAGTGATGATCATTTTCAGAAATTTACTTGTCATTATTTATTTTAATAATTATTTTCACACTTTTTAGTTGTAATTGATAGTTATATTTTTCTCTTTTTATTTAGTTTGGATTTCCATTGAGTTTATTATAAATCTATATATTATATTATATGGAGATAAAAATAAAATTTTATGTGTTTATTTATTATAATTAGCCTTAGCAGCTAAGGTGAGTGGGACATTGACATCTGTTTACTTTAGTTATATCCGTAATACTCTTATTATATTTAATTCCATATATATATATTTTTATTTAGTTGATTGGTTTAAAAAATAGGGTGTTACGAAGAGTTAGTACGATCACGGAAGGTTCCTGCACGTTCAGGATATTGATCTTATTTCTTGCGGTCCTCGCTGGCATTTACAAGTAACTCCTTCGTTAATCGTAGAAAGTTGTCCTTTTAACGCAAAGGCACAAACAACATCAATTTACTAACGAAAGTGATTGCGTGCATCATTCTTTTTAACTTGCAATTTATAATTTAGTAGTACACCTGTCAGGTTGCTAGTACAAATAAAAAAATAAATGGTATGCTACCTGTGTCAATTAGATTAGATGAAGAATGACTACCATCGTGTCAAAAGTTTACGATCCATACTCTCTTCGTGAATCAATTGAATCCACCGTAAATTCCTTTTTCAATGTAGTTTTTATTCTGTTTTCGTGGTTTTTGAGTGGTGCGGCCGTGTGCAGCTTTGCAATTTACCGACGGCCAGCCCGTTTTTATAGTTTTGGGCTAGTGTTTGCTAAAGATGTTTATTATATTTTATTTTTTTATCCTGATTTATTTAAAGTAAGATATTAGTTAGTAAAATTTCATCATTATCGGTCAAGATCACCAACTAACAAATCTATATATTAGACAAATTCTATTATTATTATTATCGTTGTTGTTGTTGTTGTTATTCTTAATCAAAATTATGAGGTATTATAAAGTTATATACTAGAAGAACTAAAATATTATTTAACTCTTTATTTCGTGGTTTAGGTAAATCAGGACCTTGATGATTATTAGGTTGATTATTCAAAATTCAAGTAAATTAAGACAAAAAAAAACATATTAAGTTGGTATATGATCATTAACTTCACTATGTCAAAAAACCAACAACACAATAAAATAAATAAATAATAGAAGATTATTATGATTTAAATAGAAATTGATAATTTGATAATATCATACAATTCTATATTTATAATATTGTTAGTTGGATTTTGGACTCTTTTATTGGCAATTTGTGTAATACTCCAAAAACTCTAATTTAGAAAATTATGATAAAATAATAATTTATTAGTAAAAATTAATTAAATATACCATTTTAATAAAATAATGGGAGTAATTAAGACAAAAAAGGAGAAAAATAATAAAGAATATAATTAGGAAAGATTAGGATACTTTGCTAATTAAAATAAAATTTAGGAAAAATGACCCAAAATATTATAAATTAATATAAAAAGGAATTTAATTATTATTTTACTAATTTTTATTATTTTTAAATATTTAAAAATACCAAACTATCCTAAATACCTCAACCAACCTATCCTTCGTTTTTCTTTTTTCCTTTTTCCTTTTTTTTCTTCTTTTTCTCCTTTCTCCTTTTTCATTTTCTCCTCTCCCTAGATTGGGCCAGCCCCCCTCGAGGCCTAACTCCCCTCCCTCTCTTCTTATCCCTGCGTAGCCCAGCCCACGATGCTTTCTTTTCTCTCTCCCTCACCCGCATGGTTCTCTCCCTCCTTTTCTTTCTTTTCTTTTCACCAGACCACCCTCCCGACCCCCTGTTCTTCTTCCTCCCTGCTCCCTCCCACGCGTTGTAGGTCGAGTCTGCAACTCAACACCGCCCGACTGCCCTACCACCGTACTACCAGCCTACCCCTCTGCCTTCTCTCACCCCTCCTTTTCCTTTTCCTTCCTAGCCCCAACCAACCCTATACCTCCTTCCCCACGTGCTCCCTTCCTTTCCTTTTCTCCTCCCCTACTGAACCTGCACCTGCAATCTTGTAGGCTCGTACCGGCCTGCCATCGCCGGCTGGTGAACCTTGCCTCACCTGCCTCCTTGACCTCTTTCCCCTTTGTCTTATCCTCCCTCCAATGACCTATAAAACCTCCTACATATCCCATTTGGCTCTCTTTACTCTGCCTAGAAAATTCAACATACTTATGCCATTGCTACTTCAGACACTACCCCGATCACTGCCACTCAGTACCGCCCCCCGAAACACTACCAAACCCACATGAGCCACCCTAACCGTATAAAGTTGGTTGCTCGACCTACCACTTTTCACCCATCGCCGCACCTCTCGCTACCGTGTGCTACCTCCCCTACCTCTCTTGCCACCTAATCCACTCAGCAGAGCCTCCCCTACATCCCCCTACCTTCCTTTTTTCCTTTCTCCCTCTCCTTCATCCTTCCTCCTTCTCCACCACCTTTGACCACCACAACCACCCCCACCTACATCACCAGCCTTGCTTCGCCACCACCACCACTCCAACCCTCTCAGCCTAGAGAGTCCATCACCACCACAACCACCATCTCACTTTCTCTCTTCTATCCCTAAAAGACCACCTTCTCTAACCCCCACTTCCACCACAGCAACTTAGCTGCTCTCCTCACAAGGTTGTGCCCTAACCTTCCTAGCCCTTGAGTATAGTTAGTGTAATTATTATCCTAACCTTATCATTATCATCATCATCATCATCATCATTATTATTATTATAATCATCATCATCATTATTATTACTATTATTATTATTATTATTATTATTATTATCATTATTATTACAAGTATTATTATTATTGCTTGTATTAATATCATCATCATCATCATCATCATTATTATCATTATCATTATCGTTACTACTATTATTATTAGTATTTGTATTTGTATTATTATTAAATTTATTATCTTTATTATGGCTAATATCATTAATAATATCTTATCATTGACTAATATAACTACCTAAACCAATTTTGACTAATAATTGCATGATTAACCATTTGAAAGGTAATATTCTTATTTTACGACTAAAGCTACTATTTTTATTACTATCCCCAATACAATGTTATAATAAAGGTAAGTAGGAAATGATAAAAGTGTTAATAAAAGGGAAGTTAACCTATGGGTGGACAGAAGGAGGAATAATGGGAATAAATTAAGGAAATAGACCAAAACATGCATAGGGAGTGTAGGGTTGCATGAGATGGTTAGCCTTTGCATGGGGATGACCTTTACTTGGAAAAAGTTGACTTGAGGGTTAAATAAGGTAAAAGAAGAATTATTCGGGTGATTGGATTGCATATGTGAAAAACAGTATATGGATTGGTGTAAAGATGCATGGGGGACTTGACTTGGGTTTTCGGAGGAAACCCTATGTTAGAGAAGTGTGAAAGGAAGGTAAAAGTAATGGAAATGGTTAGAATGGGAAATAAAATATGGAAGGGGTGTCACATGGAGGAAAGGTGAATCAAGTGAGAAAAGGTGTTTTGGTGTTGAGGGGGTGATATATAAGAAAGGAGAAGTACTAGGGTTTCGAGGAGCAAGCTAGGGTTTTTATGATCACATGTGAGAGTTAGGTAGCGAGGTTGTGATGTTAGGTTTGGTTTGAGGGAAGTGATGGTTTTGGTAGCAAAGAAGAGTATGAGTCGTGTAGGATTAGGGGAAGTGAGGCCACAGATTAAGGTTTCAGAGGGAAACCTTAGAGAGTAAAAAGGAGTTGAGCTAGACTTATGAGGAGTGAGCCTTGAACCACGTGTAGAAGAGTTTGGTGTTCTTATGGTGAGTGGTAAAAGATGGGAAGGAAGTCTCGAGGTTATAGGTTATGTTGGATATGTGTCAAGTGGAAGAGGGGGTGGGAAGTGAGAGTGATGAAGGGATAACATTATATGAGGAAAGAGAGGTGTTAGAGTTTTAGGGTGGCCAACCAAGGTTTTGTGGACATGAGTGCAAAATGAGAAGTAAAGTGGGATGCTTGGGGACGCATCGAGTGAAATGACGAGTTGGGAGCAAAGAAAACATGGGCTATATGAGATAGTGGAAGGTTGAGGCATATAAGCAAGATTAAGGTTTCCCTAGGAAGACCCTAGAGAACAATAGTGGCTTGACTCAGAGATATAGGAAAGTGGCCCTTAACCCACTCACATAGGAGTTGGGTATTTATGGTAATGAGGAAAAGGGGGAAAGGATACCTGAATGTACTAGAGCCCAAGACATGGGATAGAGTTTTCAAGAAGCTGAGAATAAAAGGGCGAGCATGGAAAGTCTAATGGGTCATGCATCTATGGTCGAGGTTATGTGTGGAATAAGATATGAATAAAATATTAAACACTTAAAGTGAAATATTACCAAGCCAGTCCTAGTGAGGATATTTTTTTGATCCACTGGCTATAATAGTGATCAGGTATGTTATGTCCTATGGAGTGATATTCGGTCCACAGGCTATAATAGTGGTTAGGTATGTTCTGTCCTATCGTGTGTTTTAGTCTACTGGCTATAATAGTGGGGGGGATTCTGGCTTGATTAACCAAACCTTTCATGGTAATAAGTCATGGAAAGATACTAATTACTTACAGTGGAACACCACGTGAGTCAAGGCCAATTAGGATATTTTTTCGGCCGCCCGACTATAATAGTGGTCAGGTACGTTTTTCCTTATGGAGTGTTTCCAATCCACCGACTATAATAGTGGATTCCCCGTACTCATGTATAATTAATATGAGAAATGTGTATGATAGAAATATTAGTCTAAGTCTCAATCCTAGTATTAAAAGCCGGACCGGACCGGCCGGTCCGACCAGTAAACCGGCGAACCGGTCGTGTCATCGGTTAAATTTCATGTGCCGGTTTTTAAGATCTCGGAACCCGTGAAAACCGGTCGGACCAGTGAAAACTGGTGAACCGGTCAAAAAACTGGTCTTAGAACCGGTCGGGAGCCGGTCAAATTTATGCAGAGTTTAATTTTCTATATATTTCATATTTTTTGACTTAAATGTACCACTGGTTCGACCACTAAACCAGTGAACCAGTTATGAGACCGGTTCGATGACCGGTCCGGTTTTTAAAACTATGGTCTCAATTGATGATATGAACTTAAATTATGCATTGTATGCCTTACTTGTCTATTTTCTTTCATGGCCTTACCCATATAGTTACCTTACTCAGTACATAGAGTAATGATCATCCGTTTTATAGGTGTTGCTCATTCCCACAAGTAGAGGCTCCTTCTGTGTTTGTGTAGGTAAGAGGTACCGTATTCGATGCCTATGATGCATTGGATGCATTGGGCAGGGTAGTATGTTGATTGTTGGACCTTTCTTGGGGCCAAGAGTGATTGCTGAACTGACTCTCTATATTTTCTATCATTGTATCACTTTTTCCCCTCGGGGGCTTGACTTTGTATCCATTTTTAATTCTACATTAACGCTTCAATTTCACACTATGATTTTCTATTTATGAGTATTTCAAATTTCTACGTTTCTCTACCTTAAGGGTGTCTAATGATTCGTGAAATTATCCTTAGCCTTTTGGTTTGTGCAAGACTAGCTAGGAGTGAGGCTTCTACTAATCATAGTGGTAACACTCTTGTACTTGTATATATTTTAATTAAATAAAAAATTTTAACTGTGATTTTTTAGGGGTGTTAAACTTTGCTTTAATGATGAGCTATGCACTCTTAGCGGTCTTTCAAACATGTTTCCTTTACATTATCTCATGTTTAAGATATAGTAGATGGGGGGATGAGGGAACCAAAGATTAGAAGTTTAGGGTAGAAATATTTTTGTAGTTAGAGAGAAAAGATATTTTTTGTGAAAATATAGACAAATATAAGTGTTCGTTGATTCTACATAGGTTCAAAAGATCAACAACCATTATGCTATTTTAAATTCTACCTATGATTAGATTACTTAGCACCTTCTGGTCCATATATGTAACACCCCAAAATTTACCATTTTTTTTACAAGACCCTTAAATTTAAAACCTGTAAATTCTGGGGATGCTACTACCACAGTTAGTACCAGACCGATTCACTCCTACCATTCCAGTACCAAGTGTTAAGTCTAAGAAATTTTTTTTTATCATCACACATTCATACATAAATTAAAGTTTGCAAATCAATATTTAGAGTACGCATAAATTTTACATAATTCGAAATACTAGAGATAGTTCATCAGAGAAGAAAAATAGATACAATAATAAAAGTGTTTCTGGAGTTTCAGACATCGTTAAAAGAGAATAGGAATAATAATCTCATAAATGGAGAAACTGCCACACTACTCCAAGACCTAATCCAGCCCAAATCATCACTCAGCCCCACCTGATTTTCCATAGACATCAATGGCATCAATGAAGGCATCACCTACTTGCAACATGTCAGACAGGCCTTCTGCTCGTAGGAATGAGCAGCACCCATAAAAGGGGTGATCAGTACGCTACGTACTAAGTCAGGTAATCGAGCACTAAGACCAACAGATAAGCATATAAAATCATGCAGGATAATATTCAACTTACACTTTCAAACCCACACATATAATATATAAGGCCATGTAGAAAATTATATAGCTTATAAATGATCAAGCCCACATATAAAGGCCCAAAAAGTCCTGATTAATTATTTGATTAATATTTTATGGAAAGTCGATACACGCCATACCTTTTATCAAATCTATGTAAGTACAGTACCCCACTATTTTAGCCGGCGGGTCGGTCTCTTACGGGACAATAGTCCACACCACTATTTCTAACCGGTGGATCGGCTGGTTCGTACTCACATGGTGTTCCACTGTAAGTAATTAATATCTTTTAAGTGCCTTAGCAACTTTGGTTTGTGTTTATTAAGCTCGAGATCCGTCACTATTATTGCTGTTGGGCCGGTCACTTTTGGGACAATAGTCCACACCACTATTTTTCCCCGGATGTTCGGTCACTTATAGGGTAAAAACCCTAACCGGAGGATCAGCTGAACCCGACTCAATAATCTTTTAATTTAAATGATTAATGTCTTAAGTATCTTATTTAGAAGCTTTCACCCAGACATGTATGACGGACTTCTACTACTCTTATCCTCCAACTCTAGTTAACCATCACCACCAAAGTCAACCATAGCATAACCTAACACTCATGCAAACCCTAACGCCATGCAACTCTAACTCCATGCAAACCCTAACATCCATGTAAACCTTAACGTCCATGCAAACCCTAACTCCTATGCAAACCCTAATACCATGTAACCCCAACTCCATGCAAACCCTAACACCATGCAAACCATAATTCCATGCAAACCCTAACACCATGTAACCCCATCTCCATGTAAACCCTAACTCCCGTGTAAACCCTAACACCTTGCAACCCCAACTCCATGCAAACCATAATTCCATGCAAACCTAACATCATGTGATGTGGGATTCCCACATCGGTTACTGAGGGGATCTTTGGGCAGTTTATATGAGAGAGTCAGTCCTCACCTCTTGAGCTAGCTTTTGGGTGGAGTTAGGGCTCTTCCCGGGGGAGTACCCATGGGGCCCACTGGGGGAGTACCCCCTTTGGGTCCGTATCATCTGGTATCAGAGCTATCCTCAGTCAAACCTCCCTGCAGTCTTGCGTGCCGATCGCCGACAGAGGCAGCACGAGGACGTGCAGTCTAAAGGGGGTGGGTGATGTGGGATTCCCACATCGGTTACTGAGGGGATCTTTGGGCAGTTTATATGGGGGAGTCAGTCCTCACCTCTTGAGCTAGCTTTTGGGTGGAGTTAGGGCTCTTTCCGGGGGAGTACCCCTGGGGCCCACTGGGGGAGTACCTCCTTTGGGTTCGTATCAATGCAACTCCAACTCCATGCAAACCCTAACACCATGCAAACATTAACTTCACATTATTACACTCCCCATCATTATTTTACAAAACCTATCATACATGTCTTACGGGCCACACCATACCACAATAATAACACAACCTATACACATAATACACATGCCACAATTTAATGCACGATCTCACCTTAACTCCATATCATGTTGCATATATGACAGTTATACAAATACACATAAAATATATTATAGTTCACGTCACATGGCATGCATTGCATATAAAACACATAATACACAAATGACCTTGGTACTCCCTTACCTAAAACATCATCGGTCTTGGAGCATGTTCCTATGCTTCTCTAAGGCTTTAAATGGTCTCACCTATTATGGGGAAAAAATAGAATTAGGTTCCCTCCTAAAACTACTATTATTTACTAACGTATCCTAAGACTTAGTTTTTAAATAAAATGATACTATACTAATAATAACTATACGAAATACTACTAAAAATACTAATAATAATATTAATGTAATTTAAAATGGATGGTGATATAAGGGTTTCTACCCTCCACCAAAATAATAATAATAATAATAATAATAATAATATTAATAATAATAACTTAAGTCTAAAAAATACAAGGTAGGATTTTCGACCCTACCTCCAAATAGTGAAGGTGCCATTTAATAATAATAGTAATAATTTTAATAACACATATTACTTATAATAATATTATTAATAATAAAGATAATAATAGTAATAATATTAATAATGGTAGAAATAGTAATAATAATAACAAAATAGCAGTATGCGAATCATTAACAGAAAATAGGGCTTTGGTCCTCCTTAGATAAATAATAGTAATAATAAAATAATAATACTAATAGTACTAATATTAATAATAATATTAATAATGATAATAAAACTTATAATAATACTATTAATACCCATAATTCGAAACTAACAACTTAAATAATTTATAACTACTCTTGACCCTGCCAATAAAATATAACATTAATATTACATCCAATAATAATAATAATAATAATAATAATATTAATATTAATAATATTAATAATTGAATAAATTATAAAAATTAAAATAAAATAGAATAAACTTAAATAAATAGGGGCAAAGGGTTGAGAGGGTCTAGGGTTTCACTTTGAGTCGACGGAGATGGGTCGCACTAGTGGTGGTGCGCGACGGTGGTAGCGGTGGCTGAAAAAGAGGTTAGAAAAGGAAGAGTTGAGGTTTGAGAAGAAAAGGTGGAGAATGAGAGTGAAGGTCGAGGTGTTGATGGTAGCCTAGGTTGAGAGGAGTAAAGTAAGGGTGGTGGCGCAACGAGTCGCATCGGTGCACGTCAATAGAGGTGGTAGCTGAAATGAAAAGAAGAAGAAAGAGAGGGGAGGAGAAGGAGAAAGGATAAAAGAAGGGTATAGCTAGGTGGAGGAAGATTAGTTACAACTTTTGGGTACTGTAGGAGAAAGTGATAGTGGCAGATATGGCGGTGGACGGTGGCGCGAGGGGTTACGTGTAACACCCCCAAAATTCACTACCGAAAAATTTCATTTTATTTGAAAGAGTTAGCGGAAGCAAATTATAAAATCGTGAATTCTGGGGATATTACCACCACACTTAGTACTAGACCGGTTCACTCATACCGTTCTAGTATTAAGTGCTAAGGCTAAAAGTGTAAAGTGCAATTTACAATTCATATTTAAATCAAAGTAGCGTATCAAATCATTTACGAGAATAAAATCCACCAGTGGTAGTTACATTAACAACATTAATGTTAAAACCAGGAATTTAAAAGAGAAAGAGAAAAAACCTAACGGTTCCGATAATTCCTTACTCTCTTTCCCGTTGCCCACTTGAGTAGCAACTAAAAATACCTGCAAGGGACACTGCCCATTGAATAAGCAGGGGCCCCACGAGTGGAACCCTTCAGTACTATGGTACTGAGTAACCATTTAATACCACACTTAAAAATAGGCCTGCAATACAACACATAATGCAAGCTACATACATATGTAATGCGAGGTGCATACATAACATTCACATATATAACAAGGCTGCCACATATCAATGAGTTATAAAGTACGATCAATACTTTTGGGCCTTAAGCCATTAGTCCATCATTATTCAATCATCTATCTGGTTATATCCAAGTGAGTGCGGGAACCCCACTATTATAGCTAGTGGACCGGAATACATATAAGGCAGAACGCTCCTGACTACTATTATTACCCGTGGATCGGTCTCCAGTGTAGAACGCTCCTGGCCACTATTATTCGCCGGTGGACCGGTCTGGCCCCGACTCACAAGGTGCTCCACTATAAGTAATTAATATCTTTCCATAATTTATTCACATCCAATGCTTGTTTTATTGAGCACGGGACCTCCACTATTTTAGCTAGTGGACCGGAATACATATAATCATCATCCAAGGAAAAACGCCCCTGGGCCACTATTATATCCGGTGGATCGGTACTCATAATCACTTGTCAGGGCAACACGCTCCTAGGCCACTATATAACTGGTGGATCGGTACTCAATATCACAAGTCAACGGGACCCGACTCATTAATCTTTCACTTTTGTAATTAGTGTTTTTCCTTTCTTTAGTCAGCACAACAATTCTATTTATTTGCCTCAGACGGGAGATCAAGAACCCGAGACACAAAGTGTAACACCCCCAAATTTACTACTGAAAAATTTCGTTTAATTTCAAAAAGCTTAACGGAAATGAAGATAACATTTGTAAATTCGGGGGCATTACCGCCACACTTAATATCAGAACAGTTCACTCCTACCGTTCTGGTACTAAGTGCTAAGGCTAAGCAAATTAACCACCAAATACGAGTCAACAGCAAAACACAGTTATAGGTAAAACACGAATAAGATCGAATCAGAGTGCGAAAGGTCAAAGTACAGTTTTAAAGATACCGTTTTAAGGATTCCAAAAATTGAACGTCATACATCAGAAATAAACAAACTTAAATACATAAGAAAGGTAAGGTGAACAGTAGACTCCGGCCACATCACTCGTGAACCCCAAGCTGGGTCAAGTCTCAACTCTCGGTCCCTCCTGACGCCTCATAAGCGTCGAATGCATCAAATACAGAGTCACCTACCTGCACTAGATCAGTGGGGCCTTCTACTCGTGGGAATGAGCAGCACCCATGAAACGGGCGGTCAGTACGCTTCGTATTGAGTAAGGTAACCGAATAACTAAGGCCGAA
The DNA here is from genome assembly GCA_030549775.1 of Tamarix chinensis. Classification (NCBI taxonomy): domain Eukaryota; kingdom Viridiplantae; phylum Streptophyta; class Magnoliopsida; order Caryophyllales; family Tamaricaceae; genus Tamarix; species Tamarix chinensis. The sequence goes on from CM060174.1 coordinate 39,059,356, forward strand.
AGACAAAGTACACAATACAAGCATGATCATATAGGCACATAAGTCGAAACAATTAGTGAGGCCGATTATATTCCAATTAGACTTATCCTTTAAATCTCTTAATACCATATTCGATTTCCACATACTCTTTATTAATCCATGTAAGTGCGGGTGCCCCACTATTATAGCCGGTGGACCGGAGATATATATAGGGCAGAACGCTCCTGACCACTATTATTTGCCGGTGGTTCGGTCTCTAGGGCAAAACGCTCCTGGCCACTATTATTTGCCAGTGGACCGGTCTGGCCCCGACTCACATGGTGTTCCACTGAAAGTATTTAGTATCTTTCCCATGTCTTAACGATTTTATATTTGGTTTGCTGAGCACGGTAACCCCCACTATTATAGCCGGTGGACCGGAAATCATACAGGGCAAAATGCTCCTGACCACTATTGTTCGCCGGTGGCACGGTCTCCAAGGTACCCCGGCTCCTGGCCACTATTATTCGCCGGTGGACCGGTCTGGGCCCCGGCTCAGCATCTTTCTCTTTAAGTGATTAGTATTTTATGGTATCTTTTTCAACAAGTTACCGCCCTAGACATGCATGGCTACTTCGGCTATACTCATCCTCCCAAGAGGGCCTATCTTATATCTTGAGACCTTTGCGCCTCCTAACTCGCCCGACATCCTCTCCTTAGTTAGCTTGCTAACTTCGAAAACCCGTCTCCTAAGTGTGTGGGTCTGGGCCCACCACCTTTTACCCCAAGTCCACTCACTACCTTTCCTTAGGGTTTTCTCCATTAACCCTAACTTGGGCCTATGTGGCCCACCCTTTCCTGCCTCGTGCGTCCAGAACCCTCCTAGCACCCTTACACCACACGACCCCTTTTGGTTCAACCCTCACTTATTATTTTAATACTCCCCCTTTTTTTCTCTCCCCTGACAACTAGAGTTCTCTCTAAACTCTAACCCCGTCTCCTACGCACCCTTATTTCGGTCCACGTACTATTTTTCACTCGGAGCCCCCAAACACCCAAACAACACCTCTCTTACCTTTCACACACCCCAAGGCACCTTTCTAAACATAAGGTTTGCCCTCATGCAGACCGTGACCACCCCATACAACCCTTATTTCTCCCATCCCTTCTCTAACCGACTTATTCCCCCCTTTTTTGTTATTTTCTTTTCACTCTTCTCTGTCATGGTCCCAAAATACGTCACCACACCCAATTCCCTAGCATGCATGTCCTAAGGCCACAACACATCATAAATTGAAGCACATTCACATTAAACATAACACGGGTAATCACACAGACGTACCTGGATCCATGCTGCGCTACACGTAAGGCATATAAGATAGTGACATTTAAAGCATAACACATAAGTACACCACATGAGCATATAAGACATCCACAATCAATAGTTCGCATATCACACAAGTGGCCTTAGTTAGACCCTTACCTAGATCGGCGCCGGACTTGGAGCACGCTCCTACGCCTCTCGAAAGTTCTCACTCAATTCACCTATAAGAGGGAAATACTATAAGTTAATCTCCCTCTATCGGAATTACCAAAATTTCTATCTTACCCCTATCATGGCCTAATACTAAGGCTAATATAATAACTAGTAGTTTATAAATAAAAATGTAGGGTGGTTATTGTTCTTAAGATAGTTAATCGACTCCCCACTAATCAAAGTAAGTTTTAATAATACTCATAGTATTAAAGTAAGGGTGTCAGTTTTACTAATAATAATAATAATAATAATAATAATAATAATAATAATAATAATAATAATAATACTAACAATAATAGCAATAATGGTAATAATACTAATAGTTATAATAATAATAATAATAATAATAATAATAGAGATAATAACAATGATAATAATAGTTAGAGTAGTAACCATAGTAATGTTAATACCAAAAATTATAATAATAACACTAGTAATAATAATAATGGTAAGGATAATGAAAATGATAATGATAGTAATAATAGTGTTAATGATCATAATAATAATCATAACAATAGAGACAATGGTCATAGTAATAGTAATAATAGTAACGATGACAATAACAATAATAATAGAAATAATAATAATAATGATAATAGTAATATTAATAATAATAATAATAATAACGAGGATCATAATGATGATGACAATAGAAGTGGAAATAATAATAATGTAATAATAATATCGATAGGGGTAATAACAATAATAACAATAATAATAATAATAATAATAATAATAATGATAAGAGTAAGACCATAATAATAATAATAATAATAATAATAACCATGCCCATGATGATAATGCTAATAATAATGTTAATGATAATAGTAATAACACCCTTAGTAACAAGGATACTAAAATTAATAATAATAGTAGAGGTAAAGACAATGATAATAACGGTTAGATTAATAAACATAAACATAACATAATAATAATAATAATAATAATAATAATAATAATAATAATAATAATAATAGTAGTAGTAGTAGTAGTAGTAGTGACGACAATCATAAGGATGACAATGATAATGACAATAATAATAATAATAGTAATAATAATACTAATAGAATAATCATAATAATGATAATAATAATAATAATAATAATAATCATAATAATACTAATAATAATAATTAACAATATTAAAATTATTAAACTTTCATTAGTCAGGGTTTAGGGTCCAAGGAGGTGGAAGGCAACCTGGTGGTGTGGTGGTGCCGGCGGCGGTGCGGCGCGGCGCGGCGGCGGCGGCGGCGGTGGCGGTGGAAGGAAGGAAGAAATGGGAGAGGTGGATGTGGAGGCTAGGGGAGGGAGAAGTAGGGGAAAATGGAGGTGTAGGGTGGTAGGGTAGGATCCCCTGGTTGTTTTGGGGGGTAAGGGAGGTGTTGCAGGTGGCGGATGGGCGGCGCTGGTGGCGCGAAGGTGGCGTGAGGGGGAGTCGAATAGGCTGATCGGGGAGGCTGTTTCGCACGGCCAAGGCAGCTCGTGCGGGGCAAGACGGGGAAAGCTGGTGGTTGGGTTGCGTAGAGGGAGGTGTAGGGAGAATTTTGGTGGCTGGGTTGGGCGGTAAGGGCGACCGACGGTGGAGGAAGGGCTAACTGAAATGGAGGTGGCGCACGACGGGATTTTTTGGGTTCCAAATTTCGAACCCAATTATGGCAGCTCCTGGGTTTATTTATAGGCTAATCGGGGGCTAAAACGACAAAGGAAGGTGGGAGAGTAGGGGGGCGAGGGGTATGGTGCTCCGGCCGGCGAGAATGGGTCGACGCAGGTCTACGGGGTAGGCCATGTTTATCGGGAAAGGGGAATGGTGCGGGCAGGGGAAGGTATGGCCGAATGAGACAATTTGACAGGGGACAAAGACAGGAAAGAGAGGAGGAGAACGATGGTCAAACGGCGGGATCGGATGCGGAAAATCCGGCGCCGATATGGGAGTTGCAGGTGTCGGGGGAAGAAGACGACGCAGAGGGGGGGGGAGAAGGGAGACTGGACCGGCGGTCTAGGGAGAAAGAAGGAAGAAAGAAAAATGGTAGGCCGAACCGACCAAGAGGGGAAAGGAGGGTGCAGGGCGCTGGGCTGCGCCAGGGAAGGGGATATTTGGGCTAGAGGCTGGCCCAAGTCGGGGAAGGGAGGAGAGAAGGAAAAGGAAAGAGAAGGAGAGAAAAGAAAAAGGAAAAAGAGGGAAAAAGGGTGGTTGGCTTAATTAGTGTAATTTGGGTGCTTAATAATATATATAAATATATATATATATATATATATATATATATATATATATATATAATAATAATAATAATAATAATAATTAAATTCTCCTTTTAGGTTAATTTAGGAATTTTTTGAAAGAATTTTCTTAAATTCCATTTTAATTAGAAAAATACTCAAATTTTCCTATTTAAATATATTTATAAATTCATCCTAGGTTTACCTTAATTAATTTCCTCTTACTAAAAAAAATAGTTTAATTAATTAATTTCCTATTTGGCCAAGATTTCCTAAATTAGGGTTTTGGGGTATTTCACAAAGGTACACCGGTCGTACAGGTGTATACAAGCTACTCATTATCCTTTAACCATGAACCTAGGGACGCAAAGGTACCCTGGTCATACTAGTGCATAAATCTACTCAGTACCCTACCGAAAAGGACACCTAATCCATAAGTATGCATACCCCCTAACTAGGTCTATAGAGCTAGATAGAGTAAGATATAAGCCCTGACTGGGGCACAAAGGCACACTAACAGATACCAGAATAATCGTGGACTAAACCACTTCTTTAGGGTAGCGACCCTTAAAGAGTCACCATTTTCAATCTCGAGGTCTTTCATTTTAAGTATTAGTGTCTTAATTAAGGTGATCACAAAAAAGCACAATAATCAGATACTTATCCACTTTCAATCGTTCTAATATCATTAGTCATTTCTTATTCCGATGGTTATCCAAGATATCACAGAGAAACCATTAAGGCCATCATAATCTCATCTAATTCCGAATTAGGATTTGTTCTCATGATACTTACTAGTTATCAAATATTCTTAACTTGCTAACCATCATTACTTGAATCATATTATGAAATTCCACAATCACAATAACCTGTTAGGTACAAATTACTTATTTATCCCTTACTTATATAATTGCTAAGTCATCCCTTCTTTACTTGACAAATTACCCTATTACCCCTTTAGGTTGCATAATTACCAAATTACCCTTATCCATTATCAAAATTACCAAATTGCCCTTCTCCATGATCATAATTACCGAATTGCCCCTTTAGTTGGATAAATTACCAAATTGCCCTTTTCCATTATCATAATTACCATTCTGCCCTTCTCAATTATTATAATTACCATTTTACCCTTCTCTATAATTATAATTATTAATGTATACTTCTCCATTATTAAGATTACACTTCTCCGTAATCATAATTGCTAATTTACCCCTCTCCCTAATTATAATTACCAATTTACCCTTTTCCATTTTTATAAATACTATATTTCCCTTCTGTAATCATAATTTAATTATCAAATTACCCTTCGTCATTTTTATAATTACCAAGTTACCCCTTACTCCCAAGTTTGCCATACATATCCTTTTATTTACAAAATTATCCTTCTACCCCTTACTTCCAAATTACCGTAATATCCTTCTACTTATTAAAATTACCATTTTACCCCATTTCATCCAATTTTATCATATTACCCTTTTGCTTGCAATTTACCATAATACCCTTTTACATCCAAAATTACTATTTTACCTCCTTACTTCCAAATATACCATTCTTACCTCTTACTTATAAAATTACTACATTGCCCTTTACTCCCACTTTACTCTTTTCTCCAAAAATTACCATAATACCCCTTTACTTAAAAAATTATCATTTCGCCATTTAATCATAAAATTACCATATTTCCCTTTTGCCTCAAAAATTACCATAATACCCCTTTTCCTTACAACTTACAATTTTATCCTTTTACATATAAAATAATCATTTCACCCCTTTCTTTTGATTTTACCAAAATACCCTTTTACTACAAAATTTCCAAAATACCCCTTTCACTTATAAATTTTTCACTTAACCCCTTTATTACACCACTTTTATGAATTTACCCCCACTACATAAAATACTAATATTAGCACTTCATTCTTATCATCTAATCCACCAACTTGTCATTATTCAACATAATACTCATTAGCAAATATATATATATATTAGATCACATACTTACATAGGCATATTACTAAAATACCCTTAGGCTCATAATAATTTTATTCACACATTAATGACATAATACATCATAGCCAAGCATTTAACATTTCCATCAATAATCGAACTCCTTCCTTAAGTATCATCTCTATACATGACACAAAATCTAGTATACTTTTCTTTTTATCAATCAATATAAGCAACCAAATTTATCATACTAGGTAACACATAACATGCATAAAATCATGCTAAAGTCTCTAATGTGCTAGCATACGTTTTTCCATGCGTTTAAGTGGGGTTTAACGATTACCTTAATCCCACAAAAATCAAACCTTACCGGTATTCAGGTTAAAGATTTAATTAGCAACTCAACACCTAAAAATAATATCAATAATTATTATATTAGAAGTAGGAAATTACAAAGGATAAAACTTTATAAAAATTTATTTAATAATAAAACACTTTAATTAACTATTAATATACCTCAAATTTAGACAAATAAGTTCCAAATCAATGTGGAGCTCATGCTGCATGAACAACGTGAGCCATATGGAGATTAAGGGGGGAGAAAAGGTTCGAAGGTAATGAGGTAGAAGGGAGGAGGAGATGGCTCAGTTTAGGGTCTTTAGGCTAGAAAATGAGGTAGATGGTAGAGGTTTGGAGGCAAGGTAAGGGTGCTAGGGTGAAGAGGGGGTGTAGGTGGAGGCTAAGGATGGGTTGTTGGCAGTCAAAGGTGGCAGAGACAGAGACAATGAGGTAGCGAAGTTGGCTGTTGGGCTAGGCATGGCTGAGAAAGAAGGAAAAGAGAGGGGAAAATGGAGGGGGTGTAGGGGCTGTTTTCGGGAAAGTAAGGTATGGGGGTGGTAGAGGAGGTTGTAGGGTATGGATTGGTGGTTTGGGTGGTGGCAGAGGTGGTTGTACGGTAGTGAACAGGGCGATTGTAGGTGGCCTGCCGATAAGGGAGAAAAGTGGGGAGGAAAAGAAGAGAGGGGGAGAAGGGAGGAAGTGCATGACTCGAGGGGGTGGTGTGATGGTGCGGGGCAGTAGCAGGCGGTGGTAGAAGGCGGCACAGGGGGTTCAGTGCGGCGGTTTAAGCGGTGGAGGGTGGTGGTGGTATAAAAACAGGGAAAAATGGGAGGAGAAGAAAGGAGAGAAGAGGAAGGTCGGCGAAGGGAAGAGACTTGAAATATGGGGTAGAAGAGAGGATGGAGAGGTGAAGAAAAAGAAGAGGGAGGATAGAGGGGGCAGGTGGATGGTAGGTGGTAGGGAGGTGTCAGATGGCAGGGAGGGGAAGGGAAGAAGAGGGAAAGGAAAAAGGGGCATATGAGCTGTGGTCCAGGAGTTGGTTTGGTTTGAAATAGGAAAGAAAATGTCGGGGGGAGAGGAAGAGAGAGCAGGTGTAGTGCAAGTGGCGACAACTGTAGGGCAGCTTGGTGGTGGCAGGCATGGAGTCGTCGAGACAGCAACTGGTCGGGCACGAGCAAGGAGAAGAAAGAAAGGAAGGGTGGGCGGAGCAGACCAGTTGCGTAGGGGAGGTAGATCGGCCGGTCCGGTCTGGGAAAAGAAAAATAAAGAACATTTGGGCTGGGCTGCAATGTGTGTGGAAGAAGGAGAAGAGAAGAGGGAAGAAATGGGCCTTTGGCCCAGGCGCGCAGGGAGGGGGGGACAGGCCAGTGCGGGCGGTCCAAGGGAGGAGAAAAAAAAAGGAAAAGAAAAGAAAGAAGAAAAAGGAGAAAAAGGGAGAAAGAAAAAAAAGAAAAAGGGAAATGGAAAAATAATTTAATTTAATTTATAAAATAATAAAATGTAATATTTTTGATAAATTATTTAATTTAATAATTTAATTCAATATAATTTAATATATTGGTTCGAAAAGGATAATTTTAGTAAAATATTAGTTTGGGAAGTTATTTAAATAAAAATAGTATGATAAAAGAACAAAATATGTATTTTTAATTTATTAAATACTCCTATCCAAATTTATATACTAAAAAAATCCATAAAATAATTAAACTAAATTATTTTTAAAGCTAATTTATTTCAAATAAAAACTATTTATTAAATTATAGGTTTTTTAAATTTTTGGGGGATTACATTACGAGTGTAAATATTTGGCTTGATGGGTAGGGAACTTCGCACGACTGTGGTGGCTCGTGTGAGAAGAATCAAGGGATATGAGTGGCTTAGTTAGTTAGAAGGCGGTGCAGGGAAGACTTATATAGGTAGAGGTGGGGGCCTAATTGGCTGACAGTAGAGGATAGGTCGTCTAAAGTTATGGTGATGCACAATGTAGGCTTTTAGGGTTTCGGGGAAAATGTTTTGAAATCAACCAAACAAGGGGTATTTATAGAGTTTGGAGGGGAAGGTGGTGTTCTCTGGGTTAGTAGGAGGATAATGCATGTAGGGTTTGGGGTAGTCAGTGGTGTTAATCGGCCGGCACAATTTTAGGTTGGGGTCAACCTTTTGGCGCAGGAAAAGGAGAAGTTTGCGCAAGGAAAAAGAAAGTGGGTTAGGCTAGGTCAAACTAAGATTTAAAGGGAAGAGAAAGAGGGGGGAAATGGCCAGTCAAGTCCAGTGTGGCCGATGACCCCATGTTGAAGCTTTGAAGGTGCAGGTTAACGGTAGAGGAGGAAGGAGGAAGAAGGAGGTGAAGCGGGCGATTGGGGGAAAAAGGAAAGAAAAGAAAAGAAGAAGAATCGTGCTTGTCGGCAACGGTTATAACGGTTTAAATGGAACGCGACATTCTATGGGGAAAAGGAACAATACGCAGCATTTCAGTTGTCGAAGTAAAGGAAAAAAAGAACAGCAATGGGCCGCGGAAGAGAGGAAGGAAAAAGGAAGGATTGGGCTGCTACATGCCCAATTGGTAGGAAGAAGAAAAAAAAGAAAGAAAAGAAGAGAAAAAGAAAGAAAAGAAAGAAAAAGGAAGAACGAAAAAGAAAAAGGAAAAAGGGAGTAGGAAAATTTAAGTAGTTTTAGGTAAATTAAATTAATTAGAATATTTTGGGTATTTAAAATAAAAATATTTAAATAAAATAATATTAAATTTCATTTTTGGGCCAATTTAGGGTTTTTTAAAAGATTTTTTCTAAATTCCTTTTCAATTAGCAAAAAAACCGAAATTTTCCTTGTAAAAATATTTGTAAATTACTTATTAATTTGCCCTAAATAAATCCTTCCCATTTCAAATAAAATAATTAATTAAATTAATTTCTAATAAATCCTTATTTAATTATATTTCTTAAAATAAATGTTTTTGGGACATTTCAATATAATATTAGAATCCTTATCAATAATTTTAAAAACTATATTTAGGTCAATAGTTCTTTCAGTGTGCACCTATAAAGTACTCTATCAGTATAATATATATATATATATATTCTGTCACTAAATTTTTATATAAAAGAAAAAAATTATTTTCAAGAAATTACAGCCTATATTTAAGTTTTACCATCATTATTTTCTATTTACATATATGTTATATATTTTTTTATTCTTTAATAAATTGTGTAAGTATCATTTTAAAACTACTTTAATTAGTTTTTAAAAAGTATGCATATTAATAAAATAATCTTTTTTTAAAAAAAGAAGAAGAAGAGGAGTGAGTAATATGTATTTAATATATATAATGAGAATAATAAAGGTTATCAAATGAACACTTTCATCAAATGAATAATGAAGTTAATATATCTTTATTGCATTAATAAAAAGAAGAAATGCTATAAATTAACTGCTAAAATAAAATAATAAATGCCAAGATTTGTAATGAATAGCTTTAAAAAAATTACTGCAAATTACTTTTTAGGTTATTTTTAAATAACATTTCATCCTATTATAATATTAATATTATATATATATATATATATTCATTGAAAATCAGATCATTTTAAAAATTTATTTTTTCTATATTATTCTTTGAGTATTAAAATACCAAAAGGAATATACTGCAACTAGGGATGATAATCGATCGGATCCTAATCAGGTCCGAGTAGAGTCAAATTCGGACTCATTTATATTACTAAGATCCAGACTCAACCGAGATTTATTAGATTTCAAAAGTTCAAATCCAAATCCAGAGCCACCAAGTATAGTAGGTAAATGGGTCCTAATTGAGTCCAACTATTTTTGATTTTTTTAAATAATCTATGTAAATATAAATATATTTTTTGTTAAAAATATTTCTTTGAGTAAAAATTTAATATTTTAAAATAGTTACTTTAACTTTTTAAATAATATTTTTATTGTTTTGGACAAAATATTATACATAATGTTTATAAAATAAGTGCGCAGAAATAAAGTTAATAAAAAAAATTAAAAAAACATCTCAAACACGATTACAATAAATATAAAAAATATAATACACACATGTGTGTATCGGGTTAAAAAAGTATAGATTCAAACTTACTAAAAATAAGACTGATCTATCAAGTTTATATTTTGTTTAGGATATGTTGCCATCCCTATTGCATTATTACATAGTTAAAAATGACAAAATTCTTATAAGAGTGATTGTGTAAGAAAAAGACAAATTTGAAACTATATTTAAGCGGGCATCTTACAATTGACAGGTAACCAATTGCTTTAACAGTTTATTAAAATTACATGAAAATGGCATGCCTGCCTTTGGATCCAGAATATAATATCACGGCTGCGGATGATGTCCAAGAACTCATAATCACCAACCCCATGATAGTTCCACATAGGTTCGTCAAAGAAAAGCTTGCGACGACATCATCACTACCTAACACTTTTGAAACAAGTGGTGCTAATATTGGTCTGCCTAACATCGATCTTTCAAGGATCATGAACGGAAGTCGGGTGGGATTCAACTTAGAAATTCTGAAACTTGCAGATTCATGTGATAATTGGCGATTTTTTCCAGGTCTGCAATAAAAAGTATATGTCTAATTACATTTTAATTGAATATATTTGGTTAAATAATATTGATTTCTTTATGGTATTGTGGTAAGGTGATCAGCCATGGAATTAACTCAGTTTGCTGGACAACATAGAAAAAGACTACTTTTTTATTCAAGGTTTCGCACAGGCTCGTCCCTCTGGTGATCGGAAAATGACAGATTAGGTCAATATGACTGCAGTTGCTGTTGGACCACATGACTCGAGGGACCACACAGCTATTATGTGGTGGCCGAACTAACCATGTGCATATCTAATATAGTTGCTAACTAATGGGAATTACAAGAGTGTGGAACACAGAGCGGTGATTGATGGGGAGAAAGACAGGCTTTCTGTAGTGACATTTTATTCACCAAGTTATGAACTAGAGCCTGGCCCAATGAAAGAATTTGTCAACGAGAAAAAACCCTTATAATTAGTATGGAAAAGATAAACCATAGGGAGGGAATTGAATATATAAAGCAGAAAATATGTAACTGCCAGGATCAATGGCAACGAAGGGGGACCTAAATTTGCCCCACAACTTAGGAGTCCATGATGCACCATCCAGAGGATAGAATTTGACTAATAATGTACACTAAATGCCACAATAAGTGCGTCACATATAGTCCTTTAAACCCACTATTTAGTGGACAACGAATGCATGTATAAATGATATATGCCACAAGTATGATGTCTGCATTTTGAATCATCTCTCTTAGGTTTCCCTCTTATATTACTTTAATCAGCAGTAATCACGATCCCACGATGAAATACAATGTACATAACACAATGAGTATGAACACATCAATAGAACACTATTGATACGTAAGCATAACATATAAAATATACATACTTTGCAATCCTTCAATTATGCTGTTTTTTTTTGTTTTTTGTTTTTTAATATAAACATCCCTTGGGTTACAGTTTTCATTAATGCCATCCATTTGGTGATCAATACTAGATGATATTAGTTTTCATCTCTATTATATTTCATTAACTATAAAAGCACAAATAACTTCTAATATCCATATCAAAGAAGACTCATTTTCTTACTATTGGTGTATCTTAACAAGAGAAGTGTACGGGGGAATGATGCCAAGACATAAAATCAAAGTAAAAAAAAATAAATTTTGTTGGCCAGAGTCGAAGTTCATTAGTTAAGGGTGTCAACCAAGGGAAATAGCCAAGATAAAGGTGAAAACTAGGCAAGTACTATTGACTAGACAAATGTGTTGGTCAAAGACGAACTAATGAGATCTATTGGTTGAACATATTTGAGAAGAGTTTAGTTAAGTCATGTTTGAGGGAAAATTCTCATATAGAATGACGTATTGGAAAAGAATGAGGGAGAAGACATGGATATAGGCATAGAAAAGATGGGAAGCACGGGAGTGGTCAAAAATCCCTTAATATAAGGGATTTGGTACTCATCAACATGATAGACTTTAAAATTGATATAGCTCAACTTATAGGGTCAATTATTAGGTGTTAGCTTGTGCACTTCTTGTAAATCTTATTGTTGTTAAGAAGAAAGTTATACTAGTCATGCCAGCCCATGTTGTTTGAGCATTTTGACAAAGGACGGGGGAGGGTTTAAATGTCCCTTACTCCAACCATTTGTAATTAATTGTGCAAGCTCCCATTTTCTCCCATGCTTTAGACTTAATTAAAGTTTCAATTTCTTCCTCCAATAAATATTCATTTTTGTTCTTGCAATATTATTTTCACAATCCTTATAATTATATGATAGTTTTAAGGGTCATTCCTATTAATTTTTATCACACCAGTACAAAATTGGGTTTTGATGACCCTTAATAGATGATTGTTATTTGAAAACCATCATTAAAAGTGCCACAAAATTTTGATTACATATCAATAAAACAAAAATATCAAGGTTTAGATAACAATTTAAATTTAAAGAAAGCATAAAAACTATAACATAAAAAAGAAATTTGGGGAACTTTAAATGATGGTTTCATTTCAAAATGTCATTAATGCATATTTGAATACAAGTTAATAACTGACATCTAAAGCCTTTATAGTTAAGTGAGAATTAATTAATGATGAATCTTTAGATACTAGTTCTTGTAATGACCGGCGTCTCAAGCCACATTAAAAAAAAGATGTAAAGAATTAATTAAAATGCTAAAATTTGTTTAAGATAATGGTTCTTAGGGAAATCATTATCTAAAGTGTTATAATGGTGCAATGTAGATATCAGTTATTCCTAAAATCTCTTTATCTAAACCTTGATATTTAATTAGTTGGGTTGAGATTCCAGTTTTAAGGTAAAACCATCATTTAAAGTTACACAATGCAACACTTAAGATAGCTGTTATATTTAAAAACCACCATCAAAACTTCATACTTTTCTCACTACCTTTAGCCATAGCTTCTCTTTCTATATAAATGTATAACATTCATTAAGTTAGTCTCTTTCATTGCCACTCTCTCTTTTAGTTGTCTCCCTCTCATTCCTCTATTGCTGACTTAGGATATCATTGTTCCTCTCCAACATTCACTCCACCATTGTTCAAGTTGTCCTTATGGTGGTCTCTAATGGCTAATATTTTTGCCCTCTATGTTGGTTTTACTTGTGGTTAGAGTTTTAATCGTTTTCTCTAGCCTTATTCATTTTCGTAGTGTCATTGACCACCATGGTGTTTTGGTGTGCTTCATTCTTTTACATACTCTCTCTCTCTCTCTCTCTCTCTCTCTCTATCTATCTATCTATCTATCTATCTATCTATCTATCTATCTATCTATCTATCTATCTATCTATCTATCTATCTATCTATCTATCTATCTATCTATCTATCTATCTATCTATCTATCTATCTATCTATCCATCCATCCATCCATCCATCCATCCATCCATCCATCCATCCATCCATCCATCATCCATCCATCCATCCATCCATCCATCCATCCATCCATCCATCCATCCATCCATCCATCCATCCATCCATCCATCCATCCATCCATCCATCCATCCATCCATCCATCCATCCATCCATCATCCATCCATCCATCCATCCATCCATCCATCCATCCATCCATCCATCCATCTATCTATCCATCTATCTATCTATCTATCTATCTATCTATCTATCTATCTATCTATCTATCTATCTATCTATCTATCTATCTATCTATCTATCTATCTATCTATCTATCTATCTATCTATCTATCTATCTATCTATCTATCTATCTATCTATCTATCTATCTATCTATCTATCTATCTATCTATCTATCTATCTATCTATCTATCTATCTATCTATCTATCTATCTATCTATCTATCTATCTATCTATCTATCTATCTATCTATCTATCTATCTATCTATCTATCTATCTATCTATCTATCTATCTATCTATCCATCTATCGATCCATCCATCCATCGATCCATCCATCCATCGATCCATCCATCCATCGATCCATCCATCCATCCATCCATCCATCTGTCTGTCTGTCTGTCTATCTGTCTCTTTATATGTCTCTCTATCTATCGATCTATCAATCTATATCCCTCCATCTTACATTATTTTGGACATGACATATTCTTCTCCTCATTATTTACACTGATTTTTATCTACATTAAGCTAATTAAGCTTTGTGCTTCACTATTTTTGGTACATATATTTTTTTTAATTTTTATATTTTCATGAAATTTTAGGGTTTTTTTTTGCTTTTGTTGTTGGAGGTTGGTTGTTTAAATTTGGTCGGTAGTCTAATGCTCGTCCAGAGGGGATATCCATTATATTTATGCAATGTACAAGAGCTGAACAAGGACCTAGTAGCTCTAGAGGTTATTTCTATAGTTAGAGATTTTTTTGATGTATTCCTAGAGGAAATACTAGATATGCCCCTAGTGCGCGAGATTAATTTTACTATTGAGCTGGTACCAGAAGCTAAGCACATGTCAAGAGCACCCTATCGGATGGCACTTGCTAAACTGAAGGAACTTAAGACCCAACTAGAGGATTTGTTGGAGCATGGTGCATATGACCAAGTGTGTCACCTTAGGGAGCACTGATATTGTTCGTAAAGAAGAAAGACATGAGTCTCCATCTCTATATAGACTACTTGGGGCTGAACCTATTAATAGTAAAGAACTAGTACCTGCTCCCAAGGATTGATGATCTCTTTAATTAATTGCAGTGTACCACAGTTTTATCTATGGTCGACTTGAGATCGTGATACCATTAGTTTCACATAGTAAATGCTCATTTTTGGAAGATCGCATTCTAGACTTGGTATGGACACTATGAATCCATGGTGATGCCTTTTGGGCTCACCAACGCTCCTAAGATGTTCATGGACTTAACGATGAGGATCTTCAGACCCTTTCTTGATTGTGGCAATCACAGATTAGAAGCCTCCCACAAACATGTCAGAAGTTCATAATTTTCTAGGATTGGCTAGGTATTATCGAAATTTTGTGTAGAACTTCTTAAAGATTTCCTATCCTTTCACAAACCTCTTAAAGAATACCGCCAAGTTCTAGTGGGATGAATCATGTGATGGGGCCTTCTAGGAATTAAAGATACTATTGACTGCTACACCTCTCCTAACTCTACCAGAGGGTTCAGAGGGTTTTGATGTCTATAATAATGCATCCAAGCATGGACTCGGATGTGTGCTAATGTAAAATGGTAGAGTGGGTACATATGCCTCCGACAATTGAGGCGACACAAGAAGAACTATCTAACTCATGATTTGGAGTTTGTCATAGTATATTTTTCCTTGAATATCTAGATGCATTATTTATATGGTACCAAGTGCATATTCTTCACAGATCACAAGAGCCTCAAGTACATCTTTACCCAAAAAGAGCTGAATATGTGGTAGAGAAGGTGGTTGAAGCTAGTCAAGGACTACAACTTAGATTTAACCTACCGCAAGGGTAAGGATATCGTGATTAATAATGCACTAAGTAGAAAACTACACACTCTATGAACTTCTATGTGGTTACTGATCGGATGTTGGAAGAATTGTCTGGCTTGGGTATCTAGCTAATTCAGCAGGGTAACCTCGAGGTCCCTATGAGTGGCTTCACAATAATCCCCATAGTATTTAAGGAGATCTAGGCCAGCCAAGCCAGAGATTCCAAGCTTAAAAGGATCTATCAGAAGTTGTAGGAAGGCTAGGTTGAAGGTTTTTGATACATATGGACGGTAACCTTCTCTACAAGGGCAACTAGTGTGTACCATAAGGTCGTTCAGAGATGAAGTAACGGATCTTAAAAGAGGGACACCATACCCTTTAATCTATCCACTCAGGAGGGGACAATCTGTATAAAGATCTTAAGAAGTATACTAGTATCCCCGTATAAAGCAAGATGTAGCTAAATTTGTGTCCAGATGTTTGACCTGTCCAAAGGTCAAGATTGAGCACCAGAGATCGACAGATGTATTTCAGCATCTATAAGTGCCAAGGTGGAAGTGGGATTCATTCTACATGGACTTTCAATGGGTTTCCAAGGACTTGGAGTAGCTATGAAGCAATCTAGGTTATCGTTGATAGATTGACCAAGTTGGCCATGTTTATATCAATGAAGTCCACCTAGAGCATGTATTAGTTAGCTAGTGCTTAAACAAAGTTCATGATTAGTTGGCATGGGATTCCTAAGGATATTGTCTCAAATAGGGATTCAATGTTCCTCTCTCATACTTAAGGAAAGCTGTAGGAAGTATTGGGAACAAAGTTGAAAATAAGTACAGCTTTCCATCCTGCCATAAATTGACAGAAGGGCAGGATTATATAAACCTGAGAGGACATGATGAGGACCTGTGTCTTGGAAATTTAGGGTTTTTGGGAAGAGCATTTGCATTTGATAGAGCTCTTGTATAACAACAGCTACCATGCCGGTATAGGGATGACTCCCTTCAAAGCATTGTATAGGAAAAAGTATAAGACCCCCTTGTGCTAGAGTGATATTAGTGAGAGAGTAGTGTTGGGACATGGGATGATTAGAGAGATAACCAAGTAGATCCGACATATTCAAGATCAGATGAGAGCTACCCAGAGATGACAGAAGAGCTATGTTGACTAGAAGTGCCAAAGTAGCAACTTTGAGCCTTGGTAGAAGGGTAATATTGAGGGTTCCCCCCACTAAGGGTGTGTAGAGGTTCGGTAGAAAGGTTAAGCTGAGCCTAAGGTATATCGTACCTTATGAGATGCTAGAGTGACTAAGAGAGGTTGCATACTGGTTGGCACTCCTACTAGAGTTTGCATGAGTTCAAAATGTTTTCTACATCTTGCAACTATGAAAGTACTTTACTGATCCTTCCTATATTATCCACCCTAATGACGTCTAACTTGATGATTCCTAAGCCTACAAGGAGAGAACTATGCGGATCCTAACATTGAGCTCCGAAATACCTGCACAAGTGTAGTCCCACTTGTGAAGATTTTTTAGAGCCACCATGGGACCGAGGAAGCTACCTGGGAAGTAGAGAAGGACATGCACGAGGTATATCCGGAACTCTTCACTTCAGGTAAGCTAGTTCTTAGTAAACCCCTTTTTTCTTTAAGGGGGTAGTAGAATCACATTTTATGCTTTTGTTTATCGAATCATCATAGAACTGCATTTCCCTATTCCTTACTCCTAAAATTAAGCCATTGACTTTGGGGATGAAGTCTTTCTTTAAGGGGGTAGTGATGTCATGTCCCAACATCTTATTTTAAGAATTAAAAATAAAATGAGGATTATTAGGTAAGGTTTAACTAAATATACCATTTTTAATAAAATAGTAACATAATAATAATAATAATTAAGGCCAAAAAGGAGGAAAATAATAGAGGAATCAAATTGGTAGAGGCTCGAATTATTTATTAAACTAAAATAAATTTTAAGTAAATAATAAAAATAATATATAAATTAATAAAATAATTAATTATTTATTTTTACTAATTTTATTATTCCTAAAATTTTAAAACAATCCCAAACCACCTCACTTTTCATCTTTTTCTTTTTTCTTTTCCTTCCTTTTATTTTCCTTTTTTTTATTTTCTTCCCCCTCCCTCACTAGACTAGGCCATGCCCAGCATGATCCAATCCCCCTCTCTTTTCCTCCTTCCCCTAGTCCACTCTCCCTTCTTTCTTTCCCCACACGTCGCCTAGCGCCGTTCCACACCCATTCCCTCTTTTCCCCTTTTGATGCAGGAGTAAATGATCAAGACTTAGCATTTATTATTATGGAACCTAGTATCCTCTATTTAGAGAGGATCTTCTACAAATTTGAAGGCAAATGAATTTCCACATTGCTAGTTATGGACGAAACTTAAAAAACTAGTCACTAGCGATAGAGGCATGTGCATGGTATTGATGGAGGGAAAAAATGTGTTGCATGGAAGGAATGAACATGTTATATGCATGAGGAGAATTTAGTTAACAATTTATATGTGCAATATGGAGTATTATCATGTTGATAATTGTTAAAAAGATGAAAATGTTGAATTAGTAAAATGTAGCTTAATTATATCTTTCAAGGTTATCTCATTCTATCTTTTGAGTGTGTTTAGAGTAGGGAGAAAGTTAATGCTTTTTATGTCAATTCTTATCAAATTTTTAGGAGGAATATTTTTTAATATCAAGTAGGTCTAATGGTTATAAAAACCATAGGAGTACACAAAACAAAAGGAGATAAAAATTGATGAAATTGCAAGCTTTACTAAATTGAATTTTGTGTGAGTTCTTCTCAATATTAATCAATTTCGTATGAGTGATTATTATTGAATCCCTTAATATCTTTTTCTATGTGAATTAGAGATTAAGATCTATCTTTTAAACCCTTTACAACCCCATGCCATTCTAAACCCTAAACACCATATACAATCCTCATCATCATCATCTTCAACATTCATCTTAAACCCATTTTTCTTACTTAATTTTATCTATTTTCAAACCTAATATAATAATAATATTATTATTACTATCAAATGATCATCCACAACATATTAGATTCATAGTCTAATAATCAAATCATCATATTTCCAACTGTTCATCATCATAATATTCACATTAACACTAAATCATCATAATTTGAACATTATCATCATCATCATCTCTTCTTTGTCGAATAAAAATCATTGTATTTTCATCACTTTTGAATCATTACAACCCTCAAATAAACCTAAACAAATCATAAAACCAACCAAACCATATTTATATATTCCTACACACATCACCTTTTCTCCTTGCCTTTCTTTCCTTCTTCCTTTTCTATCCCTATCTTTAACCTCCCCCGATCAACGATATAAACATGGCTACTTTGGAGTCCAAATTCTCCCTCTCCCCTCACCCTCTCATCATCCTGACTTGTAGGGTATGTAGGTGGCATTTCCGTACACTGGCTCCCTCCCTTTTGCGACCCCAACACCCCCACCTAACCCCCTTGCAACCTTGCCGAAATCCCTACCCTATCCTTTGGCCATGTAAGCTACACCAGTTGGTATCCAACCACCTTGTCCCCTTATCTTCCTCCTTTCTTTATCCACTTCCCATAATGTTGTGCTATTTCCGCAAGTGCACGAATTCGTAATAGTATTTCAAGGTCGTATCCCACAGGGACTTCGTAATTGATTACACTTCTTTACTATTTCAACTACCTAAATCTATATAAAATAGAGTTATACCTTCGAATAAAAAGAATAATTATGAAAAGCTTTCTAACTAGCATATGTTAAACAATAAGAGTGAAACCTAGGATTAAACTTCGGTCTCTAAATTAATAATCAATAATGAAACAATATTTATGATGTAGATTAATTTGCTAACTATAGACAATTGTTCATATTATGTCCATTAGCCTCTTTCAAGGTTAAAGAACTTATTTAATCTAATTTGCTGAATAGTTTCGTGACTCACAAATTAAACTAAACCCATCAAGCATCACCAATTCTAGAGTCCCTAAGAATTAAACATCTACTTTCGTGATTGCTTAAATTCCTGTACATATGCTAATTTTTGATAATAATCTCGGCCTTTCAATCATAGACTACATCTAAGGAGGTTGGATTTCATCAAATCCACTTTATAACAATTAAATATAGCATATATAATAGTATAAACAAATAAAACATATGACATAATAATTTAATTCATCATATTGATCACTAAAACGGTACCTAGTCCAATCCTAGAAAGGAAATTACTCACTCATATTTTCAAATGACATTAATGAAATAAATAGCATGGTAATCATAATAAAAACGAAAAGATACAAAGAAGAAGAATTAGATTGAAATAGCCGTAATCTAGAAGAGAACATATATTGATTCTGAGTCAACCGTACACGAATTACATAATTGAATCTTCAAAAAAATAAAAATTAAAGGAACCAACAATTACATGAATCTCAAGCTCCATAATGAGGCATCTAAAGGTCCCCTAAAACCTCCTCTCTCTCTCTCTCTCTCCTTAGGAAGTCCCCAAGGCATGCTATGAAAATCCCCATCACGTCGTCCATGTCGTGCCCATAAATCGTGGGGAATACCTTTTCTGCACGAACGTGCAGTTTCTGAGCTCTCTGTATTTTGGAATTTCTGACCTTGCACGACCTGGCCATAAAATATTTTTAGACTCGACTTTTTAGCTCAGAATTTCACATGGTCATGCAACCATGCACTGCATGGCCGTGTGATTCTATTTTCTTCCATAATAATTAGTGAGTGTTGAAGGGTTGTGAAATCAGGTGTGCAGCTGACCATGCAGCCCCCTTTTCATGCTTCTTGGGGGTATCTCGGCACATCTTTTGGCTCTCATAGCTTTAATACACTTCCAGAAGCATGTTGGGTTGATGTACTGTCCTCCGAAGCTTTCCTTGCTAGGTCATTTGCTCCAAAAATACACAATTCTTTCTCAGAATAGGTATTTTTTGCAAGAAATCATGCAACATAAAACTCAAGAAAGCGGTAGTTCAAATAATAGACCAAAACCATAGTAAAATATGTAAAAGAAATTAAATATAATCCCAAAGAAAAGATAAAGAGAGGTAATATTATGGGAAAAATTCACTTTATCAACTCTTCCATGATTATTCTTTGCTTGTACCTAAGCAAATACAAAAACATAGAACAACAGAATGAGTGGAATGATAACAAAGCCTCAGAAGATAGGACAAACAACATAAACAAGGCATACAAAGTCTGGTAAGATGCATACTGCGAGCAGTAATAGTGGTATAGAAAAAAAAAGCGAGAAAACCCCTTAGTGTAGACGCACAAATTAGAATTATTATGACACTCTAAGGTAGTTTAGGGTTCTGTAAATGCCATCCCAACAAAACAGATGGTTACATAAGGCCACATACTTACTCTCTTTAGTTAAGTGTGGACACTATGTGCTCTCAATACACTCTTATCTAATGATGATTGATCATATGCTTGTATAAACTCTTCTTCTTCACCACTTAAAGATTTTACGCATTACAAAAATCAAGAGGTCTTAACAGGGTTGTAACGAGGCTAGGGGGAAAGGTAGGATAGATCCGGGAAAGTAGCTATGGGTCTAAAAACTAAAAGAGAGGTAGCTACAAATCCATATTAGAATTGGAAACTCTCTAATCACTCTTAGATACACACTAAGGCTCCCTTTTTTTTTGAAACAAAAAAGAAGAATTAGAAGATACAAATGGAAATATCTATAAATTTTCTACTTTCTTTTCCCTTTTCTTTATCTTTTTTCAAGAAACCCTCATGCTTGTCTTTTTAACCTATCTACAATAATTGAATCTATTAACTACTGCTCCCTATTTTTTAGTCCAAGGTACGGTAGTTTCTTTGGAAAGTAGCTAGTATGTAGGTAAATGAAGGAAAAGGCTTAGGCTTAAAGGGGTTGAACAAAAGGAAAACTAGCATTATTTGGTGGCTTCTGGCTAAAGTAGCTATCAAAGAAAATACATGCCTCTATCACACTAATGCATGCATAAGTCGTATGTAGTCTCGAGGAGAGTGTATGTAAGTTCTAGTTTCTCATATTAGAGGAGAGAACAAAGAATTAGAAAAAGTAAGATTTCATAAAAGATGGACAGCCTTTAAAACTCAAAGTCTCACTAGTTCATTGCTACGAGCCTTATTTCATAAGTCCTAGTCTAGATGGGTAAGTCTATGAAGATAAATCATTAGAGTGTTATAATAATAAGTGGTTTGAGAGTTTATCACTTGGGGGTTTGGGCTGTAAGAAATTTTCAAATATATTAGTTGTAATAGCTCACAATTTATGGGTTTTACTAGTGTATGTATAAAATATTCTATCATTTGGTCATCATAGGCATTCATTTCACAAAACAACAATACAAGCAATAAAAAATAGAATAGAAAAGAGAAAACGAAGGAAAAGAAAAACAAGAAAATAAGAAGCAACAAAACAAGAAACAATTAAGGTGGGAAAGAAACAACTCCCCCATGCTTAAATAACATATTGTCCACAATGTGGAAGTGAGGAACGAGGGGAGGGCAAACTCAATCACAAGGATGGTGGTGGATGAGGATAACCATGATCCAAGTACCATTGATACATTTGATGTATCACGGAGTTCATTTAGTTTATGGGAGGAATAACCTCCCTAAGACGAGCAACTTGAGAGTCCAACATATCGAATCAGTCATCGATATGTTAGAAGTAGGTGTCCCAAGGAAGAAGGGCTGAAATTGGCACCAAAAGAAGGGGGAACTGGGAGAGTAAGCGGTGGAAAATGATGATCTTCTTTTGGGATGTTAAGGTTGTCATCTAAGGGAGGAGGAATTACTTGACCTGGGTGTGGCATATTAGGAGAAGACAACCAGTTATTGCGATCGATCCAGATGAGAATGGTGAAGGCTGGGTTGGGCAGTGGATACCACACCTCCTAGTAATAATATAATATGTATCGAAACCAATCCTACACACTTAACTTTATATTTGTGCAAGTTGCTAGCTTGAGGTAGGTTGGTGGAAAATCCTCATGGATGTCATCAAAAGTATAACCAAGCCGAGTGGCAATGAACGTTATGATACTGACTATGATGATATTACCGATGAGATTGGTGCTCACCATAATAAGATGATCAGAAGATAATACCCAACATCAAGGGCCTAATCTTGGAGCATACAACTCAGAGAGAAGAGCTCTAATTAGCGTATATTTCCCTGGCTTTCCCCTTATCCGAAAATTGAGCAACCAGAAGCTATTGGACATAACACAAAGCCAAATTATAAATTAGTGTGGCCTTAACGTGATGTCCACTATATGGCTAAGGAGGACAACCCTTCTTTAGTAAGGTGATTTCTCACCAGAATTCTTAAGGATCCCATATTTGGGAGCCCTCATAAAGTCACTAACCATAAGTGGGGAGATAAAGTAAAGATGAGAACCTAGACAAAGACATTTGGAGTGTCTTCTTAAAGATTTGAAAAATGATGGACTCATCGGTACGATAAAAAATGAAGGAACTAAGGAATTCAAGAGTGAGTCCTTTACTCATAAGAAATGTGTTTGAAAAGTAATGGTATAGACCACCAAGAGAAATTTAATACACAAAATCCTCTTTAAGCCCTAGTGCTTCGAGAGAATCCCAATTGATGAGTCGAGTTAGGGTAATGTTTCAATTCACTATGCCCTCATAGAGATCCTTATCATCATGGTCTGCAAAGATAATACCGTAAAGATTTGAGGGTTGTGTATTTGTAGCCTTACCTCACCCTTTTGATTGGTGTGGCTGTGGTCAGGACTACTCACCTTCCTTTTGGTTCAATTTTAATCATTTCTTTGGGGCCATTTTTGCTTTCTATTTGGAAAAAAATGTTATAATTGATCGAGTAAACCAAACACTGTAATTGTGATTGGAATATATAAAGTGGAATTTTAGCAAGAATTATAGAACTAAAATTACAATGAATGGAACTAAGAAATGAAAAAACAAACGGAGAAAGATGCTCGTGTGTGCAACTAGTGTAGAAACAGTGAGAGGGAGGAGTGGTGTGTGGTGTAAGAATCTACACAGGAAGAATGTGCAGGTGTGTGATTTTAAATAGGGGATGGTGGAAGGTTTTAGGAGAGGTGGTGGAATAGTAGATCAAGTGGTTGTTTGATGGTGGAAATGGTGGTGGGACGGGAGGTTGTGCAAGTGAAATAACTGTTGAAAGGGTGGTGTATAGAGGTGCGGTGGTTGTGGTTTCTGCACGGTTGAGGAAGGAGTGCGAAAATAGGGTGTGCAGATGTTGCACTACCCAATTGTGTAGGTTGCTATAGGTCGTGTGGTGGGTGATGGTGGTGGAACAGCGTCAAGGGCGGTGGAATGGTGTAGATCTGGGAGGAAAGAGGAGGTGGAAGAGGTTGGAGAGGGTTAAGGGTTTGATAATTGAAGAGTGCTATGGTGAGAGAAGGGGAAAAAAGGGGTCACGGATGTCCATATACATGTGGAGATAGGTTCTCATGGACGTGTGCCATTAACACAAGTAGGCTGTGTCGAGAAGGAAATGGGTGTGCATGGGTGTGTGGGTCGTGTATAGGCAGACAGTGCAAAATTTTTCCTCTTAGCCTAATAATGCATGGATTGGCAAGGCCGTGCAGGTCTAGCATGATCGGACTGTGCAAAATCTCTACTCTTGGATTTTTCCTTTGTCCTATGACAGGGTCATGCACACTCATGCAGTAGACCATGCTTAGGCCATGCAATCCTATATTCTTCATTTCTCTTACTCCTTTGCGTTATGTAATGCATTATAACCTCCTTTTTTCCATTAGATAGTTTTGATAAGCAATCTTTCCTGCTAAAAAGTTGTAACAAAGAGAGAAAAATAAAGGAAACAAAATAAATGAAACACAAAAGCAAAAGAAACGCATAAAATAAAAGAAACTTAACAAAGGAAAACATAAAACATGGGTTGCCTCCCATGAAGCACTTGTTTAGGGTCATTAGCTAGGCCTCTATGTTCTTCAAACCGACGGTACCTCAAGAAGGGCGATTGAACCCAACTTCTCAACTAGGGACTTAACAACATAATGTTTTAAACGTTGCCCATTGACTTTAAACCTTCCCGTAGAGTCACTCCAAACTTCAACTACCTCATAAGGATATACTTTAAGCACATGGAATGGACCAACCACCTTGATTGTAGCTTTTTGGGAAAAAAAATTTAGATGGGAGTTGAACAAGAGTACTAGCTCTTCCTCCTTAAATTCTTTTTAGTGAATATGTTCGTCATTCCACTTCTTCCTTCTCTCCTTATATATTTTGGCATTTTCATAAGCATCTAATTGTAACTCATCGAGTTTGTTGATTTGAAGCACTGTCCACTCGTCTGCTTCCTTGAAACCTAGATGAATAGTCTTTATGCCCCAATATACCTTGTATTCGACGTCAATAAGGAGATGTCATGATTTTTGATATACCAAACGGAATGGCGTGGTGCCGATAGGGGTCTTATAAGATGTTTGGTAAGCCTAAAAAACGTCATTTAGCCAGGAGGACAAGTCTTTCCTTGAATTAGATATGGTCTTTTCCAGGACCCCTTTTATTTCTCTGTTAATAATCTCAACTTGACCACTCGTTTGAGGATGATATGGAGTAGCCATTTTGGAAGCTACGCCATATTTTCTCAAGAGATTACTTAAGACCTTGTTGGCGAAGTGGGATCCTCCATCACTGATCACAGCCCTCAGAACTCCAAAATAGGGAAAAATAACCTTTTGAAATATCTTAATGACTACCTTCATGTTGTTCGTTGAAGATGCTAATGCATCTACCCATTTTGAAATGTAATCCACTGACTAGTGTGTACTTATTGTTGTGAAACAAACGAAACTGTCCCATAAAATCAATCCCCCACACGTCGAATAATTCTACCTCAAAGATATTATTCAGGGGCATCTCATTCTGTCTCGAGATATTCTTGGTTCTTTGGTAGTGATCACATGCTAGCACAAAACTCCTCACATCTTGAAATATTGTTGGCCACTAAAATCCTACAAGATGTACCCTTGTAGTTGTCTTGGAGGTGCTAGCATGACCGCCATATGGTGATGAATGAAAATGGGTAATGATATCCAAAATTTTATCTTTTGGAATGCATCGCCAAAAAACATCATCTGCACAATGCTTGTAAAGATAAGGATCATCCTAGAAATAATGTTTGATGTCGGAAAGGAATTTCTTATGTTGTTGATAAGATAGGTCTTCAGGTAACACCCCACAAATAATATAATTGACAAGATCCGCAAACCATGGGCTTGGAGGCTCTCAATAATAAAGACATTATCATCAAGGAATGAATCATGAATCGGGCATTCATCCTTTTCTTATTCGTGCATCTCTTGCCTTAGCCAGGAAAGGTTATCCGCTAATACATTTTTAGCACCTTTTTTTTTTTATCTTTGATCTTTAAATAAAATTTTTGCAAGAGGAGGATCAACCTAATCAATCTTGGTTTTGCATCTTTCTTTGCCAAGAGATGCCTAAGAGCTATATGATTAGTGAACACAATGACTCTCAATCTGATAAGATAAGATCTAAATTTGTCCAAGGAAAACACCATATCTAAGAGTTCCTTTTTGGTTGTAGCTTAATTCGTTTGTGCATCATCCAAAGTCCTGCTGGCATAGTATATGGCATACACTTTCCCATCTTTCCTTTTCCCAAGAACATCCCCAATGGTGTAGTCACTGGCATCACACATTACCTTGAAAAGAAGGCTCCAATCGAGGGGTCTCATAATTGGGGTAGTAGTCAATGTTTCCTTTAACCTGCTAAAAGCATTCAAATTAGATTTGTCAAATGCAAAAGGGGTATCCTTGACGAGGAGGTGGGTTGGAGGCTTAGCAATTTTCAAGAAGTATTTTATGAATTGCCTATAGAATCTAATATGGCGTTGAAAACTTTGAACACCTTTGTCATTAGTTTTGGGAGGCATTTTAGCAATAATGTTAATTTTTTCCATATCAACTTTAATCCCCCTATTTGAGATTAAGTTACCCAGAACAATGCTTTCTTGTACCATAAAATGGCACTTTTCCTAGTTAAGAACAACGTTCACCCCTTTACCTCTTTTTAAAACCTTAGCAATATTGTTGAGGCAATCATCAAAGGTGGTGCCATAAACAGAGAAATCATCCAGAAACACTTCCCTAATATTTTTGATATAATCAGAGAATATGGACATCATATAGTGTTGAAAAGTGGCTGGGGCATTACACAAACCAAATGGCATTCTCCTATAAGCAAAAATACTATATGGGCTTGTAAATGTTGCTTTTTCTTGATCACTTGGGTGGATAGGGATTTGAAAGAATCCCAAATAGCCATCTAGATAATAGGAATAAGAGTGCCTATCTATCCTTTCCCGCATCTAATTGATAAAAGGTTGGGGGAAATGATCGTTTTGGGTTGCCATATTTAACTTTCTATAGTCATTACACATACGCCACCTGGTGACCATTCTTGTAGGGATTAGTTAATTTTTTTTCATTTCTTATGACAATCATGACCCCTTTCTTAGGTACAACCTAAACTGAGCTTACCCACTCACTATCTGAGATAGGGTAAATGATTCTTGCATCTAGGAGCTTAAGCACTTCCTTTTTTACTACCTCCACCAATTTTGGGTTTAACTGTGTTTGATATTCAATGGAGGATTTATGTCCTTCTTCTAATAAAATGTGATGCATGCAAAATGAAGGATTTATGCGTTTTATGTCTTCAATGGAACATCCTATGGCATCTTTGTGCATTCCAAGAACTTTAAGTAATTTTTCAACTTCTTCTTCATAAATGCTAGCATTTACAATGATAGGATATTCACCTTTAGAGTCCATAAATTCATACCTGAGAGAGGAAGGGAGAGGTTTTGTCTCTACCTTAGGTGTAGCTTTTTCCGTACATGATGAGTCATGAAATTCTCTTTCAATCGGGGTTACTACACTTGATCATTTTGCATAGGTATGATCTTCTCTAAGTATAGCAGCATAGGTAGCTGCTTCTTCATCACCATCATGGATTATTCCATCTCTCATTAAACATTTGTCCAATAGATCATCTGAGATCAAATCAACAAGATCTTCTTAAATCATCCTATTCACCATATCGTTTCTGCAATAAGTATCATTGATTAATGAAAATTTCACTATGAAAGGTCAATCAAAATCTACTTTCTCTTCCCTAATGTTGATGGAGAGTTTTCCATTCTTCACATCTATAACTGCTGCTATAGTACCATGAAAGGTCTTCCCAAAATGATGGGGATTTGAGCATCTTCATCTATTTCTAAAATGACAAAATTAACTGGAACATAAAACATACTGACCTGAATAGGTACATATTCTAATATACCTATTGGGTGTTTTATTGACCGATGTGCTAATTGGAGGTAGATGGTGGTAGGCTTCAAATCTCCCATCTGTAGCTTCTTACAAACAAAAAGAGGCATTAGACTAACACTGGCTCCAAGATCATAAAGTGCATGATTAATGGACATGTCACCGATAGTGCAAGGAATAGAGAATGAGCCAGGGTGTTTAAGCTTAGGTGGAAGCTTGTTTTGAATAATATCACTACATTACTGCATTAGTGCTACCATCTCATGCTCTTCTAACCATCTTTTATTGGAGAGAATTTCTTTCAAAAATTTGGCATAAGCAGGCATTTGTGATACGCCTTCCACAAATGGAATATTGATTTGCAATTTCATTAAAATTTCTACAAAACTTCTAAAATATTTTTCTAATCTCTCTTTTTCTTGTTATTGAGGGAAAGGTAGGGGAGGTTTATATGATAGCAGAGGGACATACTTTTCTACGTTATTATCTTTCCCTAAGGTGGTCTCATTTTGAACATCCACGTCTTCTCTATGTGTTTCTACTTCCTATTCGACTCCCTACTTTCCTCATCTATTTCCTTCCGTAAAATAGGGCCCTACAACTCCTTTTCACTTCGAAGGGCTATATCATTAATGGATCCCTTAGGATTTGTGTTCGATTGTCCAGGAAGCATTCTAGTGGGTCATGAGGAAGATATTGATTGTTGAGCCACTTGAATGATTTGATTCTCCAGCATTTTATTGTGGTTGGCTACGGATTCAACCATAGAGATTAAGCTTTTGATCGAATTCTTCAAATCCTTGGTTTGATTGTTTTGAGTGGCTATGAAGTTCTCCATCATCAACTAAAGATTTGGCTTGGGAGGAGACGTAAATGGTAGTCTAAGGTTTTGGAAACCTAGGGGCCTAAAATTCGATTGAGGGATGGGGTTCTGTGGTGGGTTCTTGTAAGATAAATTTAGATGGTTTTTCCATCCTAGGTTATAGGTGGGGGAAAATGGATCTCCCTTTTGGTTGAAGTTATTAATATAGTTAAGGTGTTTTTCTAAGGTTGCTTCGGGGGGTGGAGGAGTAACCGATTGACATTCAACCCATGAGTGTCTTGTAATGCCACAAATCTCACAAAAAGCAGAGGAGGTTATTAATGAGTTAACACTTAATTTATCAATTTTCTAAAATAATGCATCAAATTATGAAGAAGGATGATCCAGAGTATTAATTTCATACCGGCCACTCTTCTTAGCTGTAGAGCGCTCACCTGACTATTAGTAATGATTTCGAGCCATATCTTCAATTAGTTGCTTGGCCTCTAGTATACTTTTGTTCATAAGAGTGCCTCCTACTATTGATCTAGAGTCAACCTGGTGTTTTAACTTAAGCCATTATAAAACATGTGGACCAGCAACAATTCTTCTAACCCATGATGTGGGCACATTCATAACATGTCTTTCTAGCTCTCCTATACATCATAGAATGATTCACCATCCTTTTAGATGAAGCTTTTAATAAGGATTCTCAATTCAATTGTTTTAGATGGTGGAAAGTATTTGTTGAGGAAGGCTCGAGAAATTTGATCCCAAGTTGTGATGGACCTTAGGGGAAGTGATTGCAACCAAGCCCTTGCTTTATCCCATAATGAGAATAGAAATAACCGAAGCTTGATCATGTCATCCGACTCTCCATTCATCTTCAAGGTGTCGTAGTACTCGAGAAAAATAGAAATTTGTAAGTTAGGGTCCTTCGTTGGGCTACCACTGAATTGATTTTGCTGAACCATATTAAGCAACACAAGTTTGAGCTCGAAATTGTTGGTAGCAACATTTAGCTTCTAGATGCTCAATTGCATCTCGTATGCATTTACATATGCACACTCTTTAAGAGAGCGATGCTGCTCCTCTTCTTCGTCAGTCTCAACCATGGTCTCTCAACTCACGCTTGCTTTTTTCTCACTTATCCACCTTCACAACCCAATCAACGTTCGTTCGATCTTAAGGTCTATCTCAAAAGGATCATTGCATAAAAGGCTCCTAAAATTGAATACAACAAACAATAAACTAGCGAAGATAAAGGATAGAAGGGAATTAAAGGATTTAGTCTAGCTAAAATAACAAGGTATAGAATATCAACTAGTTGAAGTCCCTAGCTGGGATGCCAAAAACTTGTGCTATTTCTACAAGTGCACGGATTCATTATAGCATTTCAACGTCGCATCACACAAAGACTTTGTAATTGATTACACTTCTTTACTATTTTTACTATCTTAATCTATATAAAATGGGGGGTATGCGTTCGGATAAAAAGAATAATTACAAAATGCTTTCTAACTTGCAGATACTAAAAAGGAAGAGTGAAACCTAGGATCGAACTTCGGTCTCCGAATTGATAATCAATAATGAAACAATGCTTATGATGTAGATTAATTAGCTAACTATGGAAAATTGGTCATATTATATTCATTAGCCTCTTTCAAGGTCTAAGAACATATTTAATCTAATTTGCCAACTACTTTTATGACTCACAATTAAACTAAACCCATCATGCATCACGAATTCTGGAGTCCCCCAGAATTAAACATCAATTTTTGTGATTAGTTAAATTTCAGTACATATGCTAATTTTTGATAATAATCTCGACCTTTCAGCCATAGATTACATCTAAGGAGGTCCGATTTCATCAAATCTTCTTTACAACAACTAAATCTAGCATATATAATAGTATAAATGAATCAATCATACGACATAATACTTTAATTCATCATATTGACCACTAAAATGGTACCTAGTCCAATTCCAGAAAGGAAACTACTCACTCACATTTTCAAATGACATTAATGAAATAAATAGCATGGCAATCATAATAAAAATGCAAAGATAAAAAGAAGAAGAACTAGGTTGAAATAACTATAATCCGGAAGAGAATAATCTTGATTCTGAGTCAACCGTACACAAATTACACAATTGAATCTCCGAAAAAATCAAAACTAAAGAAACAAACAATTACATGAAGCTCAAGCTTTCTAATAAAAGGTATAAAGGTCTCCTAAAACCTCCTCTATCTCTCTCTCCTTAAGAATTCCACAAGGCATGCCATGAAAATTCCCATCACGCTAGCCACATCATGCACTTAAATTTTGGGGAAGACCATCGCTGCACTACCATGCAGCCTTTGGACAGCCAAGCTGTGCAATTTCTTAGCTCTCGGCGTTTTGGAATTTCTAACCTTGTACGTCCTTTTTGATAATATTTATAACCTCGACTTTTTAGCTCAGAAATTGGCACAGCCGTGCAACCATGCATTACCTTGCTATGTAATTCTGTTTTCTTCCATAATAATAGGGGAGTGCTGTAGAATTGTGTAGTTGGGTGTGGAGCCAATTGTGCAGCCCCATTTTCATACTTTGTATGGATATTTTGGCACATATTTTGGCGCTCATAGCTTCAATACAGTTCTATAAACATGTTGAGTCGATATACTCTCCTCACGAGCTTTTCTTCCTAGGTCTTTTGCTTTAAAAATA
Organism: Tamarix chinensis; assembly: GCA_030549775.1. NCBI lineage: Eukaryota > Viridiplantae > Streptophyta > Magnoliopsida > Caryophyllales > Tamaricaceae > Tamarix > Tamarix chinensis. The sequence goes on from CM060174.1 coordinate 39,090,765, forward strand.
AGCAATACTTTCTCGAAATTGGTGTTTTTGTAGGAAATCCTGCAACACAAAGCTCAAGAAAGTGGTAGTGCAAAGAATATACCAAAACTATCACAAAATATGTAAAAGAGATTAAATGAAGTCCCAAATAGAAGGAAAAGAGAGGAAAAATTATGGAAAAATTCACTTTATCACCTAACCATCTCCCCCTCTATGTAGCCCCTCTATGCCTCAATTTCCCCTCTTTTCTGCCAAATATCCTCCCTGCCTCCTTACACCACCTCTTTAGTTGACACCGCCGCCACCATCATGCCGTGCCATTATCGCCACAGCCTCCCTTCCTCTTCCTTGCAGCAACCACCACCGAATACGACCTTCCCGTGCCACACACTTTATAGCATAGCCTACTTCTCATTCCAACTTCCAACATACAATACAAATCATGATATGCTTAACATCACATAGTATGCACACAAACATATTCAAAAACCATAATATTCTAGCATACAAATATCCACACATTTTAGTAGGGTATAATGGTTAGCTTAATTCCATTAATAACTAAACTTTATCGGTACCCTAGTTAAAAAGTATAAGCTTTGATTAATAAAATTTGTACCTAGAAATAATATAAAAATTAGCATATTAGTAGTAGAAAATTAAAAGAACAGATTTTTATCAAAATCTTAAAAAATACAGAGTAATAATAACTATATTATACCTCAAAGGTTTTTTGAGTAAACTTAAAAAATGCAATGAATCTCCCGCTATATGGTAGCATGAGTTGCATGCACAAGAAAAGGGGGAAAAGGGTTTAGAAGAAAGTTGGAAGAAGGGGGAAGGGTGGTTTTGCGTAAAGGAAAAAGGCCCTCAAATAAGGGCTTATAGAGGGGAGTTGGGGTAGTGGATGGGTGCAAGGAAGGTGGCACATTGTAGGTGGTGGTCAAGCGTCAGATATTGGTAGCTCATGGCAGGGGAGATGGTGGCAATAGGGCAAGAAAGTAGGTGTGAAGAAAGGGTGGAGAAGAAGAAGGAAGGAAAAAGAAGAAAATAAAGGAAGGGCTATAGGGGGAGATCTTCGGTAGGTTGAGGTAGGGGTGGTGTCAAGGGGTTGAGGGGTGGCTTCGATAGTGGTGGAAGAGGGGAGATGGCAGTGTAAGGTGGTGTGTAGGGTGGGGGTCGAGAATGGGAAGAAATGAAAAAGGAAGGGAAAGGTAGATTGTAGGGGCATGTGGTTGCCGTTGAGCGGGGTAGGGAGGATGTAAGGGAGGCAAAGGAGTTGGTGTGGTGGTTGGTTGGGCAGTGGGGATGGTGGTTGAGGGTAGTGGAGAAAAAATAGGGGAGGAGAATAAGAAGGAAATAAAGGGGAAAAGGAGGCTTGGCAGGTGGATAACAAGAAGCTCAAGGGGGAAGGAGATAGGGTAAAGAAGAAGAAAATAAGGAGAAGAAAAGGAAGAGGAAACGACAGAAGACATGGTTGGGTTAGGTGGGGGTGCAAGGATGTAGGCGCATGGTGTGTAGGGTGGTAGGGAGAGGTAGAAGAAAGGGAAATTAAGACATGAGAGAGGGGTTGTGCAAGGGGTGTGTAGGGATAAAAATGGAAGTAAAGGGATTGGAGAGAGAGAGAGAGGGTAAGTTGTGCATGTGTAGAGGGGGGAAGAGTTCTAAGCATGGAGGCAGAAAGGGGTGTTTGATTTGATGGGTGAGGAAGGAAGAATAAGAAGAAGAAGAAGAAGAAGAAGAAGAAGAAGAAGAAGAAGAAGAAGAAGAAGAAGAAGAAGAAGGAGGAATTGGTTGGCCAAACTGGGGGGAAAGAAAGAAGAAAAGAAAGAAGAGGGGGTAGCACTGGATAGGTAAAAGGGGGAAGAGGCCAGTGGTATAGTTTTAATACATTCTCACAGTTTTAATACATTCAACAAGAAGACAATAGTTAAGAAATCCATATCTCAAATGAAGTTTCTTATGAAAGGCTCATTCAACATAATCATATATCTTCTATATGTTGACCAAAAGCATCATTTGATCACTTATATATTTTCTAGTATAGTTCTTAAATAATATTTGAACTATAAGAACATTATCACAAAGTTCCCTTACTTTTCACAAAAGCATCCTAGTTCACATCAACAATATAATGCAAGACACTTTATAATCTATTTGTGAAAACCTTAGAAAAATATTATATAATAGTGAGAAGCCTATTAGAAGTCTGTCACCACTAGCTTTACTAGAATTTTGTACCTAAGGTATTAAGATAATAGTAATATTATTTAACACCCTCAAGAGTCGTTCACAAACCTAAAATTCCTTTAGTACTTGAATTATATTAGTTCCCATAATACTCTATTATCTCTTGTAAAATCACGCATGGAAACCACTAAGACCTTGGCTCTTTAAATACCCCACAGAGAAAATATATTTTTTTTACTTCCACATCCTTTGGCATAGTAAGTAAATAGCCTTTATGTTCTTCACAAATTTTTTTTACCTAAAGCACATACTTTATCATCGAAAGGTTGAAGACACATTGTAGTAGTGCCAAGCATCTTTTGATAAAGGCCAATCAAATCCATTTTTATCTCCTCTTCACTCTATAGGGAAACACCCTAATGATTAACCAAGTGTGTAATTCATTTATGAGAATTTCTTCCAATAACATGATTAAAGAAAAACCTAGTATTTGAAATAATTTTTTGTTGTACATTTTGGTGCTTTTTCTTTGAATTCATTGATAGTTTTTACACTATGATTTAGTTACTTTATGATTATATGTATGTAGCTTTTAATTCTTGTATGAATCTTATATATATATATATATATTATATGGTGAGATAATATTTGCTCCTTTGTGTTTATTCTCTTTAAGCTTTTAATTCTCCATTTTCTTTAGTTACCTTGTGTTATTATAATCTTTTTCTAAAACAATCTCTAATTTGGGAAAGGGGGGTACTTATAATATAAGTGCTTATGATATATGGTTATCACTCATAATTCAAGTGTAATACTCCAAGATCCTAGCCTTGGTAGTTATACCAACCCCAAAACTTGAACTATAGTCACTAAACCCTAAACCTTAATCCAAAAGAAATCTTTATCATTTCTCTTTATCTTATTCTTTCATATAAACTGTAACCTAATGCTATCTTTAATATTTAGTATATGCCAACATTAATTTTTTTTACTACTTTTTGTGGGATGCATATATATATTAGAAAATTATGTCAAAGGAATACATGCCTATCAATTTTTTCTTTAGGGAATATGAAAATGGGGCAGATTTTTTCATCATGATTGAATTAGAACTTGACGAAGACTCTAGTAAAATAATCTGTCCTTGATTTGATTGTGCTTATGCAAAATGTATCAATGTTGATGAATTGAGATATTATTTATTTGTGTATAGCATAGATAGAATCTATACTCATTAGATATAGCATTGGGAGACAGAGTGTGTATATAATATTTTGGAATATAGGTGGGAAAATAAAAAAGATTTGAGAATAATGAGGGAGATTTATTATAAGAAATGAGTCAGAAAATTTAGGTAAGGTTTTGGGATTATCCTAAAATCTTTGAGTCCATGGTGAATGGATTGAAAAATTCTTTGTATTTTTGTAACACCCCAAAACTCACTACTTTTTTTTTAAAGCGGAAGCAATTAAATTAGAAACACTGAAAACCTGTAAATTCTGGAAATGTTACCGCCACACTTAGTACCAGACCAGTTCTCTCCGACCATTCCAGTACCAAGTGCTAAGGCTAAAGAAAAGATCAACAATCAATTACAAAATTAATACAAACTAAACTTCAAATAATCATTAAACGGTTGTAAAACAAAATCAGAGTACACATCAAGAAATGTAATTCATTTCTAAAAGAGAATTAAACTTACAACCGTTAAAAGATTAACAAAAAGAAATAGAGTCATATAGAGACTATAATATGGCCACAACTCTCTCGAACCTCAAGCCAAACATACTGAACACTCAGCCCCAACCGATATCTCATCCACCTGCACAAATCAGAAGGGCATACTACTCGTGGGAATGAGCAGCACCCATGAAAGGGGTGATCAGTACGCTATGTACTGAGTAAGGTAAACGAGCACTAAGGCCGACACATAAGCACATAATCCATGCAGATTAATAACAGGGCATAATCCAACATAACAACATAAAGGTATATGAACAATTCAGATAAAAGTACAAAGGCCCGTATAATCCAGATTAATTGTTTAATTTGTTTCTTATCAGAATCCGATTCACCATGCCTTTTATCAATCCATGCGAGCATAGGAACACCCCACTATTAAAACCGGTGGGCCGGTCACAATAGAGCATCATGCCCTAACCACTATTATTACCGGTGGATCGATCACAATAGAGCATCATGCCCTAACCACTATTATTACCGATGGATCGGTCACACATAGGGTACAACCCTAACCACTATTCCTGACCGGTGGATCGGTCTGGTTTTTGCTCGCATGGTATTCCACTGTAAGTAATTAGTATCTTTTAAGAGCTTTAACGATTCTGGTTTGTGTTTATTGAGCTCGAGTCACCCCACTATTATTACCGGTGGGCCGGTCACATATAGGACCTCATGTCCTAACCACTATTATAACCGGTGGATCGGTCGCACATAGGATTACACGTCCTAACCACTATTCCTAACCGGTGGATCGGTCTGGACTCGGCTCAATAATCTTCCACTTCATATGATTAGTGTCTTAAGTATCTTATTCAAAGGCTTTCACCCTGGACATGCATAAGTCATCACACATCACAATCATAAAATTCCACCATCATAATTACACTTTAATTACCACATACACATGATAATACAAAAACCCTAATCAGCCACCACAGACCTCAATTAACCACAATAAACCATAGTTAACCACTCCAAACCCTATTTAACCATAACCACCATAATTAGCCACTCCACGCCTTAGTTAATCATAACAAACCACAATTATCCACTCCAACCCTAATCAATCACAACAACCCAGAGTTCATTACTCCAAACCCTAATTCAATCTCTTCCATACCCTCATATTGCTCCACGTACTATTTTTCATGCAAAGTAGTTCAACACCCGGATATTACTTACATTACCTTCCTTACATCCCAAAAATTAACTTTCCACACATAAATTTCATACTCATGCAGACATTAATCTCCCCATGCAAACCTTCGAATCCTTTTTATGCACACCCTAAAATTTCCACGTGAAACCCTAATTTCAACTATGCAAACCCTAATACCGCTATTCAACCATCAATGCCAACATGTAAACCCTAATACCACCAAACAACTATAATTACCACCATACAACCCTAATACTACCATACATCCCATAAATACCACCATGCAACCCTAATACCACCATACAATACAACTAACGATTCTGCCATATAAAACCCTAAATTCAGTCCATAGCAAAACCCAAGATTTGTCTACATAATAAAATTGATTAGATTCTCCCTTTCCATAACCACAATTTAGATCCCCCCATACAAGACTATAAGTTAGATTCTCCCACATAAAATCATAAATTAGAATTTCCCAAGCATAACCATATTTTGGATTAATTGGATTTCCCCAAACAAATCATAAATTAGATTCTCCCAATCAAATCATAAATTAGGTTCTCCCATATAATATCATAAATTACATTCTCCCAAATAACATCATAAATTAGATTCTCCCTAACAAACCATAAATTCAATTCTCCCATATAACATCATAAATTATATTGTCTCCCACGAAACCCTACATTTCCCATTTATTCTTCCTCTCATAAATCATTAAAATACTTAGGTCAACTCATATCTCTTGATCAACTTCTTTCTCCATCCTTAATTTCATCCTCTTCCCCACACAACCACATCAACATTCTCACATGCATGTCTTACAGGGTCACAACACATATCATCATACATAAATAGTACACATGCCATACAAAAACCTACTTCAACTCCACGTCATATCATATACGACATAATTAATAATCATAAACATAGAATGCATAGCATATGAAGCACATAATGACCTTAGTAAACCCTTACCTAAAATGTCACCGGTCTTGGAGCACGCTCCTACGCCTCCTTAGGGCTTTGACCAAATAAAATCATACTAATAAAATAACCTTAACAAAATTCTAACTTTGCTAAAGACATAAAAATAATAGAGATATTATAAATCTTGATAATATAGGGTTAGAGACTTTACCCTAATAATAATAATGATACTAATATAATAATATCAAAGATAATAAAATAATATCAATGAAAATAATAATAATAATAATACTAATAATAATAATAATAATAATAATAATAATAATAACGATAGTAATAACAATAATAACATTATTAACAATACTAATGGTAAAATATCTGCATTAATAATAATGGAATAAGAATAATAGAAATTCGAAATATAAAATAATAATAATAATAATAATAATAATAATAATAATACTTATAACATATTAATATTAATAATAGTATAAAAGAAATAATAAGGGGAATAATAATAAAATCGAATTAAAATACAATAAGGCTTCAGCCCTCAACATAAATAATAATAAAACAATAATACTAGTAATAAATAATAATAAAACATATTAAGAACATAATTATTAAGAATAATAATAATGGTATTTATATGCAAATAATTGAAATAAAATAAATCAAGACTTATAATAATATGGAAAATGGTTGAGAGGGTCTAGGGTTCTACGTTAGGCTGGTGGGGATAGGCGGCATCGGCGGTGGCCGGAAAAAGAGAAGAAAAGAGGGAAAGATGGATGTTGGGAAAAAGATAGGGAGAATTGAGGTGAGATAAGAGGTGTTTATGGTTTTCCAAGAGGAGAGGGACAAAATGATGGTGGTGGTGCAGCCAAAGGTGGCGGCGCACGGTGGTTTAAGGTTCCGGGGTAAAATTCTAACGAAACGAGTAGCCAACTTTGCACGGTTATGGAGGCCCGTACAAATAGAAACGAAGGTTGAAAATGGTTTGGTTAACTAGAGGGCGTTGCAGGGAAGAATTTGGGATGTGGCGGTGGCGTTAAGGTTGGCTAACGGCGGCGGAATACGCGTCTGAAGTCATAGTGGCAGCAAGCTCTGACTTAGGGTTTTCGGGGAAGAAAAAATTCCAAAACTCCCATAACTAGGCTATTTATAGATGGTAGATGGGATAATAGGGTTTTCGGGGTCGGCAAGGAGGCATTAGGTGCGAGAATTTGGGTGGCCGGTGGTAGTAAGTGATCGGGCATCGTTTGGTTTTCCTCGAAATTTTGCGAGGCTGGGTAGAAGGAATAGACGAGAGTTATGCCGATTTATTCCTCGAGTTAAGGGGAAGACAATGAGCCAAGAAACGGCCAGTATTAATCACCATAGCTGGAGACACCATTGATGGGGGTGGGAGTTGTAGCAGCGTCGACGGAGGAGAGGGGAGGAAGAAGGAAGAAGAAGAGGAGGTGGACCGGTCGGCCGGGGAAAGAAAAGATAAAGGGGGAGAACCGGGCTGGTTGGCGCGGTGAGGGCGTCATTAAATGAAACGACGCGTTTCGGGAGTAACACGGACGAAACGCAGCGTGTCGAAGACGGAAGAAGGGCGACGGCCGCACGGGCTGGGCCGTGCCATAGAAAGAAGAAGGAAAGGGAAACTGAGCCGCAAGCTGGCCTAGTTCGGCGAGAAGAAGAAAAAAGAAAAAGAAAAGAAGAAGAAAGAAAAAGAAAGAAAAAGAAAGAAGGAAAAAGGAAAAAAAATAAAAAAAATAACGGTTTGGCTTAATTAAATTAATTAGGATATTTATGTTATATAAAAATAATAATATTTAAACAAAATAATATTTAAATCCCTTTTTAGGCTAAATTAGGATTTTTAAAAGATTTACCATAAATTCCATTTTAATTGGCAAAACACCCAAATTTTCTTCCATTAAATTATTTATAAAAATAATATTAATTTAAAACTATTTTCCCATTCTTATTTTAAATAAAATAATTTATGTAACTAATTTCCAAAATAACATATTTAATTATCCAAAATACCAAAATTTCTCTAATAAAAGTACTTAAAAAATTCTTCTTAATTTTTCCTAATGAATTCCTTTTTATTTTAATAAAAGTAATTTATTTAAATAATTTTTCTAATAAAATATCATTTAAATATAATTTATAAAATTAGAAATTTTTGGGGCATTTCAATTGTGGTGGTAAAAAATTTACTAGATTATTCATTGTTTTTAGGTTTCACAACTTGAAAGCATGTAATTAATTGAGTGATAAGAGTTTTAGCGTGGTTTTGGAAATTTTGAAAGATATGCTTTCTAATAATAATATTTTTCCTAATCATATCTATGAAGCTAAAAATATTATTTAATTCATTGACTTGTATTATAAGAAGATACATGAATGCCCTAACAATTGCATATTATTTTGCATTAAGTATGCTTCCTTGAAAAATTGTCCCAATTTTGAATGTAAGGACCGATGATGTATGAAGAATAAGGTTCTAGACAAGGTTCTAAGGTATTTAACTATAGTATCAAGATTTAGGTGGATGTTTAATGGTGAGCAAGATACTAAAAATTTAACATGCCATGTTGATGAGAATATATAATATGGGCTTCTTAGACATGTAATGAACTCAATTTATAAAAATTGGTCATATGTTTCCTAAATTTGGTTATGAATCAAGAAATCTATGTCTTGCGCTTTCTGCAGATATAATGAATCTACATAACCAACGCACCTATAGCATAAGGCCATTAATTCTAGTGATATATAAGCAACCAGCATGGCTACACGTGAAAGACACATATATGATGTTGCCTCTACTTATATTGGGGCCAAAATAATATAGAAATGATATTGATATTTATTTAGCACTTTTAATAAATTATTTGAAATTTTTATGTAACACTAGTGTTGAGGTATTTGATGCATATCATCAATAACAATTTTCTTTTAGAGCACTATTGTTCTATATCATAAATTATTTTCTGGCATATGGAAAATTATTAGGGTACAATGTGAATGGCCATTATGCATCTCTAACATGTGGGAAGGATACCTTGTTTATTCAGTTAAAACATGGACACAAGACTTTTTCTTATACATCGTAGATTCTTACTAAAGAATCATAATTTTTTAGGCATAGGAAATATTTTAAAAACTTTCATGAATAAGTGAAAACACTAATTCCATTGACAGTTGGAAAATTTTATTTAAAGTTGAAACAATAGAAAACAAGTTTAGGAAGAAGAAGATAGATGCGGTTCCATCAATTGGGTGGAAGAAGATATATATGTTCTTTTATCTTCTTTATTAGGAATGTTTTTAGGGGAGAATCGTCGTCGATGTAATGGATGTTTAGAAAATATATGTGATAATCTTACTTGTACATTACTTAATGTTCCATAAAATACTAAAGATGAGAGTAATACTCAAGTAGATATGAATAAAATGTGTATTTGACACTAATTGTCACTAAAAACATATTTATCGCTTGTGTATTATACTCACTCCAACAAAAAAGAAAAAAGAGAAGATTAAATTTTTTTAATTCTTTGGTAATTTCAAGGTTCTAAAAGAGTATTATTTAAATATCAAAAGCCTTTTATAGCTGAAGGAGTTCCAACTAATTGGTATTAAGTCCCATGATTGCCATATTTTGATGCAGTATTTGTTTGTTGTAGCTATACATAGGATTTTACTAAAGTGAGTTTGAGTTGCTACTACTAGGCCTTTTCTTAAGGCATTTTTCTCCAATTTCATATAACCTAATAGTTAAGACTCCTTATAAAGAGCTATCGTGGTTACTGTAACACCACTAATTTACCTACTAAAAAACTTAGTTTGTGGAAGCATTCATTATCATATTACTAGGTGTATTTCACATTTCAAAAAATCTTTATTTAATTTTGAAAACTTTGATTAATTTGTGCGGAATTGAGGATGGGTAGCCTAGGTGGCCTTGAAATGTGATTATGTGCATTTTGTGTTAGTATGCTATGAAGGTTTTGTCTTAACATATTTTATATCTTATAGTTAGCTAGCTATGGTACTTAGTTGCTGTGTGGATAGTTTGGATACATTTTGGGCATTTATTGAGTTTATCAGACGTTAGCCTTAGTCTTAGCCTCATCCACCACCTCCAACTCTACATTACCCATGCAAGGGCATTAGAGAAAATTAGCTTAGAATGGTTACAGAACATCACCCATTTCTCTATACTAGTGAAAAAACTTATTTATCGTAAAGGGATGTATTTGGGATATGGACTAGACATATGAGGTAGTAGATTACCCACCTACTTGGAAGGCGGGCATTATTACTTTCTTTCTTTGAGGGCCGCCAACAACTATAGGTCACTGTGCTCAAGGAGGACCAATGATATCCTAAGAGAAGTTTAAGGTGGAAATTTGTGCTAATTTTTATCCAATGAGTCTTAAGAGGAACTAGTTGAAGGAGTTCATGCAACTTAATGAGGGAGATATGACAATAAGGCACTATTATGCCCAATTTATAGAGCTTTTGATGTTTGCGTCATTGATCGGATCTAGTGAGTTTACGGCTGTTTATCAGTTTGAGTTAGGGCTCCACTTTAGCATCCATAGGATGATGGGTGCTATGGCTTTCCAGGACTTGGCCACTTTGAACGAGCAGGCGTGTGTCGCTGGTACTATGGTTCAGGAGTAGGCTTCCATTTTGGGTAAGAGGAAGCCCAATACACAAGGATTTGGGGGTCAAATATAGTTCCATGGAGGTGGGCCTCTGAATTATTAACCCAGGGGTTAGACATAAGGATAGAGCAAACCTATTGGAATAACGAAAAGCTTCGTGTGTCATTTTTACAGCCAGGATCATCTAAGGCGAGACTTTTTGAGCTCCCCTATTTTATATAGGACACGTGGTTAGTTGGGCCACTAATCTTTTGAGTTTCAGCATTAGTAGGGTAAGTTTTAGAAGCAGGGCTGCTTGCACCTCCACAATAGACATGTCACTAGTGGACCTAGCAGTATCTACAATAGTAATTTAAGTAAATAGCATTTACCCCAACCTAGAGAGATTCAAGGAAGACCATAGGGGCCTCACCCTTTCCCTCAAAAAGGTGGAGGTCAAACTCAAGGTTTAGGAGGGTATCATGGAGGATACTAAGGAGGAAAGTGAGGTGAGTGCCTAAATGTCATCAGCTACGTAGAGGCTGGTAAGAAGTTGGATGTGGTTATTGGTATGTTTTTCATCCATTTGCTACCAATATATGTCTTGTTTTATTTTGGGGAATCTTTGTCTTTTATGTCTATTTCTTTTGTCACTATAGCTACCTTGTCTCCATCATCTACAATATCTATATTTGTTATGTTGCCTTCTGGGGATAAATTTGATTGCACTAGGCTCTACACAGATGTGGTCTTAGAGATAGGTGAGGTAGACTTCTTTGTGGATTTGGTTTAGTTGGACCCACATGACTTTGATGTTATGCTAGGAATGGATATCTTGGGGAGATATTAGGCTATGATAGACTACGTGCAGGAGTGAGTTGTGTTGCAAGGACCTTAGGGTGCTAGGATCTCTTATAGGAAATACAAGCCTAGGCCAATGACAAAGGTTGTATTTTTCCATACCTTGTATTCTTTCGTGCAGAGAGGTTAGCCTATGTATTTATGCGGAGTTCAAGTGATGAATAAGGAAATATCAGCATTGAAAGACATTTTTGTTACTCAAGAGTTTTCAGACGTGTTTTATGTGGAGATGCCAAATATGCCACTGGTATGGGAGATAGACTTTACTATTGAGTTAGTATAGGGGCCGAACCTATTTCGAAGGCCCCTTACTAGATGGCACTAGTGGAATGCAGGAGTTGAAGTCTCTATTGGAGGATTTAGTGGAACATGGGTACATTTATCCAAGTGTGTCTCTATGGGGAGCACAAGTTTTGTTCATGAAGAAGAAGGATAAGAGCCTTTGTTTATGTATAGATTACTAGGGTCTGAAGTGGTTGACGGTGAAGAACCACTATCTACTTTTCAAGATAGAGGAGTTGTTTGATAAGCTTTAGGGTACTTTGATTTTCTTGAGGATCGACTTGAGGTTAAGATTCACTAGTTGCACATCTCAGAGGCAGACATCATGAAGAATGGCGTTAGGGCATGATATGGGCATTATGATTTGATGATAAGGATTTTTGAGTTGTTCCTAGATTAGTTTATGGTAGTCATCATTGATGACATTTTTATATATTCTCAGAGTAGAGAGGAGTATGAATGTCATCTTAATTCTATTTTGTCACTCCTTAGAGAGCACATGTTGTATGCTTAACTATCTAAGTGTGAGTTTTGGCCTTAGGAGGTAACATTTTTAGGTCATGTGGTGTAAGCATGAGGAGTTGTCACTGAGTGGAAGGCCCCCACTAGCATTTTCCAGGTTCTTAGTTTCCTAGTTTTAGGTGGGTACTATATGCGTTTTGTGTAGGAACATTCTCAAAGTTGCTGGTGGTGGGTGTGGAGGAGGATCAAGAGGAGTTGGTGGTGGTGGTTTTCGTAGAGGTGGAGGTGGAGGTGGTTTTGGTGGTGGTAGTGTAGAAGGGATTTCTCTATTTAATAAAAGGGTATATGATGAGTTCATATTTTGACACATTTTATACCCTTATAATCTTAGTTTTTGGTAGTTTATTTGGCTAATATAGGGGAATAATTATTGTTTTATGCTTAAGTGGTAAAAATTGCATAAATTTTATTATTTGAGCTAAAATGATATAAATTAAGTAAATTTAGAGTATCATATTATTTATTAATATTTATTTAATTTTATTTTGCAGGTTTTATTTTAAAAAGAAATTAAAAAAAAAGAAACTTGACCTTTGGACCAAAAGCCGAAGGCCCAAAGGCCCGGAACAAAGAAACGACGATCGACAAAAGCCAAACAGGCCTTGAATGCACGAAATGAGAAGAAAAGTCAGCCGTCAGGGCTGACGTGGAGGCACAAAAAAAAAGTTATAAAAAGAGACGCAGGGCAGGCGGTAGGGCCGGAGGCCAAGGGAACGAGAAACAGAGCGAAGTGAAGGCATAGCCTTCACACAGGCTCGACAGAGCCGCAGAGAGGGGGACAGAGCCGTTAGGCTCTGACGGTGGTACGAAAAGAAACAGACGGCGTGAGATAGAGAGAGAGAAAAGAGGTGTGCGGCAGAGCCACACAGACCAAACCAAGCACAGCCGCACAAAGGACAAAGAACACACAGGCTCGGCAGAGCCGCAGAGAGGGGGACAGAGCCAGCAGCCTTCAGCGCACGACAGCCATCGGGAAAAGAAAAAGAAAAAGAAATTATTGCAAGGAAATAAAGGCAACAAAGGAAGAAAAATTAGAGGAAGAATTTAATACCCGATAGAATTTATTTTAGATAAAATTAATTTTTATCTGAATAAATTCTTAATCTTTTATCCAAAATTAATTCTGGTTATTTCTTTATCTTATTTTTAATTTATATTTTAGATATATATTTCTGTGTAATTAATTCTTTAATTATGGCTGGCTGATTATTTATTTTTAGGGAATAAATTGAAACCCTAGATTAGAATTTGAATTATAATTTTATTTTCTTTATTTCGTGAGATTGTTTCTTAACTCTATGTTAATTGCTATCGTTTATATGTATAATTCTGTCAAGTATAGTTTATTTGGTGCATGTCTTGTTCTGGTTCCTCATAAGTGACAGTATGTAGGATTATTTGCCTGCTAGGTGGCCATCTAAATATACTAGAATTTATATGTATAAATTGCAGCTAGGTTAGATAACAATTCACCTAATTGTTTTGTGATTCTAACCGAAGTGGTAAAACGTTTCGATACGTGTGGGTCAAGGAAAGGAAATATAGCTAGACATGCTTTTTGTACTAGTTTGGGTACTTAGATTGACAGCCTTCCACTTACACTTAATGCATTAAATCTAGTTCAATATAGGAGCCGCTTGTTGCTGCTATACTGCTAGTATTTAATAGGGTTAATATTGGCACTTTGTCGTATTAATTAATTAAGGGAAGTAATATAAGGTGTATAGACCTGCTTTTGGTGTGCAGCTTGGTCGATCTCTTTCTCACGATTAAAGGATGACTTAGAAGTAAATATTATATTATGACCTAATCTAGTGGTGGATTTTTATTTCCCTAACATATTTCTCATATCTGCGGTTTCCCATTATTTCCCATTATTTTCATTATTAGTTTATTTTATTTTATTTTTATTCATTTTATTATTATTTTTATAAAACCCCATTAGTATTTTATTTTCTTATTTATTTAATTTATGTTATTTAGTGTTTTTATTTTTATTTATAGTTTAAGCTAGTTAGATAGAGGTGAGCCTCTCAATCCCTAGCTAGAACGATACCCTATTTACTAGTGCTACAATTGACAACAAGAGGGTTTAAATTGCGTACCGGTTACGGTCACACCAGTATATGAGTGTCATTTTTTCAACATTCATTTAATGCAATCCCAGTGAAATACTAGTATTTAAGAAAATAATTTTTTAACGGTGCTCCCTTTATCACTAACTCAATAAGAGCTGATTGTTATAGGCGGAGTTCTTTCACCTAAGTTTTTCCCGTGTAACACTTAGAAGCATAACTCCTTTAGAGCTCATTAAGCTAGCCTTTCCAACACTAAGGCTATTACCAAGCCTTTAAGAACAAGTCAAAATACTTAGAGATCTTAGAAGACTTAGAGAGAGTATTTGTGTGTAAGAAAAGAACACTTTTTTTAATGAGAGAGGAGAGAGCTTACAACCCTTGGATGTTTCTAGAGACCCTTCTAGTTGAAGAATTTGGAGATGGTGGGAGCAAATGGGGTGTCCTCTATTTATAGTTGAAGACCCGCACCCTTTTCCTCTTTTGGTGGAAGGTTCTAGATCTTCCACAACCCTTGGATGTTTCTAGAGACCCTTCTAGATTATAAGATATTTTGGAAGACTCTTCTATCCCTTCAAGATCCTTCTAGATTTTTGGATTCTAGAGAGTTCTACACCATTCTTGGTGGTCTCTAGATATTTAAATAAGGGTCCACTATTTTCTTAACACTTCTACACAATTCTACTAGAGTTTACACAACTCGAGAATATTCTAAAACTTTCCAAAAAAATAAAAATAAATAAATGGTCTGTGACATTCTACCCTACCTAAGCCCTTTATATCCTCATTAAGCCTTCAGTGGTCTTGAAATCCTCTATCTTGTCACGGAGCTACCATAAGTCCTAACATTCCCAATTTACCTCACCATTAGGTTACCCTTCCTAGCACATGAGGCACACAGTGTAGTTGGTAAATCCTCTTGCCTTCTTTACTCGATCTGCCATGATCTCTACAACCTCCTTCTCAAAAGATGTAACATTTGCAAGTGGTGTTTGATGAGACTCACCTTTACTCAAGTTATCTTTATCCTTGTGATAAGGCTTTAGATGAATCATATGGAATACTGGGTGGACCTTAAACTTCTTTAGCAATTCCAATCTTTATGAAGTCTTTACAACCTTCTTCATAACTAGGTATGACCCCTCGTCCTATCGTGTCGAGCCTTTGTGTACTTTCCTGTAGGCCTTAAACTTCTAGGTTAGAATTTTCACCATGACTTCGTCTCCAGCTTGGAATGCTCTGGGCTGTCTCTTCTCATCATCCCACTTCTTCATCTTCTTAGCAGCCTTAGTTAATTTTGCCTTAGCAATATCTACTTGTTCATCCCACCCTTTTACATACTTGAAGGTTGTAGAGCTAGATCCTCTATATCCCTTGGCCACCTTCTCCGCTAGAGATTGTAGGAGAATTGGGCCACATACAAAAGCTTTGCCCAATCTATCTAGTTGGCACTCACAAAAAGCCTCAAGTAAATCTCTAACAAGTAGTCCATTTGCTTCATCTACCCACTAGTTTGAGGGTGAAAATGTGTGGAGAAGTGGAGATCTGATCACATGAGCTTAAATAGCTCCCTCAAAAATTTTCCTTTGAGTCTTGGGTCTTGGTCATTGATGATACTTCGAGGAACACCCTAATACTTCTTCACTTGTTTGAAGAATAAGTGCCTGGCTTCCTTCGCCATGCAATCTCGGGGGGGTAGGGATGAAGGTTTCATATTTAGAAATCAATCCAGCACCACCATGATGGAAGTACATCCTTCTAAAGTAGGGATTGATGAGATAAATTCCATAGATATGCTCTCCCATGGCTTCTCCGGAATAAGAAGAGGCTCTAGTAGAACCGTAGGCTTGCTTTGCTCCACCTTGTATTGTTGACACACAAAATAAGTTTTCATGTATGCATCCACATCATCCTATATATTAGGCAACTACTAAGATTTTTCAAGAAGTGAAAGGGTTCATCTTATACAAATATGACCAACCCACTTTGATTTATGGCACTCCTTCAATAATTCTCTTCTTATGTTACCCCACTTTGGCACATAGTGTTTTCTGCCAAAAGTGTAGAGCAAGCCTTCTTCTAACCAAAATCTTTTACTCCATCCTTCCTTACTCATCTCCACCAAGTTCTTGGCTAAGTGATCTTAGGTGAAACCATCTGGGACTCGATCCAAGATGTCACATTATGGCTAGCTCATAGCTGGTAACTCTGCCTTCCGACTCAAGGCATCCGCGAAAACATTAGCTTTGTCGGCCTTATACTCCATCATATAGTTAAACTTCACCTAGAAGTCTTGTCATTGTGCTTACTTGAGGCTTATTTTCTTCTACCTTTGGACATAGCTTGTAGCAAGATTGTTTGTCTTGATCCAAAACTGACTCCTAAGAAATTAGTGCCTCTATACCCAAAGGAAATTTATGATAGCCATCATCAGTTTGTCATGCACTAGATATCTTCTTTCTGTATCATTCAACTTCCAAATATCATAGGATATTAGATGGTTACCTTGCATTAAGATGCCTCTAATAGAAAAATCTGATGTATCTATGTGTACCACAAATGGCTTTGAATAATTGTGAAGAGCTAAGACTGCCTCTTCCATCACAACTTGCTTAAGATTTTTAAAGGCCCTTTGACATTCCTCTATCCATTCCCATGTGACCTTCTTTTTAAGCAAGTTTGTAAGGGGTGTGGCCCTTGTTGAATACCCTATGTTGAATCACCAATAATAGTTAATGAGGCATAGAAAAGACCTTGGCTCTGATACACCCTTAGGTGGTTCCCTCTCCATGATAGCTTGCACCTTGGCCTCATCAATTAGGATCTTCACTTGCACAAACTTATGCCCCAAGAACATTAACTCCTCTTGGGTGAATGACCACTTCTCCAACTTTACAAAGAAATCATTTTCTCTAAGCACTTGGAAAACATTCCTTAGGTACTTAACAAGTTCACCCAAAGTCTCACTATATATTATGATATCATCTAAGTTCACCACCACGAACTAATTCAAGAAGGGGTGTAAGATCTTGTTCATCAAAGTAGAAAATATAGTAGGTGCATTCATAAGACCAAAAGGCATAACTAAGAAATCATAAGATTAGTACCTGGTCACACATGTGTTCTTGACCTCATCCCCTTCGGCTATATGGACATGCTGGTATCCCGACCTCAAGTTTGGCTTGGAGAACCATCGAGCTTTCCTAAGCCTATCAAAAAAGTCTACCACCAATGGGATCGAGTACTCGTTCTTTGCGGTCACCTTTGTAACACCCCCAAAATTCACTACTAAAAAATTTCGTATTATAAAAAAAAGTTAGCGGAAGTGAAATAATAAAACTGTGAATTCTAGGGATATTACCGTCACACTTAGTACTAGACCGGTTCACTCATACCATTCAAGTACCAAGTGCTAAGGGTAAAGAATAAAATATCAATTATTAGAAATTCAAACAATATTTAAATCATAGTAGCACAAATAAACATCTTGCAAGAATAAAATCCACCAATGATATTTATAACAACGAAGATTACATTCAAACAAAGAGTTAGAAAAGGAAAGTAGTAAAACTCTATAAATTCCGGACAATCCTTACGCTCTTTCCCATTACCCACTTGAGTAGCACCTAAAAAGGACCTGCAAGGGATATTGCCCATTGAATAGGTAGGGGCCCCACGAATGGAACCCTTCAATACTATGGTACTTAGTAACCTTTTAAAACACACTTAAAAGTAGGCCCAAAATGCAACAGAGCTATATACTTATATAATAAGAAATACATGCACTACAATCACATATTTAACACGTCCATCAATTTTTTTTGATAAGTAAAGAAATTTTTTTTAAATAGAAGAGCCAAAAAGGCTAGAGTTATAACCAACACATTACATGACCATCCTATCAATACAATCTTGCCATTGTTGAAAGTTGCGCTTACACTCCAAATGCAAACATCTACTAGCTATAATAAAACTAATGTTTCATAGCAAGCAGCTAGGAGTGTGGCCTGCATTACGAAAAACTCTAGAATTATGTTCATACAAATTAAAGCGACACAAATAAAAAAAGTAGCACGTAATATAGCCTTATTCTCCTTTGGTTGCCTCGTAGATTGTGCCAAAACTTTAATCTGTTCATCCCAAGAGCGAATAACATCCCGACGATGAAACACCCTTCTTACCTTACTCCATATCTCTGAACTAAAAGCACATTCCATGAACAGGTGTTGGATAGACTCTTCTTTATTATCATGACAAAGAACACAAGTTGAGTCATCTAAAAGACCCAAATTCTGTAACCTCACCTTGGTGAGCAATCTCTTATGAATAGCAAGCCACATAATAAATTTATGCTTAGCAGGAGCAATAGAACACCACACTAAAGGGTACCACCAAACCCTTTCACGCCGATAACGCAACACATTATAAGCCTTGATAATGCTATAGGAATCCTCCTTATCCATCATTGGTTGAGGCCCATGCAGAAAATAAGGAGCAAAAGTAGAGCGTAGACTAAGAACCTGTTTAAGAGGCCAGGAACATAAATGGTCCAAAGAAAAGCTCCACACACTTCCGGAACAAATAAAGATGGCATGAACCCATTTAACCCACAAGGAGTCTTTCTTGTTACATATATTTCAAAGAACTTTCCCCAAGGCCGCTCGATTCCATATGGAAAGATCAATAAGCCCCAAACCTCCTTTTTTCGGGGTGCACACCACAAGCCACGCTATTAAGGCTTTCCTAGAGGTATCAACCTTTCCAGTCCATAAGAATTTTCTACACATGCTCTCTAGATGATGAATCACCTTTGAAGGAAGAATAAACACCTGGCACCAATACATTTGAATATTAAAAATCATAGACTGAAGGAGTTGTGCCCTACACTACCACGGAAAGGGGTTTTAATAATGGTTATTTTATAGTTTTAATAACGGTTTTCAACCGTTATTGAATCGCCAGTTATTAAATCTTTAATAACGGTTCATAACCGTCATGAAAAATACACAAAAACCCGCGAATATGTGCGTAAACTTCAGATTTAATAAGGGTTTTAATTAAAACCGTTATTAAAGCATAGGTTTTAATAACGGTTTTCATAGAACCATTATTAAAAGTATATGTTTTTTTTAGCATTTTTCTGTTCTGTTCTGTTCTTGCCCACATACACAGTTGTATGTAAAACAACATCAATTCATACCAAATCTGCAATCACACCATAATTTCAATCAATTTATAATTGGTATGCATGTCTCAATACACCAACTATACTTAGGAATAAAAATTAGTGGGCATACCACAACTTGGTAGCTCTACATCCCAAAGTAAAGAGTTCACAGATCTAGGCTGGAAGACCGAAAGATGTAGACGAAATACAAACCTAAAAATGCATGTAGAATATATAGATCGCTACCTAATATCGAATGAATGAGTGCACGTGCTTGGCCCATTGGTCTCTAACTTCATCAATTTCATCAACATTATATTGCTTGCCTCGTGCATAGTCATCGGTGAAAAACTACAAGACCCATGTTTCAATTAATATACAGTTAGCCATTAGGTATGTCATGATTCATTAATAGAAAAATATGGAAAAGCAAACATACGTGGCTATAAGATCCATTGCTCGTCTTCTTCACTTGAACCCTTAAAAACTTCAATTTCATCATCATCATCATCATCTAAGTTTGAAGATCTTCAATTTTGGAGGTACCCAAAGCTCTTATCTCATCCATAATTACAATAGAGGATAAAGAGATAAACAATAGAGGAAAAACAATTATGATAAAAGTAAAAACTAAAATAAATGAAAACATGTATTACCCTACAAACAAAATAATACAAAGGTAGGCAACATATATTACCACTTTAATCAAGAGGTTATATAACACCATCATACCCTAGAATATGAAAAAGGTTTTCAGGATAGTCTAAATTAAAGGTTCAATTTGTAAAAAAGGCCCTAAAAATATACTCTCAACGTTGTAGATCTTGAAAAAATACCTAAAATAGCCTCCTAGATCACCTAAATCCGAGGTCCCATGAAAAAGTTATGACCCTCCAAAGTTTACAGTAATAATGTCTTCTCTAAATATATTGTATTTCTGATCCATAGTACCCAAATTTATTTCCCAACAGCCATTATTCAACAATAATGTTGAATCTATATTCTCCATACAAACAAATACAACAATAATATGTAAAGGCCTCGGCCAACACATGCATTTGTTAATATATAACAATAACGCAACAAATTCAACAACAAACAACAAAATTTTCAGCCAATACATTTTTGAACGACAAACCACAATCTTTCAATAACAAACAAATGAGAGGAAGAACAAACACATATATAAAGTGAGCTAGCTACAAACACGACGGTGAGAATGTTGAGAGAGGCAAGGGCTTCAAACACGACGGAGAGTTGGCGGTGCGAGGGTTTCCTTTACTTGAGAGGAGCCGGTGTGGTGGTGCGAGTTGGTGGTGCACGGTGTAGTGGTGCGAGGGTTTGTAAGGAGAAGGAGAGCAAGAGAACGAAGGTGTAGAGAGTCTATGAACTTTGGCACGAAACAGAACTGAGCGAAATTTTGGGGTTTTAAAACATAAGGAGAAGTTTGATTTTTGGGTTTTAATAACGGTTCCTGAGAGAACCGTTATTAAAAAGAGGATTTAATAACGGTTCCTGAGAGAACCGTTATTAAAACATCTTTTAATAACCGTTCTTCTAGGAACCGTCATTAAAAGCTTCTGACTTTTGACAATGGTTCTAATATGAACCATTATTAAATCCTCTTTTAATAACGGTTTACATAAAAGCGTTAATAAACATCCGTCCAAATTTTAACGTTGCCTTTTTCATAACGGTTTTTAACTAGAACCGTTATCAAAACTCTCCCGCCCATTAATTTTCACGCGTTTGACAACGGTTTTCGAACTATCGTTATTAATGTCCCGTTATTATTTCCCGTTTTCGTAGTAGTGCTACCAGCATAGGAAAGCAGATGAGAATGCCCAGCACAAAGCCTTCTCGCAACCTCATGAATCAAATCCTGCATTTGAGCTTTAGTTAATGAGTAGATGAGAGAGGAACCCCCAGGTAAGAAAAAGGAAAACCGCCTTCAAAAAAATGAAGCGCCTGAAGAATCCGGGCCTTAGTCCTGGCATCCACACCCCCAAAATAAATACAACATTTTTGAGGGTTAATGATGAGACCTGATCTTGCCGAAAAATCATCCATCACCTCCATAAGCTTTGAAACCGAAATAAAATCCCCTCGACAAAAGAGAAGTAAATCATTTGTGAACGTAAGGTTTATAATTGGAGTCCTCTTACATTTAGGATGACCTCGAAAATCTTGGTCACCCTATAACTGCTTAAACATTCTAGACAAATAATCAACCACAAGCACAAATAAAAAAGGAGAGAGTGGATCACCTTGTCGAAGACCTCTCTTACCATGAAAAGGCGGAGTCAACTCCCCATATAACGATAAAGAATAGGAGGCAGAAGTAACACAAGCAAGGATAAGCTTTACCACTTGAAGAGGAAAACCATAGGCATGAAGGACCTTTTGTAGAAACAACCAATTAACAGAATCATAGCCCTTCCGGATATCAAGCTTCAACATACACCTCGAGGAGATATGCTTGTGAGTATATTTCCGAACCAGTTCAGAAGCAAGCAGAATGTTATCACCTATACACCTTCCTTTAACAAAACCCGACTGAGCTTGATCAATAAGCAACGACATAAGAGGTCGGAGCCTTGCTGTGAGTATTTTAGATATTATTTTGTAAAGCACTCCACAATACGATATCAGTCGATACTCACTAACTTTTGACGCATTCACTTTTTTTGGAATAAACATTAGAGTAGTAACATTAATAAGATGGGGCACCACCTCAGAAGAAAAAGTGTCAGCTATGGCTTTGAAAATATCTTCACCAATCATGCCTCAAGCTTTCTTGAAAAACACTGAGGAGAACCCATCCACCCCAGGAGCCTTATTATCTCCTATAGAAAAAACTACAGTTTTCACTTCAGCATATGAAACCAGTTCCAAAAGTTGCCGTCTATGAGCATCTAAAAGAGTACTCCCATGATCCACCACCTCCTGCTCAATAGCACCCGAAGCAGGCCCTGCAGCACCAAGAAGATTCTTAAAATACCTCCTAAACTCATCTTTTATCTGAGAAGGCTTCTTGATAACAGATCCATCATCAAGCTCAATCCTTGAGATGGCATTCCTTTTCTGGTTTCCCTTAAGATGAGCGAAAAAAGTATTTATGGTTAGAGTCCCCCACCTTAATCCACTTTACCTTAGCTTTCTGCTTCAGAAACATCTCTTCAAAATGAGCCAACCTCACAAACTCAGCTTCACACTCCATAAGGCCTTCCTCACAGCATCACATCCTGGATCTTTGAGCAAATCATTCTGGGCATCATGCAAAGCATTACGTGCCTCTGACACCTTCAAACTAATAGAACCATATTTGGCCTTGTTAAGGTCTTTCAAAGTAGGCTTTAGGTTTTGCAACTTCCGGTGAACATCAATGAGACCATTACCCGAAGGTAAACATCTCTAATGCCGAGCAACAATAGCAATAAACTCCTCATCCTCAGCCCAAAAATTATTAAATCTGAAAGGCTTTCTACCAGAACTATAAGAAAGCAAGTGAACAAGGACTGAGCAGTGATCAGAAATACCTGGAGCATTAAACACCGCATAAGAATGCATAAAAGAAGAAAACCAAGAATAATTGAATAACACACAATCAAGCTTGCATGCCACTACATCTTCCCCCCTCCTCTTATTAAACCAAGTAAGAAAATTACCATACCCCTTAATATCCACAAACCCTAACTTGTGCACACACTTCAAAAAATCTAACGAATCCTGCACATAAAAAGGGCCACCGCCAACTTTTTCCTCCGGTTTTAACACCACATTAAAATCTCCCAACAAAACCCATGGAATTTGTGGTCTTGGTTGGTTACAAAGCCATCGCCAAAGGGATTTCCTCGCAGCTCCCGTATTAAAGGCATAAACAAAACCAGCCAGAAAAGTTATGCCCCCACTAACTCCAACAACATTACACAAAATACATTGGTCGGTTACCCCCAAGAGAGACACAGACCACACGTTCGGATCCCAAAGGACCCAAATTCTCCCATTATTGTGGGATTGATAATTATTAAAGCATGACCAACTGAGACAAAGTCCACCAATTATTAATAAGTCATAATGTATAATTAATGCTTCTAGGCCTTAATCCATTAGTCCATCATTAATCAATTATCTCAGATTATATACTCATATGAGTGCGGGAACCCCCACTATTATAGTCAGTGGACCAGAATACATACAGGACAAAACGCTTCTGACCACTATTATTGACGGTAGATTGGTCTCCAAGGCAAAACACTCCTGGCCACTATTATTCACCGGTGGACCGGTCTAGCCCCGACACACATGGTGTTCCACTATAAGTGATTAGTATTTTTCCATAATTTATTCACATCCATGATTAGTTTTATTGAGCTTAGGACCCCCACTATTATCGCCAGTGGACTAGAATGCGTATAAACATCATCCAGGGCCACATGCTCCTAGGCCACTATTATATCTGGTGGACCGGTACTTATAATCATCTTCTAGGGCAATATGCTCCTGGGCCATTATTATATCCAGTGGACTGGTACTCATAATCATGTGCTAGGGAAACATGCTCCTGAGCCACTATTATAATCGGTGGACCGGTACTCAATATCATAATTAAATTGGGCCTGGCTCATTAATCTTCCACTTTCATGATTAATGTTTTTCCATTTTTAATCAGCACAACAATTCCATTTATTTACCTCAGATGGGAGATCAAGAATATGGGACACAAAGGTACATCGGTCGTACTAGTGCATACAAGCTACTCAGTACCCTTCAACCATCAACTAAGGGATGCAAAGGTACCCTAGTCGTACTGGTGCATAAATCTACCTAGTACCATACCGACAAGGACACATAATACATAAGTATGCATACCCCCTAAATAGGTCCGTAGAGCTAGATAGAGTAAGATATAGGGCATGGCTGGGGCACAAAGGCACACGAACAAAAACCAGAATAATCGTGGGCTAAACTACGTCTTTAGGGTACCGACCCCTAAAGAGCCACCATTCCCGAGCTCAAGGTCTTTCACTTCAAGTATTAGTGTCTTAATTAAGGTGATCACAAAAAGCACAACAATTAAATACTTATTCACTTTCGATCATTCTGATATAATCAAGCATTTCTTATTCATACGGTTATCCAAGATAACACAGAGGAATCATTAAGGCCATCATAATCTCATCCAATTCTGATTTAGGATTTGTTCTCGTGATACTTACTGATTGTCAAATACTCTTACCTTACTATTCAATGTTACTTGAGTCTTATTACGAACCTCCAGTGTCCCATCAACATGTTAGATATGAATCACTGATTTACCCCTTACTTGTATAGTTATTAAGCCATCCCTTCCTTACTTGCCAATTTACCATATCACCCTTCAGGTTGTAGAATTACCAAATTACCACTTGCTCGGTTTAGGTTACCAAGTTATCTCCTACGCTTTTTAGATCACCATTCACCCTTTATAATTGTTACACTTGTCATATTTTCCATTTTGTTAGTTAGCTTACCAAATTGTCGTTCTCCTTTGTTATAATTACTAAATTGCCCTTAAGTTGGTTAAATTACCAAATTACCCTTCTTCATTTTCATGATTACCACTTTGCCCCTTTAGTTGGTTAAATAATTACCAATATACCCTTTAGTCGGTTAAATTACCAAATTTTCCTTCTCCATTATCATAATTGCCAAATTCCCCCTTTAGTTGGATAAATTACCAAATTACCTTTCTTTATTATCAATATTATCAATTTCTCCTTTAGTAGGTTAATTTACCAAATTACCCTTCTGCAATCTCATAATTGCCAGATTGCCCTTATCCATTATTATAATTACCAAATTACCCTTATCCATTATCATACTTACCATATTACCCTTCTGTTGCTTAAATTACCAAATTACCCTTCTCCATGATCATAATTATCATTTTACCCTTCTCAATTATTATAATTACCATTTTACCCTTCTCCGTTATTATAAATACAAAATTACCCTTCTCTATAATTACAATTGCCAATTTATCCTTCTCCATTATTATAAATACCAACTTACCCTTGTCCATTATTATAATTACCAATTTACCTTTCTTCATAATTATAATTAATAATTTACCATTTTATTGGTTAATATACCAAATTACCCTTCTCTATTATTATAATTATCCAATTGCCCTTTGATAACCATAATTTAATTACCAAACTATCTTTCGCCGTTATCATAATTACCAAGTTACCCCTTACTCCTAAATTTACCATAATAATCTTTTATTTACAAAATTATCATTCTACCCATTACTTTCCCTTTACTTCCTAAGTTACCATAATTTCCTTTTATTTATAAAATAACCACAATATCCTTTTACTTATGAAATTACCATAATACCCCTTTTACTTGCAACTTACCATTTTGCCCCTTATTTCTAAAATTACTATTTCACCCTTCTACGTATAAAATTACCATAATACCCTTTTACTTTCAAATTACTATTTTTACCCTTTTACATCCAAGATTACCATTTTTCTATTTTCTTACAAAATTACCATTTTTCCCTTCTCTTCCAAAATTACCATTTTACCCCCTTTACTTCCAAATGTACCACTTTACCCTTTTCTCCCAAAATTACCTTAATACCCCTTTACTTATAAAATTACCATTTTCCTCTTTACTTCCAAAATTACCATAATACCCTTAGCTTCCAAAATTACCATAATACCCTTTTCTTATAAAATTACCATAATACCCCTTTTACTTATAAAATTACCATTTTACCTTTCTCATACAAAATTACCATTTTACCCTTTACCTCCAAAATTACCCTTTTTATACAAAATTACCATTTTGTCCTTTATTACACCACTTTTATTAAATTACCATCACTACATGAAATATTAATATCAATACTCTATTCTCATCATCCAACTCCATTAACTATGATTATTCAATATTCTACTCATTAGCACCCATACATTACCAAAATGCCTCTAAGGCTCACAATAATATTATTCACACATTAAAAGTGACAATGACATAATAAAACATGGATAAGTACTTAGCATTTTCATAAACAACCAAACTCCATCCTTCTTTAAGTAATATTTCCACATATGGCACATAAACTAGAATGCTTTCCTTTTTATTAATCAATAAGAGCAAATATATATATTCTATTAAACAAAAAATATCAAGCATAATAACATATTCAAAATCCTAATGTGCTAACATACGTTTATCTATGCGTTTAATTGTGGTTTAACGATTACCTTAATTCCTACAAAATCGAACCTTACTAATATTTCGGTTAAAGATTCAAGCTTTGATTAGCAAAGCCAATGCTTAAAAATAATATCAATAATTATTATATTAGAAGTAGGAAATTAAAAGGATAAAACTTTATAATGACTTAATTAATAACACACTTTACTTAACTATTAATATACCTCAATAATTAAACAAAATAACTCCCAAAATAATGTGGAACTCACGCTATATAGGGAAAAAGGGTTGAAGGTAGGGAGGTAGAAGCGAGGGATGGTCATTTTTGGGTTAAGGATTTGGAGCTTGAAAAGAAGGCAGGTGGGGGAGGATTGGAGGTAAGGGAAGGGTGCAGAAGTGAAGAGATGGTGTAGGTGGTGGTTGGGGATGGGTTGTTGGCAGCTAAGGGTGGCGGTGGCAGTGGCAGCAAGGCAGCCAGGTGGGCTGTAGGAGTGGACAAGGATGACAAGGAAAAAATAGGGAGGATGAAAATGAAGGGTTAATAGGGCTTGTTTCTGCAAAAGGAGATGTAGGGGTAGTAGAGGAGGTTGCAGGGAGTGGATTGGTGGTTTGGGTGGCAGTAGAGACAGTGGGACGGCGGTGGAAGGAGGGGTTGCAAGGAGGCTGCCGAGAAGGGAGACAAAGAAAAAAATAAGGAGGGAGGAATAAGGGACTGTAGGGGGCTCGAGGGGGTATTGTGGTGGTTCAAGGCGGTAGTATAAGGTGGCAAAAGGCATTATAGGTGGTTGGTGTGGCAGAGGGGTGGTGGTGCACAAAATAGAGATGGAAATGGAAGGAGAAAAAAGAAGGGCAGAGGAAGGAGGTCAGGGAAGGTAAGGAGCTCGAACAATGAGGTAAGAAAGGGGTTGATGAGGAGAAGAAAAAGAAGAGGGAGAATAGGGGCAGCTGGCTGACCAATGGCAGCATGTAGGGTGGCAGGGAAGGGAGACGAAGAGGGGGGAAATAGGGCATGAGGGGTGGTTTGTAGGGCTGGTCAAGTCTAAGAATGGGAAGAAAATGACAGGAGAGAGGGAGAGGCAGGTGGTGGCAACGAGAGGTTGCAGGCGGTGGCTAGGTGTGGAGTTGAGGGGAGTGCACTGCCTTGGGGATGGAGGCAGAAGAAGAAAGAAGGGCAGAGGAGGGGAAGGTCAAGTATAGGGGGGAAGAGAGGAAAGAAAAAAAAAGGTAGTTGGGTTGTACGTGGGTGAAGGAGAGGAGGGGAGGGAGTGGGCTGGAGGCCCAACGTAGGGGGAAGGGGGAGACAGGCCTAGTGTTGGCGACCTGAAGGAGGTAAAAAGAAAAAGAAAGAAAGGAGGAAAAAGGAGAAAAAGGAGAAAGAAAGGAAAAAAGGAAAAAGGAAAATAGGGTAAATTAAAATAATTTAATTTATAAAATAATAGAATGTAATATTTTTGGGTAATAAATTTATTTAATAATTTAATTAAATATAATTAAATATATGGGCGATAATTTTAGTAAATATTGGTTTGGAAATTATTTAAATAAAAAGAGTATGATAAAATAACAAGTTATTTAATTTATATTATTAAATATTCCTATGAACTTTTCTATACTCGAAAATCCATATAATAATTAACTTAAACAATGTTAAAAGCTAATTTATTTCAAATAAAAGCTATTTATTAAATTATAGGTTTTCTAAAATTTGGGGGAATTGCAACCTTATTTAGTTTCCTATAATCAATGCACATTTAGAGTCTTTCATCGTGCTTCCTCTAGAATTATACCAGGGTACCAAATGGGGCTTTAGATAGCCCTATGAATCCCGCATCCTATAGTTGCTTGAGTTACTTCCTCAATTCTTCCAATTCTAATAGGGTCATCCTATAAGGACCCATAGCTAGAAGCTTGGCACTTGGTTTCATCTCACTCTCATAATCCACCTCCCTCAAAGGTATGACCTTCTTTGGAACTTAGGTAGCATCACTTCCTCGAACTTCTTAAGGAATCTCTTAATCACCACGGATACCTCAAATCCAACAAGTGAGGACTCTTCCTTTATTGTGGCTAAGAGTGTGATCACCCTTCTTAAATCCCTTAGATACTTGTATGGTTTACAACATCTTGGACTCCACATTTTCTCATAGTAGGGGCACAACATATGATTCCTACTCCGTAGATATATGCACGGTGTTAGCATCTAAGGGGCAAAGTGGGCGTATCTTATCAACAAACTCCATGCCAATCATCATTTTGAAGTTTTCCATGGGTACAACCATCATATCCACCATGCCTTCCCATTTGTCTAACCTAATGATTATCCCTTGAGTGATACCAAGGATTGGCCTTGAAATTGAGTTAATGGCCCTCATTCATCCGACTTCTTTGGCATACCAAATCCCGAGTCTTGAGGCTTCTCCTTTTGCCACAAAGTTGTGAGTGACTCTTGTGTCCATCAACAGCTTCATGTCTCCACCATTTACTTTGGATTCTACAAAAACGAAGCCTTTTGGGGCCTTAGCACCTCCATATCCTTAGCCATCACCTTAGGCTCCTCCTTGGCCCTTACCTTGAGTGAGCTTAGGAAGTGCATTGATTCCATATTGGCTTCTTTCTCACAAGACATCCCTTCTTCTCTAACGAAACTAATAAGGGCATTCAATTATTTTCTCATGGGACAGTTGAAGAACATGTGTTCCCCTTGACAAATGAAGCACATTTTATTGTTAAAGTGATCCTTAACCCCTTCCTACTTCCCCTTCCACTTAGGTGGGTCTCCTTCCTTATGTGACTTTTCTCCCCTACCTTTGTATAGGCCACCCTTCTTTGGCTTATTCTTCTTCTCCTTTTAGAACTCGATGAGGGACTCCACCTTCCTTATGGCCAAAGCAAGGTCTTAGACATTACTGTGCCTCATCTTTTGCTTCGCCCAAGTTTGTAACATATCTATGAAGTAGTGGAGTCGGTTCTTCTCCAACATAGTTGGTATCTTGAGCATCAAGGAGCTATACTCTTTGACATAGTCCTTGATAGTACTGGTTTTTTTTAAGCTCCTTAACTTCTTAACTGAAGCCCTTCCACTTTCATGGGATAGAACTCTGCCTTAAGATCTTATTTGAAGTCCTCCCATGTATTGATAGTTACTATACCCCTTTCAATCTTATAGCTATCGAGTCTCCACCATAACATAGAATCATGCTACATGTAGAGTGTGGCGGTATCAATCTTATTGGCGTCATCATCCATACCTTCACGCTCCATATATCTTTCTACCATCTAAATAAAATTATCAAGTTCTTTAGCATCGTGCTTACCTCCATACTTAGGTGACTCAAGGACTTGGACCCTTGATCTTCCAACGTGACCGACATTCCTTCCATGGTTGAGATCTTGTCTCAATACAACATGCTCTGCCCTAAGGATATCCCTATGGAATTCCTCCAATAAGCGATTAATGCCACCAAGGAATTCCCCACAAATATCTTCACCAAGATATTTATTCAACACATCATGTCTCATCATTGACTCATCCATCCTTCTCTCCACCTAAATAACTCATTCTTCAAGTGAAGAGAGTTGGTCCTTGGACATCGACTTATCTTTTGCAAGACCCTTGTTCTTCTTTTCATGTTCCCTACCACAAGTCTCCATAGAGACGGTCATCTCACTTAGGTTCCTTGCCAACTCGTTGTTTGCCATGGCTATAAACCCTTATAACCAAAGCTTTCTCTTAACCACACTTTAATACCACGTGTCACAAGGTTACTTCTTTCACCTAAGTCTTTCCTTTGTGACAATTAGAAGAACAAATTCTTTAGCGCTCACTAAGTCAGTCTTTCCAACACTAAGGATATTACCAAGTCTTTAAAGATGAATAAGAACACTTGGAGATCTTAGGAGACTTAGAGAGAGTGTTAAGAAGAGAACATTTTAGTGATAAGAGAGAAAAGAACTTACAACTTAGGAGATGGTGGAAGTAAATGGGGTAGTCCTATATTTATAGTTGAGGTCCCCCTCCCTTTCCCCCCTCTGACGAAAGGCTCTAGATCTTCCATAATCCGTAGATATTTCTAGAGACCCTTATAGATTATAAAATATTTTGGAAGACTATTCTAGATTTCTTTATGATTCTTCTAACCTTTGGGATTCTAAAGAGTTCCACACCATTCTAGGAGGTCTCTAGACTTTTACATAAGGATCTACACCTTTTTTACACTTCTACACAATTCTACTAGAGTTTACATAACTCTAGAATATTTTAGAACCTTCTGGGCAAAAAATTGAAAAATAAGCGGTCCACGACATGATGCTCTAGTGCTTCATCAATCGCAACAAGCAAATTCCTATTCCACCTTAGGAAATTTGTTTGGCTATTCAATGAGGATTCATTTGATTCTTGTAATGTTTCAAAGAAGAGAAAAATATTCTTATAAAGGCAATTTTGATAGAATACAATAATAAAAAGAATAATGTTATTGAAAATTAGTTATGTGATTTTTCTTGAGGAAAGTTTGAATGATTTTTTATTTATTTTTATTTTATTTCCTTATATATTTATGATTCCACTTGTTTCTTATAAAGTTTAAAGAAATGAAAAAAAATCACAAAATACTTTTTTATATTTGGTTTAATTAAAAAATTGATGTAGAAAATTAGTAGAGAATAAAACTATTGAAGATTAGATATTAAATTTTATTTGAGAAAAATTTAGAAGAAACTATTTTAATTTTGATTTTGCTTCGGTGGAACTTTCTTTGAATCAAATGGAGTCTTAGTTAATTTCAAAAAATGCAGGTGTTTCATATTGTGTTATTCGAGTAGAATGATAGACAGGCAGCATATATACAAGGGGCCTAGTTTGGATATGCAATTTTGCTTGTAACTTGCCGGTCTTTATACTACGTCTTGACCCGCTCGTTTCCTTTTCACTTGCCTGAGCTTTTGACATAGAACCTCTTT
Organism: Tamarix chinensis; assembly: GCA_030549775.1. Lineage (NCBI taxonomy): Eukaryota > Viridiplantae > Streptophyta > Magnoliopsida > Caryophyllales > Tamaricaceae > Tamarix > Tamarix chinensis. The sequence continues at coordinate 39,122,505 of CM060174.1, forward strand.
CTTCTAATTTCAATTTTGTTATCTTTTCCGGTCTCGGCTGCTTGTGAAGCTATTTATGTGTTTGTTCTGTAGTAGCCCAGGCTTCGGTACCGGAGCTATTTCAGTTTGGTTAATCAAAACCTTAATTCGTCAATTTGTTTATTTATTGATTAATTGTTTACTTTCATATGTATAATCGAATTGGAACTATTTTCTACGGACAATACGAGGTTCCAATTCTGGATCTGCCACTCCACGTAAACTGCTGGGTTCTCAAGCCCCTTTAGAAAAACAAAATTACCTTCTCTTTGTACAACATGGGAGCCGCAGAGTTCCATGAAGAAAAGTTATTACATGCAAACCTCTAGCATACCGTTAAAAAACCTGGATCACCTGAGTTTGATCATGTGCGAAATCATGCAAGTATCTACGTGATCTTCCATGCTTGTGTGTAACCCAGCAAGGTTGGAAACTGCATCTATTATCATGTCTGTGTTGGGTTTTTATTTAATATATTGGGCTTATATTGGGCTTATACGTGAGCTATAAGAATTGCGTGTTGTCATATATATATATTAAGAGTATATAAGTGATTGTATTTACGTATAAATTATTGGACTTAATGTATCCAATTAAATGTCGGCTTGTATATATAGAGACATCGAGTATTTTAGTTTGTTGATGGACCGAATTAGAATAACTCGATAGACAATATGTCAATTGTCTATGTATAGAGTCGTGGTCCCTAGGTCACACATACTTCCTCCTATTCGATTCCTATTAGTTAATAGAGACCGACGAGCGTGTGCCTAACTCAGAAGACCATAGTACTACCCTTGTCCTGAATCCAACGATAATTTCCTCGTTATAGATTCAAGTACGTTTTCGCATTATGTTATATATTAATCTTGATAGATTGGCATTCGATCCTATCAGATCTATATATGGATTATATTAATCTATCAGTCTATCCTCGGTGAAGATAATGATAATAATAATGATAACGTGTCTTCTAGATGTCTAAGCCTATTAAGATCTTCTTGGAGTTGATATGTGATAGGATGTTGCCTTGCTGGCATGCTTATGGATCAACCATTATATATAGATATGATGACTAGTAAGCCCCGAGGAAAACTTGCTGCTACGCATATACTTTGTGTCTTTTCTTTTTCTTTTTTTTTTTGGGCTGTTTTGCTTGGTATATACGTAATTGATTATACTTTTTAAAGATTTTCGGGTGGAGCAAGTTGAAGGTATATATATAGGTTTAATGGCATTGGGACTGGCCAGCTGGAGGGAGTGCATGGGGGAGGGAGATGAGGAGGTGTTTCTTACGTTTGGTCCACACTACACAATCAGCATGTGAAACCATAATTGGAAGTTCCCCAATACTGGTTTCATTTTTGTCATTTAATCACACTCAGCTAATTTTGAGGTTTTGTGCACGGATACATTGTTATATTGGAGCAAATGTTTTGGACATCAGTCTTGTATGCATGTATGCGTACGCATATTCTAGTCATGATATTATGGCATTACGGTTAGCTTTCAGCATTGAAGATGATAAATATTGGAACCGCTAATTTTGCTCTCCAATCGTCGTCAAAGTCCTAAAAATAAACGAGTATACACGTATTCGGTTCATGCATTGACAGTATGCATGCATCGAAAAGATATTAATGCAATGTTTTGCTGTGGCCGAAATTCGGTTCTTGGAAGAATAACAAGCCGTAGCAAGCTTAGAAAGATCTGATTAATAGCTTATTAATGCACCGTAAAAAGTTAATTAAATGATTAATTAACGATTATTTTCTTTCTTTTTTTTTATTCATAATATTGTAGTGGAAGCGAGAAGAGATATAACCGTATATGAGGTGAATTCGAATCCGAACTTTTCATACCCATAAGCTAGCCTCAACTCTTAGATAACACCTCAAAGCTAGATAACAATTTTTTGTATTTACACATACATAATTACAACTTCATAGTTGGTACAATTTTTTTTTTATAAAGAAAAATGTAATCGGGATTCTAATTCCAACCATCAAGTTAGGCTACCAACTCCGTTTCATTTAGACCCAATGACGAGGGCTAATAACGATGAAAGAGTGTCTATTTTTAGGCCCTTGTTGGGATATCTTCTATGTGTTTCTTATGGTCATAAGGATGTAGCGTGTAGTATCCTACAAGCTTTTTCTACCCAGTAGGGTTACAACCTCTGAGTGGGGAAAAAAATGGAAACTTTTATCGTAAGCAACCTCAACTCATTGATTTGTGATCTACTTATGACTATTTTTTCATTTTAGAGGAAAACTAATTTTAATATCTTTAGGCTGTCTCCTTGGTGAAGCAACACTACATATTGATAATGTAAGGTGACAGCAATTTATTAATTTATTACTCTATTTTTTTGTTATGTAATTTAACATGTGTAACACCCTCATTTTAATGAAATCAAAATTTTCGTTATAAAATAATTTTACATAAGCTAAAAATAAAATGATAGGGTGATATGTTACATTCAATACTACTGCAAAAATGTCAATTTAATAATGGCATGTAAATGACAATTTCACATAAACCATTGAGATATGTATAAAAATATAAGAGTAGGAATACAGAACAAGTTTTAGTAACGATTCTATACAAAAACCATTATAAATTGTAAAAAAAAAAATATCTTAAAGTTATTGCGGCAAGTTTAAATAGCAGTTATGAATGAAGTCACTATTAAAACATGTTTTAATAATGGTTTTCCTTATAACTACTGCCTATACCTACTAATAGAAAAAAAATAACTTTAGAGTTTTGATAGTGGTTTATAGCATAAGTGTTATTAAAATATGTTTTCATAATGGTTATAAAAGTAATACTGTAAACCGTTATCAATATACCGAAAATAGATTAAAAGTTTCCATTGTTTCTCTCCTTTCTCCTCGACTCATTTCATTTGCTTTTATCATGGTTATATTGTAAATTGTCATCAAAACTCTAAAAATAGATTAAAGTCTCCCGTTGTTTCCCTACTCTCTCCTTAATTCATTTCATTTAATAAGTTTGCTTCTCTCTTTTATTCTCACACTCTATTGCTCTCACTATAGTCAATGTTGCTCCAGTGGTGGATGTCTCTTAGCATCATTGGTTAATTACCCTCCTCCTCCTCCTTTCAGCATCTCTCAACTTAATGCCGCTTTATCCAGCTCTCACCGCCACTATATGGCTCTTGTTCTATCACCGCCGCTCGACACGCGCACACCAACACTCATTTGCTTCATTGTTTGGCCACTCTTCCTCCTCTTACTCCATTTACACTTATCCCAAGCCACCCCTCTTCACTCGTAGGTTGATCCCATTTGCACTAGGTACTCAGTATTTCCTTTTTCCTTTCATTATAAATATATGCATGTATGAATTTAGCTCAATCTTAGTTTTATTCTTACTTATATGGTATGAGTTCACCCCTGTATCTATGCATTATGGAAGGTTGAGTCTCTCCTTCTCTATAGCTTCATGCCTTTGAATTATAAACCAAAAGATTATGAATATATGCAATAAATGTTGGTATAATTTGCTATTGAAAAATATTGTTGAAAAAAATATATGATATTGGGTTAGTTCATCTTAGAGAATACTAGGACTAAGTTACACACGATGTGTTCCTAATTTAAATGTCTTCAATAGTATCGAATATGCATGCTTAATTATAAAATATTGTCGTAAATAAATATAGCTAGCTAATTTCTTACAATATATATAAAAAATACCCTTACTTCTAGTATATGATTGTATTTATTTGACATATAATTTTGACACACAAGTAATATTAGTCATATTCCTCAAACCAATTGCTTATTAAATAGCAAGCAAAATAATATAATAATGATGATGATGATAATGATGATGATGATGATGATGATGATGATGATGATGATGATGATGATGATGATGATGATGATGAGTACAACAACAACACAAACAACAATAACAACACTGAGATGATTATAATAATTGTAACTCTCATAGTGAGATAATTATAATATATTAAATAAAATTACAACAAAAACTTATAATGTTGTTAAAAGTAAGAGAGAAAGGTGAATAAATTAATCCTAACAAATTTACTCTAATAATTATATATTATAATGTAGTAAAATGATAGAAGAACTTTTTTTATTTAATTACTTACTTTTTCTATTTGTGTGGAAGTTATTAAGGATAGTTAGCTGAATAACAAAGTATAGATATAACAACTTAGAAATGTGACAACAATTTACTTTTAAGAAGATGGTTGCTAATAGGTCATGAAATGTGAACACCCTTATCGATTTACACAATTGGTTAAGATTTGATATAATATATTTATGATTAATTCAGCTTCATAATTTACATAGTTTAAACTTTAGAAGAATTAGACTACAACCTTGATGATTGTGGGTAGTAAGATGTCATGCTTACTCATTACATACATAAATCCACCATATTTGTGCATATCCCCTTATGCATATCTTTGAAGTGATGTGACAAGGTTTTATAGCAAGCTAAGACACTTGTTTGTGAGAGGATCATACTTTAAACCATTCTATTTCATATTATATCACTTGTTCTTAACCCAACCTCAAATGAAGCCATAATAAAAGGCTATAGCTAGTTATTTGCAGTGCTTTTTCCACCATAACAATGCACCACATCACATATTTGTTTAGGGTGAGGTGTGAATGAGGGATTATGATCGGATAGTTAAAAAGACAATGTTGATAGATAGCGAGTGGAGGTTTTATAACAATTTACCACTGAGTATCTACCTTAGTTACCTTAGAGTATCTATTACTGGACTCTCTATTGATGATGTGAAGGAGGAGATGGAAAATCAAGATGAGTCGACTATAAAAGTTATAGTTTCTATGTAACATCCAAACATTTACTACTAATTTTTTTATTTTTAACAAAAGCATAATATCAAAATAAATAGTGTTACTATCATAATTAATGTAACTATGAGTTATCATAACATCCTCACATCTATCACCATGCAAAAACACTTAGACCATAAAATAAATTATTAGAAAACGAAAAGGACTTCATAACATAAATATAAATGGAGATTAACTCTAACTACAATATCCAAGAATACAAACAAAAGGAATACCATGGATCTAAGAGTTAAAAAAAGGTATATGAGTAAAACTATCATCTGGATAGCATGATTCTACGCCCAAACACCCTAATACAAAAATAATTCCTTCACATCTTAGTGGGAAAGGAAGAACATGCAAATGATCTACTACCTACTTTCTCAACCCATTATTTACACATGATATTTCCATCAGTTGGCCTAAATGATTGGTGACCTTGCCAACACGATACACAATCATATACGGTCTAATATACCTTGGACCGAGCTTTCCATTTCTATTGAGTCTCATTACTCCCTTAGTGGGAGAGGCCCTCAAAAGGACTCTATTGGCACCTCAGAACCATCAGTTTGTCTTCTCAAATTTATGCATCTCATCTATTGATCATGGGCTACTCTCATCTAATAATGAATGACTCTGATGTATTTTGTCATCTCCTCAATTATCTCAGGTCCCAACACAACCATCTTGCTAATATAATTTCAACATGAAGGGATACATTACTTCCACCTATACAATGCCTCAAATGGTGCCATCTTGATGCTAGCGTGATAAGTTTTTTTTATGATAACTCAATTAAGTTTAGGAAATCTTCCCACCTTCCTCAAAATCAACCAAACATGCCAAAAGCATGTCTTTTAATGTCTCAACATTCCTCTTTGTTTGATCACCCATGGCTAGGTGATAAGTAATGCTCATCTTCAATTAAGACCCAAAAGTGTTTTGCAAATTTTTCCAAAAGTGAGACATAAATCTAGAGTCTTGGTATGATATGATATCTTTGGGGACTCAATGCGGTCTCACAACATACTTCTTGTAAGTGGTAACTAAGTACTCCACACTCTATGTCATCTTTATTACTATGAACATTGTTGACTTAGTCAAACGATCCACAATAACCTAAATAGAATTGAATCCACTATGTGTCCTCAAAAAATCAACTAGAATGTCTATAGATGTGCTTTCCCACTTATACTCTAGAACATCTAGTTGTTATAATTCACCAAAATTTTGAAACCTAGAATTTATTAATAAATCCTCATCTGGGATAATTTAATTTTTAAATTAAAATTTATTTATTTTGTGGACTTATGATTTTTAAAAATGGATATGATTATTTAATGTATTAAAATAAATATTTGTTATTTTATCATACTCTTTTTATTTAAATAATTTCCTAAACCCATACTTTACTAAAGTTATCATCTTAAATTAATATCTTAAATATTAATAAATTATTTTATTAAAATAATTTATCCATCTAAATAATTGATTTCCCTAATTTAAAAGAATTAATTTTTCCCCCTTTTCCTTTTTCCCTCTCTTCTTTTCCTTTCTTTTTCCTTCCTTTTTCTTCCTTTCTTCCTCCTTTGGTTCGCCCAACCTACCTCTTCACTCTTCCTTTATTGCTGGCCCCTCATCTTTCTTCCCTCCTTTCTTCACTCATCCATCCCAACTTTCTTCTTCTTCTTTTTTTCTTTCCTTTTTCCTCCCTAGTTGGGACCACCTAACCACCCCTTCCTTTCTCCTTCTTCCACGTGTGCGAGTAGACCCGTCCTCCTTTTTTTCCTTTCTCGACCATCTTGCTCGCCCTTTCTTCTTCTTCTTCCTCCTCCTATACCCTTCGTCGAGCCACCCTGCACCTACAACCTTCCACCACCTCTATACCTACACCGCCCATCTTATCCTCTCCCTCTCTCTCCCGTCCATTTCCTTTTTATTTTAGACCAAACCCCCTACATAGCCCCTCTCATGTGCCCCCTCTTCTTCCCTTTTCCCCCTTCCTATGCGAGCTTGAATCCTATATACCTACACCTCCCTACAACCTCTAGTGAGCAATCACCTATTCCTCCCACTAATTTGTCCTCATCCCCCTTATATTCTTCTCCTCCCCTTACCCTTCTTTCTCTTCTTTTTCTTCTGCTAAAAAAAAACCCAGAACTCCCCTTCCACTGCCCCTTCAAATGCTGCTGCTATCATCGTCGTGCCTTGCCTCTGTCCAAACTTCTACCCACCCTTTTCCTTGCACAAATCTTTAACAAATGAGATAACTCCCCTCCTCTAACTCTCCCTCCTTTACTCATGCAATGTGGGCAGCTCGAGCTAACCTTTTCACTCTTTTGCTACCCCTTGCATCGCCCTACATTGCCTCCTCCGCTACAACCACCACCCCCACTACCTTCCTCCCTGCCCATAAATCCTCCCCTACTTCCCTATATCCCCTTTCCTTTTTCTCCCCCTCCTTCCTCCTCCTTTTCTCTCCTCCACATTTCACCACCACCGCCGCTGCTACTTGTATTACCACCATAGTATGCCACCACCACCACAACAACCCCCTTTGAACTAGGAACCCTACCACCTCAAAAAAACCACTTCCCTTCCCTTTTTTCAACCCCAAAATCTTACCTTTCTAATCACCACTGACTCCACCATACTTGTGCCACCACCTTCGCTGCCCTAGCTGTCACATCCCCTCTTATTGTACCCTAACCCCTATTTTTATTTAAGTATAATTTATTTTAAATATTTCCTATTATTAATCTTATTATTATTACTATTACCATTATTTCTATTATTTTTATTATTAGTCTTTTTACTAATATTTAGTCAGAGGATAATAAAAGAAAAAGGGGTAAGAGGGAAGTGAATATTAATGTTCCATTCTTATAGGTAAACCAAAACATTCCCTTAAGGATGCGTAGGATTCACGCTTCATGCCCTGTGTCCTATTAGGTAAAGATGTGGTTAGGGCTAAATTGCATGTTTTATGTGTTTATGGGTGTTTTGGATATGTGCTTGTATTATGTGTGAGTATGGAAAAAAAATACTTGTAGTGCAGCTTGCTATGCATGGAGATATGGTAAGTTATACATGTATTATGATATGTGTTATATAGGCGATATGACTTTTATTTTATGATATACCTTTATGTATAGTTGCTATAATATGACATGTATGATAGGAGGCTTCAGGGGGTATGATGACGTTGTGGAGAGCTAAAAGAAATAAAGAGGGTGGAGTGATTAGGGTGAAGTAAAGAAAATCCTAAGTGTCTTATGATCCATGTGTGGTATAATAAGGGGGTAATACTAATAAAATGAAGGTTAGAGTTAATCTATCATGGGAAGTGTAAGGCTTGCATGGGGTGGTTAGTCTTTCCATGAGGGTAAAGTTTACGTGGAAAAAGGTGGTTTAAGGGTTAAGCATGGTAAGGGAAGATTATTTTAGGTGATTGTATTCCATAGATGAAAAATAGTATATGGTTTGGTAGAAGTGTGCATGGGGGCTTAAATAGGGTTCGTGGGAAAAACCCTAATTGGGGAAAGTGTGTGGAGAGGGTTGATGCTGGGTGGTTGGAGTAAAGGTTGAGACTAGGAGGGCGTCTTATGAAGGGGGATGAGTCGAGTGGAAATGAGGGTGGAGTGTGTGTACGAAGGGATGATGTAAAAGAAAGGATAAACACCAGGCTTCGGCATGGCTAGCTAGGGTTTTTATTATCACATGTGACAAATAGGAAGTAAGGTTCTGATGTTTGGGTGTGAGTTAAGTGGAGTGATGGTGTTGGAAACAAAGGGAGCATAGGCCACGTATGATAAGGAGAGGTTAGGGCAAAATAGTCCATATTTGGGTTTCTAAGGGGAAACCCCAGAAGGAAATTGTGAGATAAAGAGGAGATATGGGAAAGTGGGCCTTGATCCATGTGCGTAGGAGTTTGGATTTTAGTGGCGAGTAGGGGAAATGTGAGGAAGAAGCCTTAGAGTCCTTAGGTGTGTGGAGGTCCCAAGATATGGGATGGTGCTATTCAAGGGAGATGGGGGTGAAAGGGTGAAAATGGGAAGTTTAGTGGGGCATGTTTTTCTAGTTAAGAAGTTACTTGTTGAATAAGATATGAAAAAGACACTAACCATCTAAAGTGAAAGATCATTTAGCATGCCTAAGACCGTTCCACTGGTAAGAATAGTGGCAAGGTGCATTTTGCCTTAGAGACCAATTCGAATAATAGTGGTTAAGTGTGCTCTATCCTGGGTTTTTCCAATCCACCTGCTATAATAGTGTGGGATCCTGAGCTTAGTAAACCAAATCTTAAATGATAATAAGTTATGGGAAAAAATACTAAACACTTATAGTGAAATAGTATGAGAGTCGGGGCTAGACCAATTCACTGACGAGAATAGTGGCTAGGAGCACTTTGCCCTAGTGAGTGATCCACTGGCAAATTATAGTGGCTAGGAGCATCTTGTCCTAGGTGTTTCTATCCATTGGCTATAATAGCGGGGTTTCGATACTCATATAGACCTTAATTGAGAGTTGGGTAAAAATAAAATTAATGGCATGAATCCTAATAATTATGATTAATCGGATTGACTTATTACATACATCATTTGCCTTTTTATGTTTGTATTGTCTTAGCCATATGGTTTTACTCAATATGTAGCATACTGATCACTCCTTTCAAGGATGTTGCTCACTCCCATGGGTAGTGGCCCCTCTAGAGTTTTTATTGGTAGGAGATGATACTTATGATGAATTTGATGCCTATGATGCCTTGAACGGGACTGAGTGATGGCTTGATGTACTTGTCATGGGGTTCTGTGGGGTGTTTTTCGAACTTACCTTTATTTGAGTTATGTGTTGTTTTATTTTATTTCCCCCATAGGGGCATTATTATATTCACTTTTTGCTTCTATATTAACTCTGAAAATTGTGCACTCTATTTTCTTTATGAAGTGTTAGAACTATTGTGGTTTTATTGACTACTCTCAATAATGCCTTTAAAATTCTTTAACGTTGTGGTGGGTACGAGATTGGTTGTGGGTTAATCTTGTGTCAATCACGGCGGTAGTAGCCCTTATTTTTAGAGTATGGGTTTTTGCATAAAAAAAAATTTCAATAGTAAATTTTTGGGATATTACAATTGTACCAACCCTACTAGTCTTTTATGGTCAATCTTGACCTTTTAATATGTCAAACATAAGATAACAAACTCTACCGCTTCCTTCTTCGTATGGGGCTACCAATATAATTATTTAAATCCTCCTACAACTTATTCCCTTCAAAGTGGAGAAAATGAGTATAATGTCCTTCTTCAAGGATCCTTCTTTTAAGCTCAACAGATCTTCATAGTACACACCACCTACTTCTATATATGACACTACTATCCTCATGGATCTGAAATCCTTTACCTCCACCTTCTCCAATACTAATATTTATTCTTTCAATCTTAACCTTACCAAGTTGATTAGTTTGGATCTCCTGAAAGATTAAATGGACAATGGTGAGTGCACTCATTATTGCTTCTAGACTACCAACGATGATCAAATTGATCTCCATCTTCCTAAACACTAGGTAAAGATGATTTGACAACACAATCATTCTCAAGGAATGCAACATCTTCTTCCTATGTGCATTGTTCATCACATTGGCCTTACCCTCATAGTAAGTGAATTTCAGGTAATAATCCTTGACCAACTCCAATCATTAGCGTTGTCTTGGATTCAATTCTTGCTGCGTGAAGATGTATTTAAGGCTCTTATAACTAATGTAGAACATGTACTGAAGATCGTAAAGATAATACCTTTATATCTTAAGGTCAAAAACTAATGCAACAAGCTCCAAGTTGTGTGTTGGGTAATTTTATTCATGTTGCTTTAGTTGTTGAGAAGCATACACCACTAGTCTCCCATATGACATCATCATACAACCCAAACAATGCATAGAAGTATCACTATATACTTCAAAACTACTAGACCCACATGGCAATGTGAGCACTAAGGTTAAAGATAAATGATTTTTCAATTCCTCAAAAGCTTCACCACACTTCTCATCCCACTAAAAGTGCATAGGCTTCTATATTAGGTTAGTTAATGGGCGTGCTATCATAGAAAAGTCCACCACAAATCTACAGTAGTAACCAGCCAATTCTATAAATCTACTCACCTCCATAACCAAAGTTGGTGTTAGCTATTTTTTAAAATACTTGAACCATAGAAATATCTAGTGCCACACCATCTTTAGAGATAACATGCTAATGAAAAGCCACTTAATCTAGCCATAACTAGCACCTTATAAACATAGCATATAGTTGGTGTGACCTTAATGATGCCAAAGTCTGCCTTAAATGTTACTGATAGATCTCTTAATTGTCAGTATAGATGAGGATGTCGTTGATGAATAGTATGAAAAAATAATATAAAAAGGATTGAAATATCAAGTTCATGAGGGACATGAATGTTATAGGCACATGAGTGAGTCTAAAAGACATTACGGTGAACTTATAATGGCCATATCTTATCCAAAACACTATCTTAGGCATGTTCTATTATCCTATCCTCAATTGATGATAGCTGGACTAAAGATCAATCTTGGAGAATACCTTAGCTCCCTTGAGTTGGTCGAATAGGTCATCAATCAGTGGCAACTAATAGTAGTTCTTAATTATAACATGATTTAACCATCAATAATCAATGCAAAACCTCAAGCTCACATCCTTATTACTCACAAAAGGAACCGGCACTCCCCACAGTGATATGTTAAGTCAAATGTAACCCTTACCCAATAACCCTTCCAACTAGACCTTTTGGTCTTTCATCTCCATAGTATCATATGGTGTAGGATTTTAAAAGTCTATAACTTAATAAATAACTTTTATTTGGGATATATTAGCTCTTAAATCTATTTAATTTAATTATTTTATGAATTTTTTAGTATATAAAATTAGATAGAAATATTTAATAAATTAAAATAAATATTTTGTTATTTTATCATACCCTTTTTCTTTAAATAATTTTTCTAAACCATTATTTTATTTAAATTACCCTTTTTTTAAACCCATATATTTAATTATATTAAATTAAATTATTAAATAAATCTATTACCTATAAATATTATATTTTATTATTTTATAAATTAAATTATTTTATTTTATTTTATCCTTTTTTCCCTTTCATTTTTCCTTTTTCCCTTTTCCTTCTCCTTTTTCTCCTTTCTTTCTTCTTCCTTTTTCTTTCCTTGGGCCACCGGCTGGCCTGGCTCTTCCCCCACCCTCACGCTTGGGCCGTTGGCCCATTTTCTTTCGTCCTCCATGTGAGCTCGGTTGCCTCCCTCCTTTCTTTCCTTCCTTTCTTCCCTAACCGGGCTGACCCACTCTCCTCCTCCCTTCGCCCGGCCTGGCAATCATATAGCCTCCCCTACCCCTTCTTCCTTCTTTCGTTCTTCTTCTTCCTTTTTCCCCAGTGAAAAATCCGACCACCCTCTCCATCTCCAGCCACTCTACCTACAACCCTCTCCCCTATTGATCTCCTTATCTCTCTCTCTCTCCCGCCATTTCTCTGCCCCATCCTGGCCCCACCACCTCTCCCTCTCCTTTCCCATACCCCTCTCTTCTCCTCTCTCTCCTTGCCATTGCCATTCCCCTACCACCCTACCTCCACCCTACCAAGCCACCCTATCCCCTCCTTTCTCTCCTTCTTCTTTTTCTTCTTCCCTTCCTGTTCCATTCGGCCATTTTCCAAGCTCCATATGCATTCCCCTAATGAGATGACAGTACTCTCGAAACTCCAGATTAACTGTTCAATATTTTTCTCTTAGCTAGGGTTTGGTCGGACTCTTGATTCTTTTGCGGTAATTTCTAATTAATTCCGTATCCGGTAAACTCTATCCATTTCTCTCTAATCTATGTATTTCTTGTGACTAAGAATTAATCCTTCTATTTGTGGGTTGATGCTATACTAAAATCTTGAACGAGTGTGCAGGTATTAACTTAATACCGGTGATTCTTTAAGAAAGGAGTAAAGGCTCAAAGAAGAGGGGCCCAAATTTGTTATTCGGCTTAACCGCCAACAATTGTTGGTGTGGTATACTTGTTCCTTTCTGAGAAATCTTATTTGTGTTGTTGGTCAGTGATTGTTTTATTATTATTGTTTTGCTCTGGGTGTGATTCTTTAATCATATAATTGTGCTGTGATTATTATTTTACAATTGTGATCATTGTTGTTGACATAGTTGGTTTTGTAGAATTAACTGTATTGTGATTGTGAATTGATTGATCGTTTGTGTTTGATTATAAATCAAATAGGAAGTATAGAATCCATTATGTCTAATAACGGCCAATCTGTGAACCAATTGGTGTATGTGTCTAGTAATGACCTATTAGAAACACTTAGGACATTTCAGGAACAAATGACTACCCAATTGGCTATGATGTTTGCTAATTTAGAGCAAAGAATAGGCGAACAAGAAATTAGAATTAATAATTTACAAAATAATAGACTAAATGATCAACATGCTGGGGTATTAGGTAGAGTTCCCATGGAACCAAGAAACAAGATTCCCCTTTTAACTAATTTATAAGAATTAGAGCATCAGATAGTGATAGACGTCCTAGGAAGGTTAATAGACAGGAAAGGGAGTTAGATCTAATTGATAGGAATGTAGGCAATCTTAAGTTTAATATACTTAGATTCAATGGGAGAAATGATCCTGACTATTATTTTGAATGGGAAAGGAAGATAGAATTAGTCTTTAAGTGTCATAATTATTTAGATGAGAAGAAAATTAAGGTAGCAGTAGTTGAGTTTATAGACTATAATTCTTCTTGGTATTATAATCTTGACTAGGCATAAGAGTGGAGAACCACCTGTTCAGAATTGGGATGAATTTAAGGCACTAATGAGGGAGAGGTTTGTTACAAATTACTATTATAGAGAGTTATATAAGAAACTGTAGACATTAAATTAGGGTAATAGTCTGTAGATGAATATTTTAAGGAGTTAGAGATGTTCGTAATTAAAACTGGAATTGTTGAGGATGAGGATGCCACTATGGCTAGGTTCTTGAGTGGATTAAACTTTGAAATTGCTGATAAGGTAGAATTATATTCCTATGGAACTTTAGAAGAGTTGGTTCATATAGCAGATAAGATAGAAAGTCAAATAAGGAAAGCTAGATAGAATAAATCACCTGTAATTGGGTTTAGAAACAATGTGAAGAGGAATTTTGGTGGAAGTAGTTATAGAAATTGGAAGAACGGTGGAAAATTTGACTTTAAGGGTAAAGTTAATGAGGTTAAAGTAGGGAACAGAGTTGATAAAGGTAAAACTGTTGCAGCTAACCCTACTAGTGGTCCAACAAGGACTAGAGACATAAAGTGTTTTAAATGTGAGGGACTAGGTCATATAGCCTCTGAGTGTCCTAATAGGAGAAATATTTTGATTAGAGAATCAGGGGATATAGAGTCTGAATCTCATGAAGAAGAGGTAGAGGTCAACATAATCATGAGTGATATTAGTGAATCTAAAGACGAGGTAGAACTTCCAGTTAGTAGAGATCTTTTTATTGTGTGTTGGGCATTGAACAGTAATAAATTACCTGACCCAAATGCAATATAAAGAGAAAATATCTTTTATACTCGATGTTTAATTAATGATAAGTGTTTTAATATGGCAATTGATAGTGGAAGTTGTATAAATGCTTCTAGTATTTTATTAGTATCTAAGTTAGGATTACCAACCACTAACCATCCAAAACCCTATAGGCTTCAATGGTTGAATGAATTAGGAGATTTTAAGGTTAGCAAACAAGTTTTAGTAAATCTAAAATTAGGGAAGTATGAATATTCTGTTTTATGTGATATTGTCCCAATGCATGCTACTCACCTTTTGTTAGGAAGACCATGGCAGTATGATAGGAGAGTGACCCATGATGGCTATAAAAATAGGTATACAGTGCATAAGGATGATAAGAAAATTATTTTAGCACCTATGACTCCAAAAGAAATCTTTGATGATCAAATTAAAATAAAATATTATTATAAGGAGTTAACTAAGAAGAGTGTAGAGGTTGGAACTTGTTCAAATGGGATTAAGAAGTCATCTGGATTTTATGCAAAGAAAAGTGATGTTGAAAGGGCCGTTAGTCAACATTCAAATGTATATCTAATGGTGTATAAGGAATGTTATGAGTGTCATGCAGATTTAATTAAGGTTGTACCCGATAATATCACAAAGTTATTAAAGGAATATATTGACTTATTTCCTAAGGAGAACCCCCATGGATTACCTCCATAAAGGCATATAGAAAACCAAATAGATTTCATACAAGGGGTTATCATTCCCAACAGACCTGCTTATAGAGCTAATCAAGAGGAAGTAAAGGAGTTAAAGAAACAGGTCTCTGAATTGTTAAGTACGGGTTATATTAGGGAGTCAATGAGTCCTTGTGCTCTACAAGTTATTTTAGTTCCAAAAAAGGATGGGAGTTGGAGGATGTGTACAAATAGTAGAGTAGTAAATAAGATAACAATTAAGTATAGGTGTCCTATACCTAGTTTAGATGAGATGTTAGATCTTCTGCATGGGGCTGTAGTATTTTCTAAAATAGATTTTAAGAGTGGGTATCATCAAATTAGGATGAAACCAGGAGATGAGTGGAAAACAACTTTTAAAACAAATTTTGGGTTATATGAGTGGTTAGTTATGTCATTTAGATTATACAATGCTCCAAGTACCTTTATGAGACTTATGAACCATGTGCTTAGAAACTTTATTGGAAAATTTGTAGTTGTTTATTTTGATGATATACTTATTTACCATAAATCTTTAGAAGAGAATTTGAGGTATTTAAAGATTATTTTGGATGTGTTAAAGGAAGAAAAATTGTATGCTAATCTAGCTAACTCAAGGTTTTGTTTAGAGGGTGTAGTATTCCTAGGATTTTTTATTAGTAAGGATGGCATATTTGTTGATAAAGAAAAGGTTAAAGTAATACAGGAATGGCCTATACCTAAAACAGTGACTGAGGTTAAAAGTTTCCATGGTTTATGTGCTTTTTATTGTAGGTTTGTTAGGAACTTTAGTACTTTAGCAATACCTTTAACTATAATTACTAAAAAGGAAATTGGATTTAAATGGGAATTAGAACAATAGAAAGCTTTTGAAACTCTTAAAGCAAAATTAACACAAGCTCCTTTATTAGTCCTTCCTAACTTTGACAAAATGTTTGAATTTGATTGTGATGCTTCAGGTTTGGGAATTGGGTTTGTTCTGTCTCAAGAGGGTAGACCTATAGCTTATTTTAGTGAAAAGTTAAGTGGTAGTACTTTAAATTACTCTACTTATGAAAAAGAACTGTTTGCTTTAGTAAGGGCATTAGAAGTGTGGCAAAATTATTTATGGCCTAGATAATTTGTTATAAATACTGATCAAGACGCTATAAAATATTTGAAAAGTCAATAAAAATTGAATAGAAGGCAGGGTAGATGGATAAAATTTATTGAAATTTTCCGTTATGTAATTAAGTATAGGAAAGGAGGTGATAATATAGTTGCAGATATCTTATCTAGGAGACATGTTTTGTTAAATACAGTGGATGCTACTTTATTGGTGTTTTCTCATATTAAAGTTTTATATGCTAAGGATCATGACTTTAAGGAAGTATATAAGAATTGTGAAACTACTGTCCAAGGGAAATATTATATCTTTGGTGGATATTTGTTTAGGGAAAATAGGCTATGTATACCTAATTGTTCATATAGAGAATTATTAATCCAAAAGGCACATAATGGTGGTTTGATGGCACATTTAAGTTTTCAAAAGACTTTGGATATATTAGTTGATCATTTTTATTGGCCACATATGAAAAAGGATGTATTAAAGTATTGTGTTAATTGTGTGGCTTGTAAACAGGCTAAGTCCACCTCTAAACCATTTGGATTGTATACTCCACTACCTGTTCCTACTCAGCCATGGACTGATATTTCTTTAGATTTTGTCTTGGGGTTACCTGGAACTAATAGGGCTAAAGATTCTATACTGGTTGTAGTAGATAGATTTAGTAAAATGGCACATTTTATATGTTGTAATAAAACTAATGATGCTATAACTGTAGCAGATTTATTCTTTTCTTACATAGTTAAGTTACATGGTGTACCTCGAACCATAGTATCTGATAGGGAAGTTAAGTTTCTAAGTCATTTTTGGAAGGTATTATGGGGGAAAGTTAGGAACTAAGATTTTATTTTGAACTACTTGTGATCCACAAACTGATGGATAAATAGAAGTAGTAAATAAGACTTTAGGTAACATGTTAAGGGCTGTAGTTGGGAAAAATCTTAGGCAATGGGAAGCTATATTACCACAGGTAGAATTTGGTTATAATAGGACCTTGCATTCTACAACTAAGAAAACACCTATTGAAATTGTGTATGGTTTTAATCCCTTAACTCCACTTGATTTGATTCCTTTACCTAGTTCTGAATTGCTTAATTTTGATGTTGAAGCTCGTGCTGAAAAAATGAAGAAATTGTATGAATATGTAAGTCAATATATTAATAAAAGGGTTCAGTAAATGGCTAAGGTTGCTAATAAAAGAAGAAGGAAAATTGTTTTTCAACCAAGGGATCTAATTTGGGTACATCTTAGAAAAGAACGTTTCCTAGTACTTAGGAAATCTCAATTGGATCCTATAGGTGATGGACCTTTTACTGTGTTAGAAAGGATTAATGATAATACCTATAAAATTAATTTTCTTGCTTAATTTGAAAATGTAAGTAATTCTTTCAATGTTTCTGACTTAAGTCCTTTTATTAGAGTTATGAAGGTTTTAGAGATGAAACCCCACCAAGAAGAGGGGGATGATGTGTATCTCAATAATTTGTATTTAGATAATTCTATTGATTATTGTAAATTCCATTGTATATATAATTACTTTTCTTATTCGGTGAAAAATTAGGGAAAAATCAGATTAATGGAAATGGAGCATAATGTTGGCTGCTGCAAATAAATTTTGCGGGTTTCTACTGCTGCTGACATGAAATTGTTACATATGTTGATTTTTGTTTGTTCATATCAGTGAGGGAAAATTATTATTCCCATATGATGCATTTGCTGGTAAATCATAGCTAGTGCAATTAAGTAGGCCGCATGGTCAACCACCTGATCCATATTTTTGGGTCAGAAGGATTGTAGATTAAGCAACCCTTAATTTCCATAATTAGCTACATAATTTATCTTATGGGAAATTAATTGTAATTTAAATATGTTGGGAATAAATGTAATCTTGTATTTGTATTTGGGCTGAATCATTATAATCAGCACCAATGATCTTGTATATTAGGTTCTTTATTGTCTTGGCTGGTCTTGTATTTTAGGTTGTTTGATTGTCTCGATTAAGCCAACCATCCGTTTGTATTTGAGTATTTGTATATGCGCATATATATATGGCATATACGGAAGATTGTACATAATTTTTTGGCAGAATAATACGATAGATTATTTTCTCTCGCTCTCTTGGGAATTCTCTCTCAATCTCTCTCTCTCGCAAAACCCTCCTTCGCTCAAACTTCTTCTCTGCTAATTCTCTTGCTCGATTCTCTCTTCTATGAATCAATCTCAGTTGCCGTTGAATACAACTATGCCCTGAGTTTCTTGATCTTCCTTTGGTTTAATTCCTTAGGATGATCTGTATCTTGTTAGTCGAACCCATCGCTCGACTCATGATCCGGTGAATGTTTCTTCGAAACCTAACCAAGTTTCATCACAAACATAATTAGTTTACCACAAACCACCCTATTCTAGTATGCTATCCCATATATATAAAAAAAATGTTTATAAATTGAAAAAACATTTGCATATACTTAGAAAAATTAATAACAATGCATAATGCATTCATATTTCTCATGAGATTATAAGGAATTAAAATTATACTTTTGAATAACATAGGAAACCCAAACATGTTATGACATGATTATAAATTACAACCCTTCACAGAAAAGTAGGAAAAATAAGAATAAAGAATCAAAACAAGCCTAGCTCCTAACTATTCTTTCTCCTCCTTAAAAACACGAAACCCAAAAAAAATAATTAGAACCCAACATACGTAAAAAATAACAAGACAACACAATATTCAAAATCAAAAGAAGAAGAATCATACCAATAAGGATTTGTCACTACTACGAAAACAGGAAATAATAACGGGATATTAATAACGATGATTTGAAAACCGTTGTCAAATGCATGAAAATTAATGTGAGGGATAGTTTTGATAACGGTTATAGTTCAAAACCGTTATTAAAAGGGTAACGTTAAAATTTGCACAGATGTTTTAATAACGGTTCAAGTAAAACCGTTATTAAAAGCGGTTTTAATAATGGTTCAAACAAGAACCGTTGTCAAAATTTTGAACGTTTTAATAACAGTTCTTGAAAGAACCATTAGTAAAACATCTTTTAATAATGATTCTTTCAGGAACCATTATTAAAACCTCTTTTAATAACGGTTATTTCAAGAATTGTTATTAAAATTCAAAATTAAACTTTTATTTCACTTAGTTATGTTTCGTGCCAAAAATTTCAGACTCTCTGCACTTAGGAACCGTTATTAAAACCTCTTTTAATAACGGATATTTCAAGAACTGTTATTAAAACTCCAAAATTAAACTTTTATTTCGCTCAGTTCTATTTCGTGCCAAAAATTTCAGACTCTTTGCACCTTCATTCTCTTACTCCCCTTCTCCTTGCAAACCCTCATACCACCACTCCGGCTCCTCTCAAGTAAGGGAAACCCTCACACCGACAACTCTCCACCACCCCTCTGCCATTGTTGGATTTACATGTGCGTGCTATCATTGTTCCGAGCCTAACTAGCCAGCACTTGTACCTTCATCCTCCGTCGTGTTTGTAGGCCCTTGCCGCTCTCAACTTGCTCGTCGTCATGTTTGTAGCTAGCTCACTTTACGTATGTGTTTGTTCTTCCTCTCGTAAATTTTTATCTACTTATATATATATAAATGCATACATGTTGCTATAGGATTGCGCTTGTTTGTTATTGAAAAATTGCGGTTTGTCATTCGAAAATGTGTTGTTGAATGTGTGGGTTGAAAATGTTCTTGTTCATTATTGAATTGTTGCGTTATTGTTATATATTAACAAATGCATTTGTTGGCTGAGACCTTTACATATATATGTATAATATGAATGTGAGTGTAGAATTATATACATTTTCACTCATAAAAACTATATATATATATATATATATATATATATATATATATATATATATATATATATATATATATGTACACATTTTCATTAATAAATATAGGACACTAGCAATAAGATATAGGAAATGTCATATAATGAAATGAAAATATATTTTACATATGCACATCATTAAATGAAAATTTCAATTAGAGATGCATATGTTAATGATTGCTATTTGATGAGGATGAAATAGATATAGAAAATGAGGAATATATAAAAGTGAATAATTAAATAGAGAGAAATAATTGTGTATAATAATAATAATAATAATAATAATAATAATAATAATAATAATGATAATAATAATATGATTTATATATTATGGTTTAATTACAGTTAGCTAGGTTTAGGATTAGGGTTTTATGAGGTTTAGGGTTTATCATTTATTATGGTTAATTAGGGTTAGGGGTAGTATTAATATCTTTTTGGAAATATGTTAGCATGATTCGTATATATATATATATATATAATATATAATATATATATATATATATATATATATATAATATAGAATAGCATGATAAATTTGAGATTAATTCTTTCTAAGCATGATTCGTATCGATAATATAATTGTACATTATACGCAATACATAACATTCTAATATTATTTATTTATTTATTTATTATAGAGATATGGTCAACAAAAACATTGATAGAGATGTCAGTGATGAAGAAGGTAAAAGAGGACCTATGATTATGAGAATCATCATAGAAATGAGGAATAAAGGAGAATTAGTCGAGTTGGGATGAAATATTTACAATCTTCCCATTGGCCCTTACGTAGACATACTCTTGACTTACATTTCACTTGTGACCCATAACCGTGTTCCTATCTCCTATAATAATTGGAAGTAGGTTCCAAAGGGTCATAAGGAGCATATTTGGTAGGAAATTACAGTAAATATGTTATTTTATGTAATCATTTTTTGTATTTCAAATGTTATTAATTTTATTACATTAATATCGGTATACATCTACATGTCTTATTTTGCAAAGAGTGTTCAATGTCCCAAAGAGTAGGAAGAAATGGCTTCTTAGACATTATGGGGAGCATCTAAGAACATTTAGGTCACATTTAGCTCGTAGGAAAATGTATAGAAAGACAGATGGTTCTCTACTGCAAAACCCACCCAAACGATACGGTTTCATTAAGAAAGTTGGAACCAATTTATTGCATATCGTCTTACGGGAGATTTTAAGGTATTTGTTAGATAACAATTAAAATTTTTGTATCGATCCCAGTATTATGCTTAATATTAAAATAACCATATGACTATGTTTTGGCTTGTCACATAGGAAAAAAGTACCCAAAATAAAGAGATTGCGAAGCAAAATAAATACCAGCATAATATGGCTCGCAAAGGCTATGTGGGCCTTCAAGAGGAGTTGGTATGCATTTTGTGATTTATCTATTTACATGTAAATGTTGAATTTTATAATAATATTCTTAATTAAGAATATTTTTTTATTTGTAGCTCCTAGCCCAAGACTTGGATCCATGTACCTCGTCCATCAATCTTGGTACATTATGGAAGAAGGCTAGAAGAATAAGAGATGGATATATTAATAAATATGTAGATATTGCAGCCAAAAAAATTGTAAGTTTGTTGATATCGAGAACCTACTTAGTTTTCATTTAGAAAACTATTATATTATGCTTATTCCTATAAGTTAAATTTACATATATTATATATATTACAGGACGAACTTGAAACATCAGATGGTGAGGAGGGACTGGACCAATATAGCATTGTGTCCCAGGCTACAAGAATTGTAGAACACTCTGGAAGACATAGGGGTATAGGATTAGGTGTTACGAGAACGAGCATATGTGGTCGATCTCGTGGTTCTCATAGCACTAATGAGCAATTTGCCATCCTCACCCAGAAATTGAACATGGCATTTGAATGGATGAAAATAATGGAGCAAGAGTTGTCATTTATTAAATCACAAGGGTATAAGCCATCCAATTCAGTAGACCATGATCAGCTTCACATACCTAATGTAAATAGCGTCAGAGATAGTTGTGAAGCTAATGCACGTCTTTCTACTCTTCCCGAGGTAAGTATTACAAACTATGAATTGTTATTAAATGTATTCAGTGTAATAAATAATTAATGATGTGTAATATTTTTATTTAGGGTTTGCATAAATGTAACTTATTAGCGAATGACCTTTCAAAACTTTTGGTGAAAGGAAGGGTCCACATCAATCACAGTACCTAAACGCAAACAGACCACGGGTACAATTTAGCCCTAAATACAAGGCTAGTGAGTATTGACACTCTAATCATTGGTAGTGTGCACTTTCCTTGTTATAAAGAGGGCAATGAGGCAACTACAGTACTAGAAGCTCATGGAAACTTCGTGGCTTGGCCTACGGATCAAACACGTCTCACTACTGAAAATGTATTCACATTTGACATCTTCATTAGACTTTATTTAGTAGTTAAACTATTCATACCTTTTTCATATATATATTTTTATATGCTCAATACATATTTTTTTTAATATTATCAATTAAGGAATCAAAAAATGAATCATAAAAGAAGACTGCTCCTGCTAGTAAAACCAAGAGAGGTACTAGCAGAACGAGCAACACAAAAGAGGGTGCTGCTAAAGGAAAGAGAGATAAATCTAAAAAATGATTTTCCCCATAAAAGATTCCTCCTTCAGAGAAAAGCCAACCTCCACCAACAATAGCTTTATTGTATTTTTATGCCCAAAACTACCTTAGGGACAATTATATTTTCATTGATTGTCATCCTGAGTATGTTGGAAGGGACAATGATACTTACATGGTATCGATGGTTGACATAAGCGACATTTATAATTAGGAATGGATGTCAACCATGAGTTTCGCCATCTATTTCACGTAAGTATTATTTCATTTTGAGATTTTAGTACTCTTAACTTGTATAATTGGAATTTTTATGACCTCTTATATGAGTTATTAGTTATTAACAAATATGAATTGTTATTGTCATCCATAGGTTGGTAGCTAATTGCGCTGCGATGGACGGAATGTTGTCCTCTATTATATTTGTGTGCCCATACTACATAGCTGACGGTAGTACAATAAGAGAGGGTAGGTACATAAACTATTTAGCAGATCGCATTTTGATTGAGGGACACAACAAGCTCTATATCATTCCTCACCTTGCAAATGAACATTGTGTTTTGTACGCCATCCGATCTAATCTTAATAAAGTATATGTGTTTGATTCCCTTCGAACCTATGACGTGCCTTTTGAAGTCGCTCATCGTGTTGGGAAGGAATTTATTGACATGTTAGTATACTTTTCACTTCTTACTTCATTAGCTTATTTATACATATATTCTACTTTCATTATTTGAGGTATATATACTTACAATATTGTGTATCCAACTCTATTTATTAGGTCACTACGGATGGCGTATCAAAGGAGAGGTGGGAATGGTGTCCCAGACCTAAAGAATCTTCAATATGAGCCTGTCATAGTAAGTAGGAAGACAACTATTTTGTATTTTATTTTAATTCAAATTAATATCTAATATTTAAAGAGCTAACTAAATTCATTTGATAGTGTCCACAATAGCAAAATAACAATGATTGTGGATACTATGTATGTAGAGCAATGGATCTGATAGTCCAGAACAAATCGGTCAACATAGATCTAAGCCATGTATGTTTGCTTTTTGATATTTTTCCATTAATGAATCAAGACATATATGTTTGGTACTTGACGTAAGTGCTAACTGTATATTAATCGAAACTTGGGCATTGTAGTTTTTCACCGATGACTATGCACGAGGCTAGCAATACAATGTTGATAAAATTGATGAAGTTAGAGACCAATGGGCCAAGCACGTGCACTCATTCATTCGGTATTAGGTAGAGATCTATATATTCTACATGCATATTCAGGTTTGTATTTCATCTATGTCTTTTGGTCTTCTAGGACAGATTTATGAACTTTTTACTTTGGGGTATAGAGCTACCAAGTTGTGGTATGCCTACTAATTTTGATTCTTGAGTATGTTCGGTGTATTAAGACATGCATATTAATTAGAGATTGATTGAAATTATGGTGTGATTGCAGATTTGTTATAAATTGATGTTGTTTTACAATGCAAATTTTGTAATTATTTGAACATACAACTGTATATGTGGGTAGGAACCAAAAAGCAAAAACATTAAAAAAACTATAGTTTTAATAACGGTTCTTATTAAGAACTGTTATTAAAACCACGTATTTCATCTCAAATTTATGCTCAGTTAATACGTATTAGGGTTTAATAAAATCATAATCAATAACCAAAACCCTAATTGGATGATAGAGTTTTAATAATAGTTCTTATGAAAACCGTTATCAAAACTTAGACTTTAATAACGGTTCTTCTGAAAATCGTTATTAAAACGTAGGTTTTAATAACGGTTCTAATGCAAACCGTTATTAAAACCTAGGTTTTAATAATGGTTTTTATAAGAACCGTTATTAAAAATGTGCATTTAATCTCAAGTTTATGCTCATTTAATACATATTAGGTTTTAATAAATGCATAATCAATGATTGAAACCC
The DNA here is from genome assembly GCA_030549775.1 of Tamarix chinensis. Classification (NCBI taxonomy): domain Eukaryota; kingdom Viridiplantae; phylum Streptophyta; class Magnoliopsida; order Caryophyllales; family Tamaricaceae; genus Tamarix; species Tamarix chinensis. The sequence goes on from CM060174.1 coordinate 39,147,211, forward strand.
TAATTCGATTATGTTTTAACAACGGTTTTTTTAATAACGATTATTAAAACCTGGTTTTCCACAACGGTTTGTTCTTGAAAACCATTATTGAAACCTTGTTTTTAACAACTATTTTATGAAAGAACCGTTATTAAAACCTTTTTTTTTAACAATGGTTGTTTCTTAAAAATCATTATGAAATATAAAGTTTATGCTCATATTCGCCGGCTTTTTTATATTTTTTTATAACGGTTATAAACTGTTATTAAAAATTTAATAACAGGTGGTTTAATAACGATTTAAAACTATTATTAAAACCCCTTTTCGGGGTAAGGTGTGCACCACAAGAAGAAAAAGGAAAGAGCAAATCTTTATTTTTTCCCAAATTAAACACTATGATATTTAAGAAAATATAACAAGCCTAGATAAGGGATACAGAGAATAAAAAAATAAAGAGAATGGGGACAAGATAGGTTTGGGTTTCAATTAGGTTTAAGAAAGCTCAATAAATCATAAAAAAATAACTAAAGTGAAGTGAGATGGGAGTAAACAATAAGACTAAATTTGAGATGCTAAAAGAAATACGCAAGAAAAGTGGGTATAAATATGGGTGGTAGCAACCAAACAAATATGAAGCCACTACGGGGGTAAATGTAGCTTGTTACTCATATAAATGATAAAGTACAATGTGGTTGAGTGTGTAAGGTGATGAAGTGTATTTGGGTTGAATGAAGTGATGAAAACCAAACAATCAACCATGGGATGGAGGAGATGATCATTCATTAAATAGTTATATAGTAGTGTTAGGCATAGTCTTAAAGCATATCTAAGCAAAAGATCAAAATCACACAATCTAGATCAACAAGTTAATTGATTTGGCCAAACCAGTCAATCTACATATCTAAACTAGTCGATAGGTTTGGCTCAACAAAACCCAGAGTTACCTTGAACTGGTTAATTAGTTTGACCAAGCCAATTGGTTATTGAGAAACTAATCGATTAGTTCTACCAAATGAGTTGATGGGTTTAAATAGAAAGCAAACAAAGGTCCCTACAAACCTACTAGTCGATAAGTTTGGGCCAACAAATCAATTGTTTTAAGTACAACTTGATCGATTTAACTTAAAAAGTTAATTGGCTTGCCCCCATACCATGTAGAATACAGACTTAACATACAATTTACCTAAAAAATCCTACCCCACCAACCTAAATCATATCGTTATATCACACCAATGATTCATTAGTTCATAAACTAAAATATGATTCACAATTAATTAAATCGACCTAATTTCAATAAAATGGTACTTTTTCTCAAGATTCAAAAATTAATCAAAATGCATAAATATGAAATCAACTTCTCATGTGACCAAATATAATTAGGAATTTAACGAATACACCACATCACATGATTAACTAGGTCACATTTCAAAAGTAAGAATAACTTACTCGGTGCATGTAAAACTTTTCCTTAAAATTTTTAAAACTTAACCATAAAGATTTTCAACTTCATAACCTTAAAAAAATAGAATTTATGATAGACCGACCTCCCTTTAAGAGCTGAAATGGAGAAAGAAACTTACAAAACCTAAGAGAAAATAAAGGGAGTTTGTGCTAAAAGAGAGACTCAACATCCTCCTAAACCTAACTCTCCCTTGCTTAAAGATAAATAGGACAGAGCTAGAGAAATGATCACAAGAGTGAAAAGAAACCAAAATATGCTAAAATTTAAGAGAATGAACACAAGGTTAGGGAGGGTTGGAAAATTACGATGGCTAAAAGAAATGTGAATGGAAGGGGCTATTAGGGATATATATAGCCAAGAAATTGGTAGAAGGACTAGTGTTGTTTGGCTAGATAGGAAAAAAAACCTAATTTATATCATTCAAATTTGAGATAAATTAGAGGATTTTGTTAAAGATAGATTGACCTCCCTTCAAGAGCTGAAACGGTGATTTCTAAAAAAATGTAGATCGAATTCACCCACAAATGTCAAATAAGGAAATGACCGATAAATGTGGAAAGAATATCCTATCTAAGTAAAGGTATGTCTAAAACATCGAAGCAATAATTCTAGAAGTATGTAGAGGCGAGAGGTGGAAGAAGACAAATTTAAGATCATCTTCCCCTCAATTGTATAAATCAAACCCTTCGAATAGGATTATCAAGGTTCCATTTTGGTATAAGAATTATATCTAAAAATATTGAGTTTTAAAAATGTACTTTGCTTGACAAACTAGTTGATCAGTTTGGCCTACTAGTTGGATATTCTATGAACCAGCTGATTAGTTCCTCAAACTAGTCGATTGGTTAGGTTGAGTAAAACCCTTCAGCTAAAACAACAAACCAATCGATTCATTTATGGAACCCATCAATTAGTCGACCTGAAAACTCATTGCTTTTAATTTCCAAAGCTTATTCAAATGTAAATTTGCCTCAAACTCAATTATAGTTCTAAATTAAAATCAAACACTATGAATTTGTAATAAGCACCATAAATTCTCATTCAATGAACTTCACAAAAAGATGGGGAATCATACCAGACTTGTATAAATTTTTAGGGCATTGATTAGAGATTTATTAACTAAGGAGTTTCTATATTGTGGGAGCCTTAGAGTTAATATATATATATATATATATAAGTTGTGTTTATATTTTAGATTAATTATTTGCTAAACATGGAGTTGAGCATAAAGCCCAAGGATGTAAGAACTTTAACTAAAAAGTTATGCTTCAACTTATTTTATCTTGAGAGAAATATATTAGTAATCAAACACCATGCTCCACTTCACATCATTGAAGTTAAAATATCATAGGTGAAATAATATACAAGATGAGTGATGCAAGATGAAAATTGTGTGTATAATAGGATAGCATGAATAAAACTAATTAAACTAACCTTATGTAAAAGTTAAAAATCATACTTAAACATAAATTGGCTACACATATATGGCAAAAAATTAGGTCACCATGCTCAATGGGGGACGGTGAGAAGTGAATATAAATTGCTGATAGATGTCCTATATATCTACCTTCCTCCAAATTTTGGTCACAAATTTACCTCAAAATTGTATGACTTATAGTAGAAATTTTTTTTGATGAGTTCTTCATGTAAGCAATGAGCATTTATGAAACTCTTCTATTCATGGTTTTTTGTTATATTTTTTTAGGGTTCGTATGTAATGAGAATCCATGAGGTAAATTTTCACTATGAAATATGAATAGACATAATGCTATAGATCTCAATTTTATACCATAAGAAATAGTTTCATCCCTAAGTTATGGAGGAACCTAAGAGAGAAAAATATTTTGGCTCTATATGTATATATGTGTGTGTAATAAAATATGAAAATATATTAATATAACTAAATCATCATGAATAAATCTACATAACATACATGACTCTAAAGATGTAACATATAAAACCTTTCCAAATAGCCAAAAATTTTCATCAAACCCATCTAAGTAAAAGGCATTTACAACCACCTAGCTACTTTCCAAACAACTAACCCATATAACTCACAGTTTCTAAATAATATAAATGTAAGATGTAAATTAAAACACAAAAAACAAAGCCTATTGTTATTAACAACTCAAAAATTCAGATAATAACATAGACATTTCCCCTCAATTAGCTAGTAATAAAGGCCATTTTTAATTTAGATAAAATCTGATACCAACCTAAAAATAAAGCAAATGATGCTAGATTAATCCATTATCCATACCACAACCAAGCACCCATATGAAAGTGGTAGCCTTTGGCAAAACACCAAATCTCCTTAACTTTTTATGTCATATAGATACAAACTAGTACTAGTTGTAGACTGTAGTCAATATACATATACATTTATAGCCTATTCCATATGCTAAATAAATAATTTATTACTATCAAATCAATATTAATAGAAACTAATTACTAGAACCATTCGAATTAGTAACATATCCTACCATTCTGGTCAATTATATAAGAATCGATCATAGAAAGTTATTGGATATGATTTAAGAACCTCAACTCATTCAATAATGAAATAAGTAACTTGGCTAAGAATAGCTTTTATGAGTTCAGGGAGTTACAAACACAAGTGTGCATGATTGCCAAAGTTAGGTCAATGCTCCTTTCAAATAATTATAAAACATATTTCTAGATATTAGCTAAATTACTCCAATACACTACTTCAACTAGCAATAAAAGTTAGCTCTCAACTTTTATACTACTAGTCATTTTCTTTCACATCATTATCCTTTGGAAGTTAAATATGTAAGCATTTTATGAATGAATATTACCTTTTCTTGTTTTTAAGATTAATGATCACCATAATAGAAACACAAAGATGTATAAACACCAACAAAAAATAACCAATAAAAAACAAAAAAGAAATGATGTAGGTACATACACCATAAGCCACTAGGGTTTGATGCCCCTCATGCTACCCTATTAGGAAGAAAGGACAATACCTCAACAAGGACAAATACTAAAATAAGTGAAGTAAAATGAAACAATCCTTAGGGCCTATAAATTCTCAATGCTAGCTCCACCGAAACAAATAGAATTCTAGGATATTATAGACATAAAAGGAAAAACCAAGTATGTACATTAAGCTATATTTTATAAGCTTTGAGTATCAATAGGCCAAAAATCTTAGATAAGTCTCATGAATAAAAAACCTATACACATCGCCTGCCCCCAGATCACAAGCTCACAAAAAAATATAAAAGGGAAACTAAAAATTCATTAGGCATTTAGTCCATCCAAAACTAAAACCAAGCATTGGAACTGGTAGTGGGAAAAACAACATTGAATAACATAATAGTCATTACAACAACAAAAAATTAAGAACAGTTCTACATTGGGAGGTACTTTAGATTGTCCCACCTATTTAAGAGCAGTTTCTTAGATCATGCTGCCTTAAGAGGTGTAGAGTCCATTCCACCATCTTAATAATAATGGCTAAGAATATTTTTTCCTAGGAGGTGTTTCAATCTATGCAATCGAATTAAGAATAAAGGGGGTCCCTAAACTTGATGTAAATAAAAGAAAGGAATATGACATATCTAATAATGAGATCTAGAATAGGCATTACCTTATGTTATTTTATATATCATGCATGTATGCTTATTCTTGGATGTGATCTCATGTATTTAGTGTGATCCCTCTAAATTATATTGTTACCTTACTCGGTACATAATGTAATAATCATCCTTTTCATAGGTCCTTCTCATTCCCACAAGCAAATGATGCTAATGCTTTTGTGCATTTCATTGAAGACCTAGTGAATGATTTATCTACTTATGATACCCTATGTGTGGATGAGTGATATTATGTATTGTATTTTGGGTGTAGAGTTATGTTATATGGATGTTAGTTTTACCTAGATACCTTTTTGGACACTTAGCTCCATGGTAACTTGTGTTGTATTTTTAGATATTGTGCTCAAAGTTTATCTCTAAATTATATTTGTATTTATGAAGCTTATAATATTTTCTATTTATCATTCTTTACATTCTAATCATCATACCTTTGACTTATGTAAGGATGGTATGGTTAGCCAAACTTATATCAACTACGGTGGTAACATCCATTTATTTTGGTATTATGATATGCTAGAAGCATAATCTTTTAGTAGTAAATTTTTTTCGATGTATAAATTGGCTAACCATATGTTGACAAAGCTAGTCCTTGGAAGCAAGCTTGAAGTTTGTGGTAAGCTTGCTAGGATAAAGGTTAAGTGATCACGAACGTGATCGTGTCTTCCCCGCATTGGGTTGGAGGGAGAGATTGTTGAGGATCTAGCCCACATGTGATAGTAAAATATATATTTTATTTTATCCTAATAAATGGGTTTTTAATAGCATTTTATTAATCTTGGATTAATTCCAACTTCGGCTTATTATTTGGGCTTCTTAATCAAGCCTTTGGTATAAATACTTGCTGTTCAAATTAAGGCAACAAGTGAGGGTGTGCATTTAGAAAATTACACACATAATTAGAAGCAAAAAAAGAGAGGAAGACAAAGGGTTCAAGTGAAGAGTTATTTGCGATTTTTCAAGGAAATCTTTCACAAAGTTGTCGATTTCCAAATATTCCACCATTGGATTTTTCTAAACTTTGGTCAGATTGTTGGGGACACATAGGGCCTCATTTTAAAAGATTGGATCGTCATTTTGAGATCTGGTTTGTTTATTATTGGAGTAGGAAGGAACCTCTGATTTTTTGTGATATTCTTCACCTTTGATCTCTTCTTGCTTAATCTCTTATATATGTACTTGTTGGTGGGTTGTGAATTATTGTGAACTTGATTTGAGTTCATTTTTTCCACAATTTATTATAATAAGAGAAGGAAATAGGATGGACTCCACAAACTTCCCCTAGTTTTTACTCTTCACATGAAATGAGTTTTACATGAATAAATCTTGTGTGTTGATTGGTTCATTTTTCTGATCTATTCAATTATGCTTGTTGCCCATAACTATTTTTGCTTGGTGATTTACTTTGGTGAATTATTTATGGTGAATTTGGATTCTATTATTTGGTTAATTGTCTTTGTGTTGATTCTTGTATGTATTGTCTTATACTACCCGGCCCTTTCAAGCTTAAGTTCTTTTTTAATTCCTTGCATGATTTTCTTGTTGTTGTTACTCTAGTTTTTTTGCTGCTGCTAGTTTTAGCTGTCCTCTTAATGTTTTGATTGCACACTCAAAGGTGTTCACAACTGTTTTTGGTTCCAAGTTGCAGCTTTGAGAGATCATGGCTAAAACTGTTAAGTACCTAGGGGTGCAAGCTCATGCAATTGTGAATGTAATTTCATATTGTTCCAAATCATGCTTGTGAATGAAAAAGGCTTGTTGAGTGAGTGTTAAACAAAGAATATCACCAACACATTTATGCAAGTTAACAAGGGCAGGTAAGCCTATCCCAATCTTTTCTATAGTTGATGATGAAGCAGCTTCTCGACCTTTGAGCTTTCTAAGCTCCATTTCGATTCTTTGGGCGATGGGATTGGATGTGGATGTTAAGCTTACTGATCGTATATGAAGGTGATTGCTTTCCATGTTTATTTCTTTATGCTAGTGAGTGTTGGGATTGGAAATGGTAGAACCCTGGCTTTAAAGATTTGAGTATTTATAAGAATAACAAGTAGGAGAAACGACAGGTTAGTTATTCATCTTGTCAATGGGTACACGTGCATTAGTGCTACAATTCCCCTCCGAATTATTTTATTTATAATTAACTTGTGTCGTTGATGTAAGGCAATAATTAAATAATATACCTGTTATTGCCGATATGCTAGAAGGTCGGATCCTTTTCCAAGTTCTTGGAAGCAGCAAGTGCTAGTAGCGCAACATTTTTGTATCGATTACTGTTGCACCTCTGTAAAATTTGAGACATGTTGCTAGTAGTATAGTATGTGAGTGAACTGGAAATATGATCATAAATTAATATTCTGTCTGGCCGGCTCAAGCATTTATTAATATGCGCTGTATATATTTCAAACCGAGTGCATGGGTGGCTTGTCTCCCTTGTTTTGCCATTAAAAAATGGGAAGGAAATTTCTCCTCCAGTTCATTGGCATCTATGGGGAGCATGACGGTGATGAATGATCCTTTCTTATACAGACAACATAGTAATCTCTCGGCGTCCAAAAGGGTGCGATTTTGAGTAACTTCTTTTAATTAAAAAAAAATCTAATTTTCCACCATTACTCCAACTAATTGTGTTTCTTTATTTATTTCTTTCTTTTATTTGGTTATATACTTACTAATTTTTTGTAATTGGAATATTATGGATAAATTTATTAGCTCTAAAAAATCTCTAAATTATTAAACATCTCTTAAACTTGAATTCTTATTGAGGTGGTTGTCCACAGACCGTTGGTTGACTCAGTAACCATATAAAGTTCATATGATAACTTTATTCAATAGGAAGTTGCGATGAATGGAGGCCTAAATTCTATGTCTTTTGCAATTTCTTTGAATGCGCTTCTAATAAGTGAAAACCCCCCACAACCCTGTGGCCTTCCCAAATAAGTATAGGTCAAGATACAAGGCTAGTAGCAATAAGATAATGAGTGTGCATGCCATAAGAGCATGAGACCATGAGACCAAACCCTAATACTATTAATAATTATTGTGCTACTATCCCTCAACTGAGCACTAGTAATTTGCTCGCATGGACGCTATGGATATCTCTCACTAGGATGCCACTATCTCCTTGCTCGAATCCAACTTGGGGACCCTTGGTTTAGAGTCATACATGGGAGGAAAGTGTTGGAGGATGTTTATCATCCTACATTTCACATCAAGTTATGAATATTGGATGTTGGAATGTGGGTATGAATTACCCCCCCCCCCCCAAGCAGAACACAGTGTATAGATGGATAACTAGTAATAATTTATCTCTTGTAGGTTTAGTAGAGCTAAGATGCATAAGGCTACAACCATTACAAATAAATGAGCTAGATGGCTATGGATCCACAGTTACAACTCTCACTATAACATACTTGTTTGGGTTGGATGGACCCCTGATGCATGGCAAATATCCATTGTCTCTGAATTAGCTCAAGGCACTCTTTACAAATTGATTCCAACCACTTACTTTTTATGCTGCTTTCATATGGTAAGAACAATGGTGCTAGAATAAGAGACCTATGGATTCAGTTATTTGGAACAAATTTAGCAACTCAACCTTTTGTACTTCTTGAAGATTTTAATATTATCTTACATTTAAATGAGAAGCTACAGGATGACCCTCCTCTTGAAGAGAATTTGTAAGACTTTAGAAGGTGCATGCAACTACTTGGATTCCATGATGTTCAAGTCACAAAATCCTTTTTCACCTAGTGCAATTAAGAAGAAGCTAGTGACATAATTTGGTCCAAGCTCGATAGATTCACAGCCAATAATATCTTGCTAGAAACTTTTGGTGCTTCCATAGTTCACTTCGATCCCCTTGTCACTTATGATCATTCAACCATAGTTCTCAAAATTAACTTTTTAACTCTTTCACTAGAAAAGGCCTCAAGCCTTTCAAATTTTTTAATATATGGTTGAAAGATCCAATTTCAATGGGATTGTCTGGGAGATAAAGGACATGCCTTGTATTGCCCACTCCAACTCATCATGCACAAGCTAAAGAAGCTTAAGCAACCATTGAAGCACTTAAATACAAGGAATTTTAGAGGTATTCAAGGCAAGGTAATCTAAGCTACAGGCTACCTAGCCCACATCCAAGAGTTAATGATAGAAGCACCAAGAAAAGGCGGATATGGTCAAAAGCTTATTTAAAAGCATAAGTGTTTTAGAATTTCCCATAAAGGCATAAATATTTGTAATTTGTTTCCATTAAGGCATAATATTTAAAAATATTTTAAATCTAAGTAATTCTTGACAATTTTTTTATGCTTAATGGAAACAAAGATAAAATGTTTTATGTCTTTATGGAAACAAAATCTTGACTTAAATTTTTATGTTTAATACATTTAAACCTTAATGAAAACAAAATTTAAACATTTGTACCTTTAAAATATTTATGCATTTGTAGTAACAAACCCAAAACGTTTATATTGTTAAATAGACTTTTATCCAATAATATATTGTATAACGTCTTATACATGTCACCATGGTTCCCCCCCCCCCTGGGGGACCCTGTCTTGCTTTCTTATTATAATCAGCAGTTGGTCTGTCATACCAACTTCAATTTCATTTTTCACAACCGTATTCTCTTACACTATGATGGCTTCTTTCCTTTCATGCCATGTCTATATTTCTAGATTCCGCAACTGAGTCTTTTACTTCTTGATGGTTGCCTTTAACTATAGAGCTAGCCCAAGGACATCTTCCTCTTCGAGCTTCTTCATGATCTTGAACCTCTTCTAGCATTTCATTATTGCCAATCCCAGCATCTTGATGGCTGACATTCTGCCCCATCAGCATCATTGCTTGGATCATATTTTCAAAGATTTCTTGAGTGGAGGCCTCTGGTTCTTCATTGTATGCTTGTAACTGGCCCATAGTGACCACTTGCTCCATTTCTCCCTTAAGAGGTGGATTATTCATTTTGGAGGTTGACACGTAGTTTTTTTTGTTTTGCTCCCCAAAGGCAGCACCTGATGAAGACGGGAAATTGGGATAGGGAAGAGAGGAAAGTTCTGAGAGAAGGGGAACAAAGGTGTCACTCTACGAAAAAAATTGAGTACCACCTCCCTCTAAAGGAGGTAGTGTCTAGGGAAATGGGAGAGGATTGGATGGGTTGGACCTTATAAAGGTGTTTCATTGGGCCTTTATTTGGTGGTCAGCATATAAGCAAGGAGTAGCAATCCAACTTAATGGTTGGATTGGACTACCAACAAGATTGAATCATTAAAGTTGCTCACATGTTACTTTAATTTTCTGTTGATACCAAATTTCTTAGTGCAAGCTTAGGTTCTTTTTTCCCTGCTTCGAATATTGTTACTGTCACTGTAATTTCTTTTTTTTTTTTTTGTTGCTGCTAATTACAGTTGTGCTCTGAATGTTTTGATAGCAAACTCAAAAGTTTTTCACAACTGTTTTTGGTTCCAAGTTGCAGCTTACAGAATTGAGAGATCATGGCTGAAACTGTTTGGTCCCTAGGTGTGCAAGCTATTACAATTGTGAAGTAATTCCTTATTGTTCCGAATATGGGTTCGTTTTTTTTTTTTTTTTTTTTTTTTTTTTTTCAGTAGGCTTTGGTGTTCAATAGAATAAAAGTATCAGGATAAAATTAGGGACCGGAGACTTCAGGCCATGCTAAAACGACGGATTATGTATTCTGACTGTTCCCAATCTACTTTCCTTTAGTTTGAGAGAAGAAACTGAGGACGGCAATTATCATTTCAATCCGTATTGAATCCTCTCCGTAATTACAACTTCATTTGTACAATCTTTGGTATGCAGATCTAAGCAACAGAATCAATTTGATCCTTACACAAAAGGAACAAAAAAGTGGAGGATTTGTCTATTCAGGCTTTAATAAATTATACACATATACAGATCTTAATCCTACAATGAGATTATCTTCAATAGGGAGGCTCTAGTTTTGATCAACTGCATAGACATGCACCCAAGTTTCATTCCAATATGCTCCATTCCAGCCTCTAGTTTCCGAACGGTAATAACTATTTCCTGAAGTTTCTGCTCTTTAGTTGAGTCACTGGAGCACAGAGAGCATAAAGCTATATCAACATTTCTCAGTTCATCACCAACATCAGCAAGCTCTTCACATGTTGCATTGCCCTTGGACATCAGCTTTGCCAGTGACCATTTGTTTGACTTCGGCTTTGGCTTAGTCACTGGTGCAGCCAAGAAGAACAAGAGTGATTCATATACCGAGATGCTTATAATGCTAACGCATCTCAATGCTTTGATCACCATCGAGAGGTGATCGTTGTCATTTGACAGCCCCAGTTTTTCCAAGCTGTCATCAATTCGTTTCAATGACAGGACCAGTACTCTGGCTTGCTTCACAGCCTTCTTTCTGGCGCTGACGTACTTGGCAATGCTGCTCTCGCCTCTAGAGTAATCTTCCTTTGGGATTAGTGCCGCAGAATGAAAATCTGTAGCTGCTTCTTTCATCAACAACACAATTACTTTTGAATCATTACAGAGCTGTAGAAGACTTGATGTTGTTTCCTGCAATTTGTTGACGTATTTATCATGCTTGTGGATGGAAAAGGCTTGTTGAGTGAGTGGTAAGCTAAGGACATCATCAACACATTTATGCAAGTTAACTAGGCCAGATAAGCCTATCCTGATCTTTTCTGTAGTTGATGATGAAGCGGCTTCTCGACCTTTAAGCTTTATAAGCTCCTTTTCGATTCTTTTGATGATGGGGTTGGATGTGGATGTTAAGCTTACTGATCGGATATGAAGGCGATTGCTTTCCATGATTCTTTTTTTGAGCTAGTGATTGTTGGGATTGGAGATGGTAAAACCCTGCTTTCAAGATTTGTGTATTTATAAGAATAACGGGTAGGAGACACGACAGGTAAGTTAATCATCTTGTCAACGCGTACACGTGCATTAGTGCTACAACTCCCCTCCAAATTATTTGATATATAATTAACTTGTCTTTTCGATGTAAAGCAAGACTAAAATAATATACCTGTCATTGCTAATATACTAAAATGTAGGATCCTTTTCCAAGTTCTTGGAAGCAACAAGAACTAGCAGTACAACATTTTTGTATAGATTAATGTTTCACCTCTGTACAATTTGAGAAATGTTCTGAGCAGCATAGCATCTGAGTGAACTGGGAACATGATTATAAATGAATATATTGTCTGGCCTGCTCAGGCATTAATTAATATGTATTGTATATATTTCAAACCGAGTGCACGGGTGGCTTGTCTCCCCTGTTTTGTCATTAAAAAATAAGAAGGAAACTTCTCCTCCGTTTCATTGACATATATGGGGGAGCATGACGGTGATGAATGATCGTTTCTTATGCAGACAAAATAGTAATCTCTCGGCGTCCAAAAGGGCGTGAATTTATGTGTAACTTTTTTTTTTCACAAAAAATTCACTTTTTATAAAGAATTGTTACTCTACCTAGTTCTGTTTGTTCTTTTATGCATTTATTATTTTGTTGTTATTAGAATATTATAGATAAATTTATTAGATCTTAAAAAATATCTAAATTACTAAACTAACTTTCTTTTAAATACGTGTGGAGTATTCTCTATCATTTTTAAGAGAGCATTTGATGTATACTACTGCCTTTTGCATCAATAGACTTTAGGTTATCGTGGGTTAGTGTTCAAACATGTGTTGTGGATGTGACAAGCAAATGAAGTATAACTCTATGTGCTTGTTTGATATGGAGCTAAGGGGATATTAAGTTAGGATAAAAAAAAATTGCCTTGAATTTTAGGTCTCTTGTGAAGCATATCTAAACATAAGAAAATATTTTGGAAAAATATCCATTTTAGGTTTTTGTTTGGACTAAAATGGGTATATACTCTCTTGAAAAGTTCTGTATCATTTTCAAAAACTATGTTTGTGTGTGAAGTAATTAAGAAATTTAAAGGGTAGAAACAAAATATAGATGATAAAGATGAATGGAGAGTCTACTATTATTATTTATGCATATTCTCATATGATTTATAGGTATATCACTCTTCGCCTACTATAATATATAGTACTTCATGCCTTAATGTATAGAAAAGTTAAGGATGATGAAGCGGTGTGGAAGAAAGAGACACATGAAGTTACATCCAAAATTGAGAAGAGGGTTATAATTGATGAGGATATGAATATTGGACTTAATGTTATATATATATATATATATATATATATATATACATACATGAGATACACATCCACTATATATAAATAAGATATTTACAATGGTCTTCCTTGGATATATATCTTCTTTTATTTACAATACTTTCTCATATATATGTATATATAGCAACAATTCTCATATATACTAAGTATTTTACATTTACACATGAGGATTTAGAATAACCAAGGTATATATCTCTACATATGTAAATATATCCCATCAATCGATATTTGATAGCCTCCCTTTAGAGTACACCTTTAAAACACCACCATACTAAAATCTTGTCATGAAAATTTAGTGCAATGAAACTATGATTAAAGAAAAGAGTATAGGTTTTCTTTTCAATTCATTACATCTCTTTCATATGTTGTATTACACACGATTATTTATTTTTATACATGAGTGCACATTGCCTGCCCTTCCATATACATATTTATCGGTGTCATTGAAAAAAAAATTCCTTTTGTGTAAATACATGCATTACCCATTTAACCTTAAAAAAAATCGAACTTGGTAAGAGTCACTATAAGAACTTTTATGAATTGGAAAATCAATAAACACATCTAACTACCATAGTTTTTTTGGCCATAATAAACACAAGTATTGCCAAGATACTAATGTGTAAAGATAATAAATGAATATCTTTCACAAATGCTTGACCATTTAGTTTGTTTTGATGAACAACAAAGTCAAATAAAGAAGAAAGAAACTTGAAGGTAGGTGATTCACATGTTGTCTTCAATGGGAAATTTTGATCTACTCCAAAATCAAAATAATTTCTAAAGAGAAATCTCAAATTTCTCTAGAGAATAACTCCTAAAGTGCACCTACTTGAAGAGAAAAATAGGAAGAAAGATGGACTAAGATTTTTTACTCTTGTTCTCTCTTATTCATTAAGTGTTTGGTATGTGTGGCTTATTCAATCACCACCACCAAATATATAGGGCATATATATACACACATATAATAATGAGGCCGAGCTTAACTCTCCTTCATTAAGCCCAAATCAATTGGCCTAATTATATAAGATTTAAACTAACACATGCCCACATAGGGTATATATAAAATGAGTTACAATTACAATAGCAAGATAGTGCTCATAACGCTATTACTATACTATTTGGAAAGGAATAAATAAATTGGCGAGATTATCCTACGTGCACATCAGCTTTTATTGCAATCTTATAAGCTCATGTGACCCTTCTTGATCATATTTTTACCTTACTTTGTTCATAACAGATTAATCATCCTTCTTATAAGTGCTGCTCATTCCTACAAGCAGACACCCCTTTTGATCTTATGCAATTAAATGTGGACCTATTAGATGATTATGATTCTTATGATGCTCCAATCGGGGAGAAGTGATTTTGTCTCATGCATGGGGTTGGGAGTCAATGAGCTATGTTATTAAGTTATTCTTTTAAACCAATTTTTCCTTCTTTTGTCATTTTTCTCCCTGGATATTTACTTTATGTATTTGGTTTCCATTTCTTAAGTAGACTCTAAAACTCTTAATTATGTAATAAAGTACCCTCATTCTGTATTTATTATGTTTCACATCGTAATTTACTTTTTCCTTGTAATTGATGTCAAAATAGCTCATAAGCCAAATTTATATCAATTACTATGATAATGCCCATTCATGTTTGAATTACATTTATGCTTTATGGAAATTTTTTAGTTTAAAATTTTGGGGTCTTACAATGCTTGACTATAATTATTATGTGGAATTAGGGGTGAATGTTATAATCTATTAGAAATTCAAGTTACGGTTTCATATTTGTAATATGTTATTTCCATGTTTAGAGGTAATATTATATCTTATCATGATGTGGAATTTCATTGTATGTTAAATTTCTTTAATGATTATTTTTTAGCCTTTTCATAAAAAATATTTGTTAAAAGTAAATTTGATAAAAAAAAAGAAGTAGTAATTACAGTTTTGGAGGTTATTTTGGTCATTTTGATTAAAATGTTCCATAGATGAATAATTGGACTAGTTAACCTTACTAGATTTTTAGGTTTGCCCTTAGTGTTGACTTCAACTTGGCTTAACTTTTCAGCCTTAAGAATAGCTTGAATAATTGGAAATGAGAAAAAAGGTTAAGTATGGAAATGAAACTTTTGCGCTTGTGCACTATGTGACAATTGTGATCACTTCATAAAATGTTAATATTCCAAATGGAAAACCTTGAGTTTAAGATTGGTAGATATTTAGGGGTATCTATCCTAAGGATGATATTAGCCCTCAATTGGATTATTTTCTCGTGTGACTCAAGGACCTATTAAGGCCCTATATCTACCATAATTAGTTCTACGGACATATTAGTGGATATCAACATTTAAGGATTAGGTGACCAAGTAGGAACAAGGGTACTTTGTAGCCTATGTGCACCAGTATGGCCAAGTTTATGTCATTTACCCTAGGTTTTGATTCATAAGGGTATTATGTTAGCTATGTGTGACAGTATGATCTAGTGTACGTCAGTGTCCCCAAGTTAATATTATCTCTCCTTAAGTAAACTAAATAATTAGGAAGCAACCTTATTTGATGGCCTTGGTATGTATTGGATTATTGGTTAGTACTTACCTCTATACTCTATCTTTAGATTTAAAGATGATTTGGTTGATTGGTTGGTATAGCTTTAGTGCACTAGAATATTGGATATGTGTTATGTTATAGATATTTTATGTTTTGAAATAGATGTGAAATGGTTAAGTATACTAGTGTTGAGAATGAGACTTTGATGTCACATACTTTATTACATATTATCTATATCTTATTATCATATGCATCTTTATATTTAAATCATGTTTATCAGTTATTATTGATAAGTGTAATGTAGGCATGCTTCCTCTTCAAAGGCACTATGATTTACTTAGTACGAGGGAAATGTACTGATATTGTCACTTTTCATATGAATATACACATTGTATACAATGGCTAAAAGATTTTGAGGAGTGCCATTCAAACGTTTAGGTAGACTAAAGGAGTGAATGTCCCTACTTCTATAGCCCTTATATAATTGGTGTTATATTGTTGTGTGCACTTTTGTGATGGGGCTTTTTTTTTTACTCCTATGTCCCTGATGTATTTTAGATATTATTGTTGTATGGAAATTTTACTATCCATAAAGCTTTATTTATGTATTTCCTTTTCCTATAGCTATTTGGTTTGATTTGGCTTGTTTTGAGCCTTAACACTTCAACATAAGGATGGTGAAAAAACTAGACTTATGCTAAGTGTGGAGGTAATACCCACTACTTTGTAATAGATTATCAAAAATAAAATTTTTAAACACTACTTTTTTAGGTGTTTCATCAAAAGGATGGGGGGATGACTACATAGACCAAGGCTTTGATTTTTAGTGGATCAAAACACAAAAATGAGGGAGGATGGAGGGCTTATATAGGTGAGGTAATCATGCTCTAAGATAAGGGCAAGCAAAACATGTAAGTTAGAGACATGGAGTGTATAGGGAAAGATGGTATGAATGATAAAATTACATCGAGAGAATTGGGATATGTATAGGGACAAAATCACCATACAATTAAGGATTCTAGCTAGATTAACCGAACCAAAAGAAAAACATCTCGTTGGTAGAGTTCAAGTTCTATAGCTAAAAAGACACAAGTTAATATCTAAACAATGGTTGAAACTAATAACCTAAATTCTATCAAATTTTAACCTAATTTTTTAGCTTTGACTAGCTATTTAATGCAAAATATAATATTGTATTGGTTCGTATAGGTGCTAGAAAATTTTGAAGTTGGATTATGAGTGTTATGATAAGCACAAGAGGTGTGTTTATTAACACAAGTTGTGTTTTTTCACAGAATGTGTTAACATGAGTTTTGGAGAAAAAATTCAAAAGTAAGGAAATGAACATATGAATCCCATCTTTCTTAAACATAGATTGTGTTTTTACTTACTTTTTAAAACATATTGTTTTATCTAGTAGGATTTTATTTGATATAAAAGTGTTATGATAATACCCTAGCCAACAAGTTGTGTGAACCAATTTCTTCTTCTTCTCGATACTCTATGGTTAGAGAATTATAGATTTGTGTATTTGTTTGATTGATATGTTAAATCATCTTATAAGTACGCAAGTATAGGAATAAAGATATCCATTTTTCCCTTAATTATTTTATTTTGTGATTGAACTATTAATTATTTAATTGTCTTGTTAATTCCAATTTTGGTTGAATCCATTCAATCCACATTATTCCACAATAATTTGATATCATAGTTGTAGTTGTTGAATAGATTTGGTAATTGGGATTGGTACAAAATTTGATATTAAAAATTTCAATTAGTCTATCAATTTTGAATTATGAAACTTGAAGATGTGCTCTATTTTGATTCAAAATAGATTGGAGAAAGTGTTTTTCAGTCATTTGAATAAGCAAAAATCGATGATGGATAAGAGATTTAAATAGGTGAATTTGAAAACCCTCTCTACCATACAATTGTGCTTGTCTAATGAGCTATTCTAGGAAGTGGAAAAGGAATTAATGGCAGTTTCCTTGTGGTTGAAGCTTGAGTTATTGCATATGTTAAAATCCATAGCTATTCCACTATGTTGAAGAGTTAACTTCATGACCTAAAATTAGGTGAGGGTCAATCATTAAAAGTTCATATGGATGAGTTTCATTATATTGAAATGTAATTACATAACATAGAAGTTAAATTTGATGATGATGATTTGATAATTATGCTTTTGTGTTCTTTGCTTACTAGTTTTAATCATTTTTGTAACACTATTTTATAGGGAAAGGATAAGTTAGTACTTAAAGATGTAAAATCTGTCTTGGTAAAAAGGTAGTTGATTGATAGTTAGTTGACTAGGAGTTATACCTTTGGGGACTCATATAGTGAAGGACTTGTTACAAGGGGAAAGAATCTGGAGTGAGGGCCTGGTGGCAGTAAAAAGTCCAAATCTAAGTTAAAGAATGTGACATGCTATGGGTGTCACAAAAGGGTCATGTTAAGAAGTTTTGTCCTCATAGGAAGCTCATTGCTAAGTCTGATGTGTCATCGAGTAAGAAGGATAATGTTGTTGTAGCCTATGATGATAATGATGGACATATGTTAATGGCCACTAATAGACAGGCCAAGATCGATGACAGATGGATCTTGAATTCTAGGTGCTCTTACTTTATATGTGCCAACATAAGTTACTTCTAGATGTTCGAGGCTACTTATGGTGGTGTTATCTTGATGGAAAATGATGTTACTTACAAATTTGTTGGGATTGGGACAGTGAAGGTAATGATGCATGATGGAGTGGTCAAGACACTATCCAACGGGAAATATTTCTCTGAGATAACCAAGAACACCATCTCTTTAAGTTCCTTAGATTGTAATAGGTAGTAGTATAGTATTAAGAATGGCACCCTGAGAGTTACTAAAAATGGATTTGGTGGCAATAAAAGGGATGAGGGTTACAAATTTGTATGATTTGGTGGGTTCCATTATTGTGTGGACAATTACTATGGCATCGTCAAATCTTAGAGACTCGGATGTTATGAGACTTTAGCACATAAGATTGAGATACATAAGTGTTAAGTGACTCACTGAGCTCTCTAAGATGGGGTTATTAGATAGATAGAGCATATGTACTATGGACTTCTATGAGCACTATGTATTTAGTAAGTAAAATCGGGCTAGATTTTCTATAGCTAAGCATAGTACAAGAGCGCCTCTTAATATTCCATTTAGATTTGGGGGTCTAATAAGAATGGTTTCCAAAGGTGGTTTACAATACATGCTCACATTTATTGATAAATTCTCTAAAAATATATGGGTGCATTCCATAAAGCATAATAATGATGTGTTTGGTGTTTTGAAAAACTAGAATACCTCATAAGAGAAGTAGACTAGGAAGGAAGTTAAGTATCTCATGATTGATAATGGTCTTGAGTTTGTTCGGCACAGTTTCATTGATTTCTGCCAAGACCATGGAATAATGAGACAACATACTTGTGTTGAGAGACCACAAAATAAAGGGGGTTTCTAAGTGGAATAATAGAACCCTATTAGAGAGGGCTCATTTTATGTTATCACGAGGAGGGTTAGGGAAAGAGTTTTGGGCTAAGACGACTCACATGAAAGCATACTTAGCGAACAGGTAACCAAATTGGTCCCTTGAGTTGAAGACTTGCATTTCTTTGGCTTCCACGCTTATGGTTTTGTGAATGATGGTAAACTTGAACCAAGAGTCAAGAAGTGTAATTTTCTTAGCTTTACATTCAGAGTGAAGGGGTATATGTCATGGAACCTAATTAGATCCAAGTTATTGGTTAGTAGGGATTTTACTTTTAATGCATCTGTGTTCCTCTATAAGATTGAGTCTTGTGATGGTGTATCTAAAGAGGTAGAGCAAGATACTTCTTCGAACCAGATGACGTTTGAGTTTGAGTTGAATGACAGAGACCTTTCTAATAGACACATTATTTCTAAAGTAGGTGAATCTAAGGAACAAGTGGAGAAAATAGGCATTGCTCCTAGTAGAGCATAAGGGATTGCTAAGCCTCATATTAGGTATGTTTTTAAAGAATTAGCTAGATATACTTTATTTAGTGTAGAGACTGATGTGCATGAGTCACCATTATTCTCAGAGGTTATTTAGAGTACTGATTCTATTGAGTGGTTTGCTTCTATAGAGGAGGAGTTGGAATCCTTAGTGAAAAATTAGATATGGGAACTTGTGAAGTGAAGGCACCCATAAAAAAGAAGAAAGTTGATTGAAAGTGGATGTACAAGTTCAAATAAGAATCCCCAAGGGTTGAGAGACTAAGGTAAAAAAATCATTTAGTTGTATGTGGGTCAATTTTTCTTGTGGTTAGACATACGTAAATTCATACCTTGCTTGCACTTATTGCTATGCATGATCTAGAGTTGGAGTATTTGGATGTTAAAATGACATTTTTGTATGGTAAGATTAAGGAAGAAATTTACATGCGTTAGCCTAATGGATTTCATTTTTAGGGGATATGTGAACATGTATACCTATTGAAGATATCACTATATGGTATGAAGTAGTCTCCTAGACAATAGCATACATGGTTTGATCAGTTTTATGCTTTAGCATGGTTTCTCTAGTAGTGAGTATGATGGATGTATGTTGGGAAGGCAATTGGGTGGATTTTATTTGAAACCCAACGAATAATACCCGCCGGGTAAATAAACTAATTTGGACAAATAGATTCGGATATGGATATGGAGGAGAGTTTAAAAAATCCATATGGTTCGGGTACGGGTACGGGGTATCCAAATCCGTACCCGCTTATATACCTGCATCTGTACTCATATACATTTATCCATAATACAAATACTAGTTTATCCTTCATTTATATATAAAAAAATAATACATATAATAAGGTTAAAAACATAAATTAAACAAAACCCCTAAAATTCTAACACATTCAAATCGAGCGCTGAGGGGTTGTTCCTATTTTGGACAATTCGACCCTTCGGCTATTCCTTGTGCCCTATTTGTTAGCTCTTCAACACTCGACAGACATAGAATCTTCTCTTCTGTGTTTTGTCTTTCTCTTCGTCTGTCAAGTGTCGAAGAGCTAACAAAGGTTTCATCTTCGTCTTCGTCCCATCAACCGTCTAGTCTCTTCCATCTTTAACTATTCATTTCCTTCTTCCTATCACCTAGTCCACTCCATCTCACCGGCCGCATGTAGTCGCCTGGGGCCAAAGTTCGAAGACATTAGACGAGGTCTAATTTCTCCCACTCTCCTTCTGCCCTATTCCTTCTGAGTTCAATCCATTGACTATCGAGGGTATTTTTTTCTCTACTTCAATTGGTAATGACTCTTTGTTATTTGTGGAAGTATTATGATCTCATCTCCTAAATATACTTGCACTTGTTTTCACTGCTAATTTTGGCATCTCTAATAAACTAATAGTCATTTGTTGTTTGAGCAGGAAAAATCATGGCTTGTTAGGTATATGGTTGCAAATCAATTGTATGAGCTTTGTGAAGTTGTGGGGTCTAAGCTTGCCAAGTATGTATTTACTATTCCTAGTATCTATTGTGTTTCTTCATATGTATTTTGATCCCCCTGTTATTCTGTTGGTAGTCTTCGAGAGAGATATTGTATGAACACAAATGAATTAGACATAATTAAGATACTATTGAGAGGCTAGAGTATTTGTGTATCTCTACTAATGCTACTTCTTCCTTCCTATAGAATCTTTATTTTTATGCTCTCTTTGTCTTTGAAAATAGAAACTAACAAGGAAGCATCGATTAATGCATTGCTCTTCATTAATCTAATCCATTTTATTTCCATTGTTATGGACTATTTTTATTGAGTATATAACTTTAGTGTCTATTACTTTAGGACGGATTTTGTTCCTGCATATATGTTTGGCCTTAAGAGCATTACTATGGTTGGTGTGAAGGTGATGGATACCTTTGACAAGATGTTTATGCATTTAATTTCCTAGTCGTGATGGCCTTATGTTAAGTTTCCTAACCTTGATGGCCGTATGTTGAGCTTCTTAGCCGTGATGATCATATATTGGGTTTCCTAGCCATGGTTCCCATATATTAACTTTCTTGGCCTTGATGGCCCTACATGTTTATTTCCTCTATCAAGGTGGTTTTGTTTGAATCCTTTTTTGAAATGGATTTGTTTGAATTCTTTGTGGAGATGGCTATGTGGTGTTTCTTTATTGAGATGGCCTTTTTTAGCGGGTAAGATGTTTTCTTGCTTGGTTTTGAGTTGTCATAGATTTCGTCCCTGTATGGTGAATATGGCATTCTCGTTGTTTTAATGTGCCCTTAGCAAGATGATTATGTGATTTTTAATGTGGCATTAATAGTATGTAATTTTTTATTACCTTAAGTTATACAGCACTGTCTTTTTAATAAATTATATCAAGAGTAATCTCTAAGTTTAATATGCAATTTTAGTATCATATTCCTTTTCTTGAAAATTGTTTTGTAATTTTTCTTCTATGCTTAAGAATATCTATTGAAGTTTGTGAATTTGTTATCCACAAATTTAGTTATTTACTTGCATACTTCTTCAAGTTTATGTTAAATGTTATGCACGTATCTATTGCTTAGATGTTTGACAGGTACATTAACCTTCTTTATAGCTCATTTGTCTCCTATTTGACACTTGTACCATTTTCTTTTTTTAATGAAGAGACTGATATCCCATGATTACTAATTATGTTTATCAATGATTAGCTATTATTGGTCACTTCCTCTTAAAAGTTAGAGAAGATTGATGAAGAATTGACCATAATTATCTATGCTTATTGACCAACATTTCCTAAGTCGTTATGATAAACACATTAGCATCTCTATGGAACTGCATAAAAAATCAATGCAACATTTAAGTTTATTACTTAATATTTTCGTATTTTACCTATAAGAATTTGGAGAATGATATCTCCATTACTCAATTTACAATGTTTTAAATATTTGTTTCTGTATTGTATAATTTTGTATGATTATCTATATAGTTAAAAAATTGCATATGCATTAACAATACAACCATAAAATTGACAAACCATATTTTATAGAATATTTTATGGATTTTTATTCCTTTTTAAAAATCCTTGGATGGCATGTTACTTATAAGCTGGTATCAATAATGAGAAATAGAAAAAATAAAACTTATATTAGTAATTTAACTAAGACATTCATCGAAGTAGTTTATAAAAGAAAAATTGGAAACATAGTCTAAGAGAGGCAAGAAAAGATTGAAAATGATGGAACGCAATACCCATGATAGATTATATAAAGAATATGATGAACTAATATCAATATCACCACAAAAGAAGGAACTATCACTTTTTTAATGAAAAAAGGCAAGATCATCTTCTAAAAGAAAAACAAGATGCCCTTTGGTAGGTAATTAACAATAACAGTTGAAGCAAGTTCATCATGATCAATTAGCAACACTAACCAACTTAAATATGCTCTATCTATCCAAACTACAAAACCATAATCTTAAGCTGCAAATGTTGAAATACTATGTAGCTAAATGTGTGGAATTAGAATTTTTTTTTTACATTGTTATATTATTAATGTAAAATAACAAATATTGTAACTTATTAAATGTATTGTCCTTATAAATGCCGATAATCATATTGTGTATAATGATGAGATGATCTCAAACTTAAAATATAATATTTATTTCTTTAATAATTATGATACTCTATATAATCTTAGCATTTTAAGATTTATTATATAGTTCAATTAATCTAACATAGTATATAATTTTCTCTTTAGGTTTAGGGATGGCAACTAGAGCTAGTACTACCGATTCACTAAGTCAAATACCTCCATATTCATCCGTTACAGCTAGTAAACCCAATACTACTAAGCCATCTACAAATGAGGAAAAGGAAGATGTAGAAGTACAACAACTTACTCTAGGGGTAAAAAAAGAAAGAAAACTTCTATTGTATGGGAACATTTTAATGCGGTGGAAACTAATGGGAAGAAGAAGGCCATTTGTAGAGATTGTAATAAAAGTCTAAGTGGGGATCCCAAAAATGGCACTTCTCATTTGCATGAGCATATAAAGAAGTGTGTAGGTTTTAAGGTTATACAAGGAGTAGTCCAAAACAAGTTGAAATTCACTCAAAAGGGGGAAGGAAATGGAAAGATAATGATCATTGAATTCAATCAAGAAGTTTCAAGGTAAGACTTGTGTAATATGGTGGTCATGCATAAGTATCCACTTTCTATAGTGGAATATGAAGGATGTAAAAATTTTGTGTTCCGTCTTCAACTATCTTTTAAGTTGATTTCAAGGAATACATTAAAGAGTGATATCCTTGAGATGTTAGAATTTTATAAAAATAAAACAATGTCCCTATTACATTATAATAAGAGTCAGATTTCAATCACTACTGACATGTAGACCGATCAAAATCAAAAGAAGGGTTTTATGGCTATAACAACTCATTGGATTGATACTCATTAGAACTTACAAATTCAGATACTGAGGTACTTTTAATATTTTGTCCATATAAAGTTATAAGTTTCAATGTTAATACTATAGGATAATGTGTTGTTCTCATTTTTATTTGTTGTTTTGTTTCCTTTTATCATTGTTAAGGTTTATTGCTCCCCACATAGCTATGTGATGCTATGATTGATGAGATGAAAAGGAGATTACAAGTGAAGTGTTTTTTTGTTGCATGGAAAAAAATTTCACATGTGTCGTGCTGCGCATATTCTTAATTTGACTGTTAGGGATGGAATGGATATAATCCAAAAGACGATTGAAAATATTCGTGAGAGTGTGTTGTTTTAGAGGGCAACGCCAAAAATAATATAAAGGTTTGTTAAGGTTTGTCAACAAAAAGAAGTTCCATATGCTAAGGCCTTAGTACAAGATTGTAAGACAAGATGGAACTCCACTTTCTTAATGCTTGATGTTGCATTGTTGTATGAATATGTGTTTGAGCGATTATCATGGTTGGAGCCTAGCTTTAAATGTTTTCCTAGTTCTGAGGAGTGGAAAATGGCTTGGATTATTTGTTCAAAATTATCATTGTTTTATGAGGTTACTTTGTTTAGGGGAAATAAGTATCCTACTTCTAACTTTTATTTCCCTAAGGTATGTCAGAGTAGATTGGATTTGACTGAATGGGCATTGGAGTAAGATGAAGATATTAAGAATATGGTTGAAAAAATGTTAGAGAAATTTGATAAATATTTGAGTTTTATTCATGGGATTATGGTAGTAGCAACCATTTTGGATCCCTGATATAAAATGAAGTTGGTGGAATGTTATTATTCCTTGATTTATCCACACTCCACTTATGATGAGGTAGGGAAAGTTTGTAGAACATGTTATGAATTATTTCATGAGTATGATGAGAAACTAAAGCGTATAGAGAGAAATAATAGTACATCTTGTTATTTAACTACATCTAGTCATACTTCCTATGGTGGTTGTGTAGTTTGGGTTCTAGATGAGCAAACATATATGAAAAGTGGTTAGCTAACCATGTTATCACTAGTTCATCACAAAAGAACGAGTTAAACTATTACTTGGAGGAGGCTATTATGCCAAGGATGGAGAAATTTGATATTTTTTCATGGTGGAAGACAAACACTAAGTTTCCAATTTTGCAAAACATGTCTAGAGATATTCTTACTATTCCTGTTTCCACAATTTCTTCATAATATGCTTTTAGCACAAATGCTTAGTTTATCACTCCTCACCGCTATCAGCTACAACCAAAGACTTTAGAAGCATTGATGTGTAGTCGAGAATAGCTTTGGGAATCAAATGATGAGTGATAATGGTGATATTTTGTTTATATTATTAAACTTTAGTTTAATTATGAAATATGTATTCTTTTATCTATTGATTTTATTATTTCAATTCTTTTCTAAATAATAATGATTATGAAGTATCATATTATTGTGGTGCTTGTCTTGCTTCTTTTTAGGATGAGGAGTCCAACGATGGTGAAAATGAGGTAAAGCTTAAATGTTAATAAATTTTATAATGTTATTAGTAAATGTAATATATATATATATATATATATATATATATATATATATATATATTATTCTATATTATATATATATTGACTATTTATATTTACCATTTTTATGTACCAGGTAGATGCATGATGATTCATGTTTGAAGATTGAAGAATGTATATTGAAAAGTTTATCCTATCATGATTTATGAATGTCATTTGTGATCTACTAGTTTTTTAATTTTTTTGGATATTATCTACTGTTTTTAAACAATATTATTGTTAGCATATTTTACTATATTTTTTCTATTATGCTATAGAGACATTATCAACTTTAGCTACTAAGTTGAGGAATTATTGTTTTTTTTTCTATTTTTTTATATACATTTTAATGTCAAAAAATAATTATATAAGTAGTTTTTGTATAATTAAAAATTTTGACAAATAAAAAAGTAATAAAAACTGATAAATAGGTAATGGTAATAGATAAACGGGTAATTTTAATCCTTCGGGTAACGGGTTTGATGGAAAACAAGATTATTCGTCAGGTAACAAATTATCCACCAGGCGACGGATTATCCCTTGGGTATTAGGTATCCGCTAGATACGGATATGGGTATAAAATTTCTTATCAGGTTCGGGTACGGATAAGGATTACCCAATTCGTACCTGCCCCATTGTCATCCCTATATGTATGTACTTGAGAAAATAGAGTGTGGCTCATTTATTTATCTTTTACTATATGTTGATGACATGTTTATGGCAAAAAAATATATTTTTGATGTTCATAAGGTGAATATAATGTTAAATAGTGAGTTTGATATGAAAGATCTTAGAGATATAAAGAGAATCCTTGATATAGAGATCATAAGAGACCTTGAGCAGAAGATTTTGTACTTGTCACTAAAGAACTATGTAAATAAGGTGCTGGAGAGGTTTCATATGATGGATGTCAAGTCAGTGAGCACTTCTTTGGCTACTCCATTTAGATTGTCAACTTTAGATTGTCCTAAATGCAAAAAAGAAGAGGAGTTCATGGCTCCTGTTCCTTATTTAAATGATGTTGTTGTATTATCATTTATACTATGGTGTGTAACCGTCCTTATATCACACAAGTTGTTAGTATTGTGAATCAATATATAGCAAATCTAGGGAAGGCTCACCAACAACCAGTGAAGTAGGTTATGAGGTACTTGAAGGGCACTACATCAGCTTGTATAGAGTATGGTAGATCAACTAATTTGCAAGTTGGGTTTGTATATTATAATTATTGTAGAGACTTTGATAAAAGGAGATCCACTATAGATATGTTTTTTTGTCTTATTGGTTCAGCTATTAGGTAGAGATCTTCCTTGTAGGAGGTGACGACCTTTGTCTACTACCAAATTAGAGTATATGGCTATGATAGAGGCTTTTCAAGAAGTTGTGTATCTTGATGATTTAGTATATGAGTTGAGGTTTGGTTATGGTGCTTTGGTCATTCGAGGTGATAGCCAAAGTGCTATCTATTTAATGAAGAATCATAATTATTTTTATTGTCGAACGAAGTACATTGATATCAGGTATCACTTTATTTTATATAATATTATTGGTGGGAATGTTGTGTTGGACAAAGTGGGTACTTTGTATAAATTAATTGATATACTAATGATGCAACTAATAGTTGGTAACTTCGAGTGTTCCTTGGAATTGATTGGTGTTCATAGGCCATGATGCCCTTTGTTAGGCTAGGAATTTTTTTTTTTTTGAGGTTTTCCCATGTCATGCATCATAAATCCTATGTCAAGATGGAGAATTGTATGTTTTCACCAGGTATTGGTTGCACAATATAACGTTGTGTTGGTTCATGCAGGTGTTTGAAAAGTTTGAAGTGGGATTATGAGTTATGTGATAAAAATGAGGGCCTTGTGTTTATTAACATGAGTCATGTGTTATTCACATAATGTGTTGATGTAAGTTTTGGGAAAAAACTCTAGAGTAAGGTAATTAGGACGAGGGTCTTGTATTTTCTAAACATTGATTGTGATTTTACTTACTTTCCGAAACAAATTGTTTTATCTATTAGGGTTTTATTTGATATAAAAGTAATATGATAAGACCCTAGCATCAAGTTGTGTAAGCTAATTTCTTATTCTTCTCCATAGAATTCTCCATTATTAGAGAATTGTATATTTATGTAATTGGTTGAGTGATTTGTTGAATCATCTTGTAATTACACAAGTGCAAGAATAGATATCTCTATTTTTTTCTGTTAATTATTTTGTTTTGTGATTTAACTATCAATTTTTTAATTGTCAAGTTAATTTTAATTCTTGTTTGGATCCAGTCGATCCACGTTATTCTAAAATATAATTAAATTTATATCTAATTTGTCATAATAATATATATAATAATAACACATGTCATATAAAACGTCCTATGATAATTATCATAATTAATTACAAATAATTAAAATTTTCAAAATTAAGGTTTCTACAAACTAGATATTATAATTTATATAATGATTAATAACAATACACATATTACTTACAAAAGATACAAAGGGAGGCGGCAGACAACGACAATGATGCTGTGGAAGTTAAGGTTGTTCTCCGACAGTGTCGGCTCTTGTGGTAATTTGACGACCAATAATTTAATTAAAAATTTTAAAACTAAATTATAACATTGATCAACTAATTACCTAAAGAAAATACAATGAACCAAATATGAAAGCCAAAGGATGTGGTGGTGGTAGTGGAGGTGCTTGTGTAAGGTGGTAAACCAAGAAATAATGATAATACATGACATAAAGCAAGAAATTAACAAAAAGTAAAGATTAATGAAAAAATACTTTGGTTGCAAATCGAAGAGAAGTACAACAAGATACATCAAATAGGAGAAAAGAGGAGAAAGAGACGGCAAAGAAAAATGAGACGGGTGACCTAGGATTTTATAAAACTTTTAGCGATGATATTTTTCTTTATTAATACCTAGATTGTCATCACTAATAATGGGGGAAAATAATTGATTGAGAAGATCACATGAACCATTAGTGATGGCACCTAGGTTATTAGTGGCGATATGTTGTCGTTAATAATTCAGCGTTAAATAAAAAATATTTTATTCTCCAACCTTCCCTCCAATATTTTCAACAAATATCAGCCATAAAACATCATCTTGGGGAAAATTTGAGGTGGTGGAGTGGGGGCAGAATTTCTTACGAATTGTATAGCGACAACAGTGTCACTCCTAATAATCATTTGGGATGAACATTTTCCTACTACTTTTAGGACTCCAAAATTATTTTTAGCAAATACTTATCATCACTAATATAGTAAATTTTTGTGACAATACTTTGATTTCGTAAAGTTGTCATCATAAATTTTATCTTTTTCTAGTAGTATCAATATATATTAAATGATATTAATGCTTAAAATTTATATTCAGACTATACAACGATGGTCTTTTACATATGGAGAAAGTAATAAGTTAAGAATAGATACCAAATACACAAAAAAGTAAATATTATCAAATGACAAATATTTCTATTTTTAGTTTCTTAACCATATCCCTTAGGGTTATTATTATAATTTTCCATAATTTAATGATCAACTTGTCCTTATTGTATATGACAAAATTTTAATGACTTTCTTCGCTTTTGCAAACTGCTCGTGTGTTTTGCATAATAAAATCAACACGATTTCCATGGAATCCACCTCCGTAATAACATTTCGCGCACTCGCCATTGATTCAAATAGCTAGCATAGATCAAATATGCACATGTGTTGGCATTGAGAAGTTATTTTTATTGATAGCATAACGTGTTATATTAGCCTTCTTAGGTGCATACCGTTGCATCGTGCACGAATAGCGATTTATTACCAGCATGGTGCAATGGTATATAGGGGTGTGCAAACCTGATTTAATTTGGCAAAAATTGCGATTCTAGTCTTTTGTTCGATCGGTTTCAAATCTGATATCTAAGAGCCGAAGTGTTTTGACTTTGTTGTGTTCATGTTCTTTGTCTAACCCAAGTCATGATCATCCAGGATTCATACTAATTTTATATGGATATTTTTTGGCTTTAATTTGGTGTTTGCATCAGGATTTGATATGGTATACAATTCTTGCAAATTCCTCAAGGCTTGTTGATTTCAAATTCCTAGATTTCAAATTTGTTTAAGTTTTCTGATTCATTTTTCATTCCTAGATCTGAGATTTCAACATAATTTTTGACGTTTTGAAATTAAACTCCCATGGTGTGTGTAATATATTGCTCCATCTAGAACTATATATGAAATTTAAACTCCCTTACACTTCTATGTTTATTGCTTGGCAGGTTCAAGTCTTGTGAATGTGCAGGGTTTTCAATAATAATTATGTCAAAAATCATTATTAATTTTAACTTTTATTAAATTTTCAAAATGTGTCATCTTTAATTCATTTTTAGGATTTTTTTTATTATTATAATTCTTAAAGTGTTGTTAAACCTTTAATAAGAGTGATTCGATAACCATTTAGAACCATTATTAAATCCCTAAAGTAATCGTTATTGAATTCTAATTTTGAGGTAGTAAATATTTGTATGAAAATATTATTTTATTAATTTTAATAACTTTAGTGAGGAAATCTTTTAAAATAAAGATTATATATTAGTTAATATCTTTACTTATATTTATTTAAGTATCTTCTTTTATCTAAAAATAATATTAAAATATTACTATAAAAGTTTAAATTATTAAAATAAAAAATTAAAAACTTAAAATAAAAATAAAATATAATAATATATTTTTAAATAACTAATAAAATATCTTATATTTATTATTTTTGATAATTCAATAAAAAAAATGAATATCTTAATCATAGGAAGTTCCTTTATCTAAAATCGTCCTAATTATTGGATCTAATTTTCAGATATATATTTTTTTCAGAGTGCATATATGCTAGTAGAGCTAGCAATCGGACGGGTCGGGTCACTTTCGGATCGGGTTAAATAATAATCGGGTCATATCGGTTTCATATAATCTCGGATCATTTTATCGGATCGGGTTTGATTCGGATCAACTTGGTATCGAATAATCTCGGGTCATTTTAAGTTCTCGGATCGGGTCGGGTTAAGATCGGATTGACTCAAATTCAGATAAATTTGGGTTATTCTAATTTCGGTTCGGGTTCGGATCGGGTTCGGGTGAGTTCGAATTATTATATTTTCGGGTTGAGTTTAGATCAGATTCGGGTCATTTCAATAGCGAGTCATGCACTCATGCTTGTGCTATTTTTTTTATTCCAAAATGTTATTAAATACTAATTATTTTAAGATTGTTTATTTCAATTTATCTTATTTAATTAAAAGCAAATTATTATATAGATTGTTTTGGGGCATTAGAACTTTTTGTCATTATTTCATCTTTGAAGATTTATTTGATGTTCTAAATTTAAATATCTTCAAATCGGATTATTTTTCTTTTTATGTTAAGGCATAACTTATAATTCAACTCCATTATTAGCTTGATCATATCATATTGAGTTCAAATATTATTTTAAGTGTATATTATATTTATATTTTGTACGGTCCTTACATAATATTAACTTACAATAACCATCAATAATTGATAACAAATAAAGGTTTCTAAGGTTGTACTTCTCATATTATTTTTCAAATAGATTGATCGCATCATATCAACATAATTTTAATTAATTAATATAATAATAATAATAATAATAATAATAATAATGATGATGATGATGATGATGATGATACAAAAATAATGAGAACTATAATAGTAGTAATTATTGAATATCAGTTATGGAAAAATAATAATAATAACACATTATTATTATTTCTATATTTTATTTCAATCATATCAAGCTAAATCAAATAAAAATTAGATAAAGTAAGTAATAATGACCATTATTGACAAAGGACCAACTCATATTGACTTCTTATTATTTAACATAGTTGATGTAACAAAAACATTAATCTTTAATTTTTATAATGAATAATTAATATCCTCACATTAGATTTTTTTTTTATTTTTCTATGATGTTATAGGTATTATATTGTAAGGTATATATACTAACATATAGTGTTTAAGGCTAAAAATTCTTATTTATGTATACTTATAATAGAATTGATAAAACTTTTCCTTTGTTTGATTAGATTTTACTTATGATACAATCTTTCTTTATATATATACCTTTACACAATTATTCCTAAATATTTCAAATATTAGAATTAGTATTATTGATAACTATATTTTGAATAACTGAATAGATTATAATTATGTAATATTTGTTTTAAGCTACAATGGCAATTGGTTCATATCATAGTTGTTGTTTGGGTTTTGGTCACTAGATCATGGAATTGAAGACTTTGTTAGAACTTTTGGTGGACTTGATCAATCGAAATGTGTTCGATATCATATCACTTGTGGCCCATGGGGCATATTCTATAATCACTAGGCTTAATATTGTAATTATTAGTTTCTAACTCAAACATCATATTGTTGAGTAGAGAGCAATATTTAATGTGGGATAATTTGTTGTTAGGTTGTGTGATTTATGCAGGTTAGCATCAAGTGGATGCTTATATTTTGATATCAAAGCTTATGTTTTGATATTTTATGGAAAGCATTAGCCCCCAAGACTTGATAGACAAGGGATTGAAAATAAATTTTGGTTCATCATCTTTTATACAATGGTTTTTGTTAGTAGAGCTACCAACATGTGGTAAGCCAAATGTATTTTGATCTTTTAGGAAGATAGACATGTTAATTATATAATATTTTGATACTAAAGCTACCAATATGTAGTAAACTCAGGTTTTTGATAAATGAAGTACTAGATGTGTGCCTTTTGAGGCTTTTCAAAAACTTATTCAGTGCCTTTTAATGTTTTTTTATTTATTTTGGGTTATAGATGTTGGATTATTATTATTATTATTATTATTATTATTATTATTATTATTATTATTATTATTATTATTATTATTATTATTATTATTATTATTATTATTATTATTATTATCTTATGGTGTTTTTTAAGGCTTGTATTTTTGTGTATTGGATTAAATAGGTACTTGAAGTGCTTATATCGTACCTTTTGAGGCTTATATAATTGTGTTTTGAGTTATC